>QANU01028969.1:0-185455 GCA_003254905.1 Nissolia schottii
CGGAAGCGTAATGGTGGTGCAGGTTTGCGAGTGATACCATATCATAAACCGTGAGGAACTAGAGTGCAGCCATGCTTGGAGCAACAACATCAATCGTGATGGACCAGAAAATGAAACACAATGAAAATAACCAGAGAGAAAGCAAAGAGAAAGGGAGTGAATGAAAACTGTGAAAATATTATCAAAAATGCTCCATGTACACCCAATATCCATACACCCGTACATACACCACCATTTTATACGGTTTCACTGTTTATTAATACGGAATACAGCGGACTTTCCGTATTTTGAAAATACTTAATTCCACGCGCACTCCAATTGCAACAGAATTTGATACGTAATGGTTTCTCAACCATATCGCAACAGCATCTTCCGTATCCAACTCTGAACCAAAACGCGAGCTCCATGGAATTCAAAATCGTCCATAACCACCTCTGAACCAAAACGCGAGCTCTATGGAAACCATAATCCTCCATGGAAATCAAAGTCGCAAGTGCAATTCCACAATCAAAGCGTATACAATCGTAATCTCATTTAGTTAGTGATCGAAAATTATAATACAAGAATCTGTGGCAATTTTTCGTCATTTTTTGATGAATTCCATGGAGAGTTTTTGATTTGGTGACGTTGCTGTGAAATTACAGTGTTCTGAAGTTTTATAACACAGAAAATAAAATGTGCAAACTTTATATGGGCGTATGCGCAAACATTAAGTGAACATATGTGCAAACATTATTCACAGGTCCATAGAAATGTTTTTGTTAAGGGAGATGATGTGCATTTTGGCACATTCTCAACATTTCAACAAATAATCCATAAAACACTATAATTTGTTGACACAAATTGAATTTTTATTTACTATATGATTAAATATTAGATTGTGTAATATAATCATTATTTGTGTGTTATAAGTGCATAAAAATGCAGAATTTGATGTATTATAGAATTGTGCAAACTTTAAATGGGCATATGTGCAAACATTAAATGGGCGTATGTGCAAACATTATCACAGGTCACAGGTTTTATCTTTGTTAAGTAAGAGGATGTGCATTTTGGCACATTTTCAACCTTTCAACAATTAATACATAAATATTATAAATATTTTGACACAATTTTTTACATATTGCCATAATAAACATTAGATGATGTGATATAAGCATTATGTGTTTGTCACAAATGCATAAAAATGCAGAATTTGATGTATTGCAGAATTGTGCAAACTTTATATGGGCGTATGTGCAAACATTATCACAGGTCAAAGGTTTTGTCTTTGTTAAGTAAGAGGATATGCATTTTGGCACATTTTCAACCTTTCAACAATTAATACATAAATATTATAAATATTTTGACACAATTTTTTACATATTGCCATAATGAACATTAGATGATGTGATATAAGAATTATATGTTTGTCATAAATGCATAAAAATGCAGAATTTGATGTGTTGCAGAATTGTACAAACTTTATATGGGCATATGTGCAAACATTAAATGGGCTTATGTGCAAACATTATCACAGGTCACGGGTTTTGTCTTTGTTGAGTAAGAGGATGTGCATTTTGGCATATTTTCAACCTTTCAAGTTTCAACAATTAATGCACAAATATTATAAATATTTTGACACAATTTTTTACATATTGTCATAATAAACATTAGATGATGTGATATAAGCATTATGTGTTTTGTCACAAATGCATAAAAATGCAGAATTTGATGTATTGCAGAATTGTGCAAACTTTATATGGGCATATGTGCAAACATTAAATGGGCTTATGTGCAAACATTATCACAGGTCACAGGTTTTGTCTTTGTTGAATAAGAGGATGTGCATTTTGGCACATTTTCAACCTTTCAGCAATTAATGCACAAATATTATAAATATTTTGATACAATTTTTTACATATTGCCATAATAAACATTAGATGATGTGATATAAGCATTATGTGTTTTGTCACAAATGCATAAAAATACAGAATTTGATGTATTGCAGAATTGTGCAAACTTTAATGGGCATATGTGCAAACATTAAATGGGCGTATGTGCAAACATTATCACAGGTCACAGGTCACAGGTCACAGCATAATTCATGTATATCTTGTTCTTTTCCTTCCTCCTGTCAATTATGCTTTGGTTTTTTGTTTTTGAACTTCTTTCTTTTTTAGTTAAAAGATGATAGCAAGCAGCAACATCTTCAATGGCTCATCTCTCTAACAATTCTTAGATCTTGCGCATGAGATCGCAGAGAATGACGAGGTCAACGAGAACGACGAGGTCGACGAGAATGACGAGGTCGATGAGAACGACAAGGTCGAAGAGAAGGACGAAGTCGACGAGAATGACGAGGTCGAAGAGAGCGGAGAGCAATGAACAACGAAAATTTTCGAGAAAGAGAACGAAGCGTGGGTTCACGCGCGTGCTGGTGAGAGTGGGAGAAAGAATGGATGAAACAGTTATTTGTGTATTCTAATACAGGTGTATGTATGGTGTATGATATATGGGTGTACATGTAGCATAACTGCAATATTATTATGATCAAAGGTGCTTGCTTTGATCAACCAAGTAGTATATATACAAGTCAATGCATGTTGCTTCTATAACAGAATTTGTTACTCTAATAACTAACTCAACTAGCTAGTACACCAAGTAACAGAATTGGCTATATTTTTATTGGCTTGTGCAGCAAGTCAAATTGTTTAGCCATTATCCTTCGGTAATAGCGTCTCCCCATAGCCACCAATCTTGGACCTTCATAGTTCCTTTCACATTAGGCCGGATCCACTCACTCACGTTCTTTGGGCCTGAGCGTCATTCGCGCCAACCCTCCCGTGGAGTGGGCCACAACTCAACCCAAAAATTATCATACAAACTTTCTTTGTGCAACAAAACAAAGTCTTTGGGCTCCTTTAATTATCCTTTTGGGCTGCCCAAATACTCAGCCCAAACATAAGCCCCCTTGCATGTTGAGAAGATGTGGCACCTTGTCAAAGCGTAAAGTAACTACGCAGCGTCTTCTCAAGGTGCAAACTATCGAACCATCGTCTTCTCTTAGCACCACAGAACACATGGCATCCTACAGTTTCTTTCATGCATCTTTACGATCCATCCTGTAACACGTAGACATTTGATACTTCACATATTACATCCAATTCGTTAGTCAATAACACATTATTTTAATACAAAATTTTATCATAATAAAATGCAATTAGAAACTTCCCTGACTATAGAGGCTATTTTGTGCAGGAGTTCTTTGTATGCTAATTCTTCTTTCGTCAAGTGTCCTATTTCACGCATTCTTTTCCAATTAATAAAAGCGACAAACGTCCTCTTTCATGCATTATTTTCCAATAAATAAAAGCGACAATTCAAAAGTTGCCAATCCACGGGATGCTAAGACTCTTGGAGCCCCCTTGCGCTTGTTTTGCTTCGTTCTGTTCACTTATCTATCCTATCACATGACTTTTTTTTCCTTTTCGAATTTGTTACGACGGACGCTAAGGTTTCTCACCTTCACCCTTTTTCCTATTATTTTTTTTAGCTTGCGGTTCTCCATGAATTTCTTACTTGCTTTTAGACTTCAATTTGTATGACTTCTAGTAGGACCATTTTCTCAGAAACTTGCGAATTGTTGCTTCTTGTATGTGCTTTTTCGTTCTAATCATGATTTTCTCTTGCTTTGACTTTATCACAACATGATTGTGATACTTTCGATTCTTTAGGAAGTTAGGTACATTTCTTGTTTAGCTGCCATAACTTGTCCCCTAGCCCCCTTTCACGCGGGAAACGTCTTAGCATTTTCTGGGTGCATACACCTTCACAAGTGCGTAGCCACAAATGCATATGGCACACATAGTCACAGATGCAAAACATATAATCACAGTTACACCACCTGAGAAAATCTAACAAAATATAGCAATTGTTCACATGGGGAAAACAATAACAACAACAAAAAAAAAAGAGAGGCTCACAACACATTCTTTCCCCATCCATCACAAAAGTCATGTTATCGTCCACCAACAAAAGTTAAAGGTGTCAAGGATAAGTAGATGATAAAATGATTGGAAATATGGATGAGGAAAGTATTTCCCCCACACTCTATGGTCCAATGCCGGACAGAGAATCCATGCATGTTGCTTCCCACTACATGAAATTAGGCAAGCGACGTTTTTAAATTGCCACCTAAAGCAATTCGTGGTGATTCTGTAACCGTTGTTAAATCCACTGTTGGCAGACATATAGCGGCGGTTCTAAACCGCCGTGGAATTTATTGTTTAAAAATTAAAAAATAATATTGCAGCGGTTTACAACCACTGCAATTTTCTATTTGGAAATTTGGCATTTATTTTGTGGAGGTTCATAACCGCCGCTAAATTAAAAAAAATTGTGGTTAATGTTTTAATTATATTTTATTTTTTTTCCTATAAAAAAAATTATAAGTAAAAAGAACATTCAAACAATTACATAAATTAAGCTATTATTTTCCATCAAACTGTAGTCAAAATTTTTAAAATTCACATTAAAAACTTTAAAAAATGAAGAGATCATGTTTCATGATAAAATTAGGGAAATGAATGATTAAATGATAACTCAGAGTCCATATGAAATATAAAACAATGGCTTTGCAATAACTAGTAAGATCTACAAGCATACATTTTCTCAGGTTGCTTGCCTTAACATCAATCTCTTAGCTCATAGCAGCATAGTTTGAGTAGTTTTTACTATACAAGAGATAACTTTGGGATAATTTTGAAAGGAATACTGAATTCGTCTTTGGTCAGAACTTGAAAGATGTTTTAAAATTCTCATGTACTATTATGGAAAGAAAATTACCTGTATAAGATGCCAAGTACAATACCAGGCAGATCGAGAGAAAACAGGAGCCATGCACAAATTGTAGAAGCAAAAATTAAAGCAAACAAATGTCAAAGTAACACCAGCAGAGGAAGAGCAAAAAAAAAAAAAAACCATCAGTCATACCTTGATGGATTAAAAACCATCAATCAATGAAATTATATCAGGAATGATGATTCGAACAATTCTGATAATATAATGAATTATTCTTTTGTGTAATACCAACTAGAACTGCCAGCAAGTTACGATTGGTGTGAACATTAACCTACAATCAAATAATCAGCATCAACCAACCATCAGGTAAAGGGGCTTTGATTACTGTCTGGAAACAAGAATCAAAAACAGCAGGTTTGAGAAGTTAAGATAAAGAGCCCCAGATACTCCAGTTCTGTCTATCTGATAATGGCAAATGAACATTGTACAAATTTTTTAAATTAGCACAAGGAGCACAAGAATACAATGTCATTTAATGGTTGCATAACAAGAAACACAAAGCTTTAACCATATAGTTGCTGACTGCCACATAAAGCAGGTTCTGAACGTACACGGTACCATTGTTTAAACTGGGGATATTTCTCAAACAAAGCTACAGGGGGTTCTATGCTGAGATAATCTTCAAATTCGAACTCATTCTATTTCATGCTTTTATAAACTGTTCCCACTTTGGCTTTAGTATAAAGCTATTCATAATCCATTCGTTATAAGCACTGAAATTAGGAACAACGTTTTTAGCACCTACAATATCGAAGTCTTGTTTTTCATGGCATCGAGAGCTGTATCCAGATTTTGTTCAAAGCATGATTTCTCTTCTAATGAAGTACTCAAATTGCAGGCAGATTTGCAAATTTCTGCTTCTATTCTAGCATCTCTATTGCACTCGGATCATCAAATTGGGAGCATTTGAAAGAAGCTTAAATCAATCTTATAAAACAGGACTCACAAATGTGCCAAAGGATTCACATATGACCTTAGAAACTGTAGTAGCAATTATTTGGTGTCACAAGGTAAACTGAGATCATATAACCGGTGTGACGATCCACGGTGATCCGAATTATGTCGTCAAAATTTAAATCATTGGATCTCAGGAGCATGTATAGCTCATGACCAACGCTGTTTCTTTTGGCCCAATTCATTTGCATGATAAAGCAGGATCAACCAAAATGCAAGACGTACTTGGCAAAGCAATGGTCATCACGCAAGTCATAAACATATTGTTACTAAGCGTAAGCTAACTGTGAAATTACAATAGTCAATTATATATCTCAGGAGAAGCAACTGCAACTGCAACAACTTACACCCAGGTTTGTAGTGCAGTTGCTGACACTCAAACTAAGTAAACACGTTATGGACACAGAGTAAACCTGCCATGCTCACTACGTTACATCAAGTTGTGAGGTTTTGAATTTCAATGATAAGTGACTTGGGCTTACACTTTTAAGTACCAAAATGAACATTTCTCCAACTTTAGTCCCTTTGTGTCCGACAAATATGTTTTGCCATAAAAAGTTAGTTTTTAATTATAAAAAATAAATAGTGACCAAATTGTTTCTAATTGCTCCCTAATATGATCCCATTCATGTTGTTAACACATGTCAAAAATCTATTAGTCACCCAAATTCGTTACTCATAAGGTGTGTATGGAATCAAATGAGATGAGAAATGATTTGATTTAAAATGATTTGAATTAAATTAATTTGATTTGCAAATGAATTATCATGATTTGGTAATTTTTTTTTAATAAAATTATTGAATTTTCTATTTATTGTTCATTATCCAAATCAACAAGAACACTCAACTACAACTTAAGGCAATGGTCGGATTTGGAATAATAGAAATAGATGGATTGGCAAGGAATGGAATGAGCAAACTTAAGTGACCATTGTTTGGAAGGGATCTAAGTGAAAGGAGTGGAATGGCTAAGAAGTCACCTTGTCCCCCCTACCACTCAAAGCCCTCATTTTGTGACCCTCCAAATCAGAACATTTATCTTCCTTTCCATCATTAAACATTCAAATAAGAGATATGTCATGACTTGAGTTACTCTTTGCCTTGCCTCTCCTTTCCTTTTCATTATTATTCACCTCATCATCAATAAAACTCTCAATTGTAACCTAAGGGAGAAGAGTTGTCTTGCTCTTATAGATGCTACACATGTCATATATCTAAACAACGTGAGACTACACATTCCCTCACACCCAATACTAGACATCTTGAGTGTGAACATCTACAGGTAGCTCAATAACAATCTTAAGATAATCTCTAACACTATATTGAAATTCATGATAGGGGCTCAAAAGAGAAACGAAGTCGAGAGAATTGAGAGAAAAATGAAGAGGAAATTTTACTAATGATAAAAAAGTTAATGTAATACAAGAAAATTCAGTCTTATACAAGTAATACAAGTTAATGTTCGGTTGTTTTTAGTAAGACCTTACCAACCTTGTCTAGTTTGTTATTTTGTTCTTATGACTTTGGGATTTCTGTAAGAGTGATCATTGTGTTACAGGTGTTACTTATTATCTTTTTGGTTGAATAAAATTGACGCTACATAATATAATAAAATAAATTAGGCTAGTGAGTATGACCAACTATCAACTCGATAGTAGTGACTAGTCTAACTAATTTCAAGTAGCAATTACACGCTCTAACATTTATGTCCAAGGATCTAGAATTAATTTTCTGATCTTGCTTCAAAAGAACCCAAACACGTTAAGACACTACTTTCAAAACAATTTCTTCGAGGCCAGACTGGATTTTGAATGGTTTCTGAACGCAAACACACCAGCCGCTGGATATTTTTTGATGTACTAGCTAACGCAATACTTTACAAGCTGTCCCTCAATGAATTGAGACAACACATCACATCCCACTTGTGTTGTATTATACATGAAATGATCCAAGGATTTGTAACATTTTTTGGTTGGTCGGTGCTTTAGGAGTATGTTTGATATTTGTGGTGTGTCTGGCTGTAGATTCAAGCAATATTGCAATGCTCGATGGATAAAAGTTAGTGTCCCCTTTTTTTTAGTGGTAACTCGCAAGGAGAGACATAACTGAAAGGATCATCGATCGGAACACACAAGACCCACGTGTTAAACACGTGGATATAATATGGACCACAAGGCATGAAAGCAGCATCAAATCAAATGGTGGAGTCTTCTCAGTAGCATTTCGAATTGACCATGATGTGTGAAAATGTACACAACAAGCTAAATGATGTCAACATCAATCTTCCCAAGTTGGCTACAATTTGCTATACTGATTAATTTGGCAAAAAATAATTGATTCATCCACTCTCCCTTGTTTTCTATTTTCTAAACAATTAAGTTTTAAATTTGTCTAGTAAGTAATAAGGAGCTAGAGGCACACTATGACTCCAGGAGAAAAAACATGGTTTGTGCTTTGAAATATCTCGTCAAGTAACTCGGGCTAGGATGAGATATTGTAGACATGAGAAGTTGTCCTTCAAGGAAGCCTATGATGATGGTTTTGTATGATCATAATCTTATCACACCAGGGGTTGATACCTGTAAAGTTACTCCGATGTTCAAGTTAGTGTTGGTAACAAATTGGTATGAAAATATGATAGAATCTAGTTATCTTGAGTCGTTTATGTTCTATTTGTACTTAACAACTTGAACTAAATTGTTGATTGAATAGTAACACTTATGCTCTTAGCATGAGCTTTATGTCGAGTCTGTTACACTGTATAAACTATTATTTGCTCTTTATTACGCTTTAATACCACGCCGGTTACAATACGTGTGGAGTCTGCGTGCTCAGATTCCCTTGTAGACCGAGATATTTATATTTTCTTGTGTGTTGTGATCCAAATAATTAAGTGACTGGATTGAGCCCATAACATTGAGCTATTATAGATGTAAACTAGTAACTTAGACTCAGATCTTTAAATTTAGTATGTAATAGTTCGGTTCTTGAAAAAAAAAATGTAGTTGAGAAGATAAATTTGTCTACATTAAAGAAATTAACTTTCTTTCCTAATAAGAGGATTGGAAAAGGCCTTGGTAGCACCAAAAACAAAAAAATTTACTCTCTAATAAGGTTCTGCAGATCTCAAGTAACCTAATAACGTAAGTCAAGACTATCATGTATATTTTCTTATAATTGGTGTTATCTTAACTTTACTTTTAAGCGCGCCAATAATAATAATATTGGCAGAAAAAAATAGCTAGAACTGTGATAAAATTCAGCTAAAATTAAAGAATTCCGACTATATATCTAGCATTTTCCTTCCAGTAAATATGCCGTAATTCATGCATTTTGAGGGAGTATCTTCCTATGAAAATATAAAATAATTCAATTATTTTTACTTAACCGTTTAAACTTTTGAGAGGCATAATTATAAAAAGTTATCTCTTTCAAAGATTTAATTTGTAAGACACCTTTAAACAATTTTATAGCTTAACACATCGTAAATTCTTAAGCATAATTATGATTATTAAACCTTATGTCTTTTACATTTACGGGCCTAGAGAGAAATATTTCTTTTGTAGTTGTAAAATATATAGAGTTTAATTACAGTGTGATCATCTAATTAAATTCTTTTATATATAGTTTTAAAGTAGTAGAGAAGACAATAAATTTTTTTTACTAATGTGATAAGATTTAATTATATAAAATGCATAACAATTAAACTCATGTATGTCATTGAAAGTGTAGCGTAACATATATCTAAAATGCTAAAACTATCCTTGCAAAAATGTAAAGGTAAAGAGAAACTATAACGTTCATAAAATAATTAAAATCTCATGCCAGTCAATACTTTATCAAATATTCTAAAATAGGGAAATTAAAAATTATCTTCTTGAGGTGTAAGGATTTTTTTAACATATATCTCTGCAATTTCCTGAAACTCTCTCATGTTTGGATTCAATCTATTCATAATATATAAATTCTGATACCTTATCTTTGATACCTTATCTTACAATAATGTTATGGAAGAGAGAAAATGGAAGAAAAGATTGGTGATGAACTCACCATTTTCACTTAATGAAAAAAGATTACAATTGATTCTGTTATATACAAGAGATGACAACTATTGAATAGCTACTCTAACTAACACACCGAGTAACTAACTCTAACTAAACACAAACTAACTTTAATTAATACATGCCATAAATAGCTCATATGGAACACTAATTGAAATGCTTTAATTAACTCTATTACTCTCGCTCAAGTTGGAAGCAAACCCAACTTGGAGATAATGGCATTGTACTAAGAAGCAATGACAGCTTTAGTAAGTAAATCAGCAAGCTAAAATTTCCTTTTGACATGAGAGAGCATAATGACACCATAATTCACTTTCTCGCCGATGAAATGTCAGTCAATTTCGATATGTTTCCATCTCTCATGAAATGAGAGATTAGTAGCGAGGTGAATGGCAGCTTGATTGCCACAAAACACCATAGTAGCGTCTGAGATGACCTCAAAATCCTTGAGCAATGTGGTGATCCAAGTGAGCTCACTAGTAATGGCAGAAAGTGCCCTGTATTCGGCCTCTGCTGAGGACTTGGACACAATGACCTCTTTCTTTGATTTTCATGAGATCAAAGAATCACCCAAGAAAACACAAAAGTCTGTGGTGGAAAGTCTTGTATTGGGACAACTTCCCCCAATCAGTGTCTGCATAGCCTTTTAAATGAAGGGAAGAAGCACTGAAGAACAAACCCCTTCCTGGTGATCCCTTAATGAAATGTAGCAAGTGATAAATGGCATTCAAATGAGGAACATGTAGAGCAGCCATAAATTGCCCCAATCTATTTACAACATATGAGATCTCTGGCCTAAAAATGGGGAAATATATGAGACGACCAATGAGGCATCGATAGAGGGAGATATCTTCTAACAAATATCCATCAGTAGCATTCAGCTTGAGATTGGGATCCATTGGTGGTAAAGCTGGTTCTAAGAAACTTTTTTTCTTCTAGCAGAGAAAGAGCATACTTGCATTGAGACAAACACATGCCATGAGATGATCTTGCAATCTCCAATCCTAGGAAATATTTTAGATCATCAATGACTTTCAGCTTGAAATATGACTGCAATTGTTGTTTGATAGCTGAAACTCATGTAGAGGAAGGGCTTGCAACAATAATACTGTCAACATATACAAGGAGAATAACCAATTCTTGCCATGTACCAGAATAAAACAAGGAATAGTCACTTTTAGATTGAATGAAGCCACTAGCAACAAGAGTGGTTAAGAATTTGTGAAACCATTGGCGTGAAGCCATTCTTAAGCCATAGATGGACTTATGCAATTTGCATACAAGATGTCCGCGCTCCCCCTTAACAGAATATCTGAGTGGCAAGTCCATATACACTTCCTCAAAAAGATCATCATTGAGGAATGCATTATTGATGTCCAATTAAAGAAAGGACCAGTTCTTTACAACTGCAATACTCAATAAAATTCTCACAGTTGTTAATTTTGAAACTGGGGAAAAAGTTTCAAGAAAATCAATTCCTGCTTGTTGAGAATATCCTTTGACAACAAGTATAGCCGTCTATCTATCCATCTCACCATTGGATTTGTATTTAACTTTATAAACCCACCTACAAACCAATAGAATATTGACCAGCAGGGAGCTTGACCATAGATCATGATTTATTTTCCTTCATAGCCATTAATTCTTCTTGCATAGCTTGTCTCCAACGAGAAAACTTTATTGCTTGATGATAGAAAGATGGCTCAAAAGCTGAGCTAACTTCGAAGACAAAGTCCTTATATGCAGGCTTGAGCTTGTGATAAGAGACATGATTGCAAATTGGATATTTGATTAAGGCACATTCGTAATCCTATAAGTGGCCAAGGGGACCTGATGACTCGTCCTGATTTGGTGGTGACCATAGGTTAAGAATTAGTTAGCTGTGTTGTAGGAACAACAACAGGCTCAACAGGATTGTGAGGAGGAATGGCAGAAGACTCAACAGGAGGTACAATAATAGGCTCTACAGTAAGGACAATAGCAGCAATGGGAGTTTGTGGAGACATATCAACAATATCAACAACACACTCAGCAATATTTGTGGGATTGTTTTGGTGATAAGGCATTGGAACTTTGAAATTAGCCACCTGATTAGGAAGTACAAACTCAAGAAACAATGAAGACTATGAGCTGAGATGAGGATTATGTTGAAAAGGAAAAAAAATCCTCATGGAATTGTACATCCCTGCTAACGAAGAAATTTATGGTCTCAAGATTTTAAAGCTTGTAGACCGTATAACCAATGGGATAACCAACAAATACTAAAGGAGTTGCCCTTGCCGAAAATTTGTTCCTTGTAGATAGGAGAGTGGATGCATAACATAAGCAAACAAAAAATTGAAGTACACCATAATAAGGTTGTTTCTAGTACAAGTAATAAGGGGATTGATGCTTAAGCACTGGAGTAGGCAACCTATTAATGAGAATAGTGGTAGTGGGTTGTGGCAATGCACTCACTCTAAAATAAAATAGGGACCTTGGATTAAAAATACAAACTTCTAGCAACATTAAGGAGATGCTGGTGTTTGCGCTCAACAATTAAATTTTGATTAGGCCTTTCAACACATGAAAACTGATGTATAACCCTTTTGTGTAGCAGAAAAGTTGTCAATGCCAAGTCCTTGGCATTATCATATCATAGTTGCTTAATTTTGACATTAAATTGAGTCTCAATTATGGTGAAAAATTGCATCAACATATTAAAAGCCTCAGACTTAAACTGCATCGATTAAGTCCATGTATATCTTGTGCAATCATCAACAATAGTCAAGAAAAAAGGTTTTCCATTATATGTTAGGACATGATATGGCCCCCAAATGTCACAATGTATCAAACCAAAAGGATTTTTTGATAAGTGATTATTAGAAACAAAAGATAGCCTCCTAAGTTTTGCCAAGGGACAAACATTAAAATCATGAGTAGAGACTTTATTTGGCAAAGCCAAAATGTTGCTAAGGTCTAGTAATAATTTGTCAGAACTATGGCCTAGCTTAAAGTGTCAAACATTTATAGAAACTGAATTGGCCCCTATTAGAAATAATCAGTAGAACTACTAGTAGTATGTGGAATCAATACAAGAGCTTGTTGTAAGATATAGAGACCATGAAGCAAGCTACCCTTCTCAATCACTTTTAGAGACTTGAGGTCTTGGATAATGAGAAAAATTGGAATCAAAATGTGTCAAGAATGACTAATTTTTAACCAAATAAGGCACATATTAACAGGAAAACTAGGAATGTAAAGAACTTTAGTGAGTGTTAAGGTTGGAGATAACCTCACATTACAATGGAATGAATTGGTATTGTGGAACCATTGAGTAGGGTGACAAATGAATTACTTATAGGAGAATATGATTGAAACATATCTATAGAGAATAGGCTATATGAGATGTAGCACCACTATCCAAAATCCATGAATGAGAGGCATTTTGTAATTGAAAGTGACAAGTGGTAAAGGTTATACCTGTAACCATTGAAGCAGTGGCTTCAATTATAGGTTGGCAACACTGTGCATTGAGTAATTGCATCAACTGCTGAATCTGTGTTGTGTTGAGGGAAACTTGATGTTGAGTGGCATTGTCTTCCTGTTGCTGGTGCTGAGAATCAAAATTTATAGCATCAGAAACCTGATGAGCAACTTGTTTCCCTTTGTTCTTGCCATAATTGGGAGGATATCCTATAATACAATAGCGCTGAGTAATAGTGTGGTGAAGGCAACCACAATTAGAGCATTTAGGACTATTCTTGTCCTTTTTCTCCTATCTCTATTTAGTATTCGAGGACTTGGAAGGCTTAGAATTCTTGACAGCACAAGCAATCTCAAAAGGAATAGGAGATTGAGTCGAGCCTACTTCTCTTTGTTTCTCTTCTTGCAACAACAAAGAATATACTTTGCTAATCGAGGGTAATATGATCCATCAGTAGGCTTTGGCCTGGTAATAGGATCCATCAGCGGGCTTTGGCCTCGAATATGAGCAAAGGACTCATCAAGCCCCATAAGAAAACCAATAACATATTCCATTCGAAGGAAATCTTGATATGGTTGACTACCACCATAATTACGAAGAATTGGACGATAGCAACCTAATTCTTGCCATAGGGTCTTGAATTTAGTATAATATTGCAGAATTATGAGATTACCTTGCATGGAGATCTATCAATGCCTTCTTCAATTGAAAAACTCGTGGTCCATTCCCATGCCGAAACCTAATCCTTGATATCAGTCCACAACATTGCAACTGAATCATGGAACATCACACTTGCTGCGATATCCTTAGACAAAGAATTTAGAATCCAACAACTCACAATATCACAGATGCATTGCCAAGACTTAGCTAGCTGAGGATCTTCAGGGCGAGGAATGGAGTCGTCCACAAAACCAAACTTGCATTTTGCATTGAGAACTAATTTCATGGATCTAGAACATGAGAAATAATTATCTTTGGTTAAAGGCTATGACACAAGCAATAGACCTGGATGATCTGAACAACTAAGAAGATATGGATCAAAGTTGAAATTGGCATCCATTAACAAACAAAATCATAGAAGGAAAAAATGACGAAACAAAGTCACCTAGTGAAGAACTCAAGGCGATCTTGAAAAACATAAAAAGAACACTGAATTCTTCGCAGTGGGAGAAGAAAAAGTACGTGAAATCCCAAAGAATCATTCAAGAATTATGAAAAAAAAAAAACCTCGAAGATTTTGAAGCTTCAAGTGAAGTAGCAATGGATGCCAATGAAGGAAAATCAGAGAACAAACAGAATGCGCGGAAGACGTCGAGATTTCTCTATTGATACCATCTCATGTCATAGAGATTATGTGGCTTAAGGAGAAGCTTATGAACCTTGGTCAGATTCTATTATTTGGATTTTAATTTTATTGATTTTTTTGAAAAAAAAAATTATATTTTTAATTGGATATATATGATGCATGCAATATGCAATTACAGGAATGACAGTTATTTGGTGCACTAAAACTTGCCCATCTTTGAGAAGTCAGAGAAGGAAACACTTGCTTAATTTGAAGAGAAATACCACCTGAGTTGCAAATTCATGTTATTACAAAGCCTTATATGTTCATTATAAAAATATTTTTAAATATGTTAATGTGTTCATCGTATGCATAATTTGGGGAGTTTGTACTTTATACAAGTTGGTTTAGTATACACTTAATCCGGTCAAAGGGGCTCATAAATAAGAGGTTAACACACTAATTTATAGTTTTTTGTATCTTTGTGGTAGAAACAATTTGGTGTAAATTATTCCTACTTTATCATAATTGTCAGTTCTGAATATAAGTATACAATTCTATGTCCAAAATACACAATGTTTCAAATTGTGGATAATGGTCAAATATAAGCATGACAAATAGTAAGATGAATATTGATCTCTACTAATTGAAGTTAATTGAAGCACTTACAGATATTATGAAATTGGTTACTTCATCTATGGGGCATGTTGTGATTTCCTACAATATAAAGATGTGAAGAAAAGAGTTATTATTTTATTCTTTTTTGGTAAAAATAATTCATTTGGAGCAAGGCAATTTATTTCACTAAATGTATGACAAACACATCTAAAATATTAGAATCAAAGATTGATTGGAGTCCAGAAACAAGTGAATCTAGATGAGCTTCCGTACTTTTGATATTTTGAATTGGTTGCAAATGTTATACAAATAACTTTCACTTATCTAACATGCTTGGGAAGAGTGTCTTTGGTCCAATGTACATGGTATAATATTGGGGTAATGCTCATTTTAGTCCCTGAAAGTGTAAGTCTTGAATCACTTTAGTCCTTGAAATTCAAAATCTAACTTTCTAATATTTGAAATTATATGTCAAATTAGTCCCTTAATTTATTATTATTACTGTATTATTATGTTTTCACTGATTTTTCACATTAAAATGAGAATGCGATAACAACTAAGGTTATGTGGCACTACTAAAGGTTGAAATATGGTTGTGGCAACACTTGGAGTTACAAATCTTAATCGTTATTGTAGTTTCATTTGCAACCATAAATGCTCCCATGACTTTATGTATAGTTTTAGGTGTTGTCACAACTCATTTGCAGTCTTAAATGTTGTTACAGTCTCATTTAATGTGAAAAATCCACAAAAATATGACAACATAATAAGGATAATGAATTAAGGGACTGATTTAACCTACAACTTACAATTTCAGGGATTAGAAGGTCAAATTTTGAATTTTTATGACCAAAGTGACTTGAACTTACTTTCAAGGATCAAAATGAGCATTACTCTAGTAGTATTTTTTTCCTGGTTATATATATTCATTGTCTCTCATATCACACATTTATATGACTGCAAACTTAATTTTGTTCAATTTGTTCTAGAGGTTATTGCCATATGGACAAGAAAATGCAGTGAAAAGATTGTCTAGAGCATAGGATAGAATAATTGATGAATAAGGTGACATTGAGTTCTAAGCTTCAACATCGCAATATTGCGAGACTTCTTGGTTGATGTGTTGAAAGGGGTGAAAAGATATTGATCTATGAGTTCATGCCAAATAGAAGTTTGAGTGAATTTATCATTGGTTAGTTTTATTTTCTATATCTATATATTTCACTTTCAATTCTGTCACTCAAAATTAGAATACTAAAGTACGGAATTTTTTTCTTGATCCCCGACTTACCTTCCTGCAAACATATTATTTTGGTGTTTATATGAAGTTTACATATGGTTGTTACTCTAACTTTCACCTTTTCTGTAGATTCATTCTAACAAAAACTTTTCGGTTGGCCAAAATGTTTTAATATAATTGAAGAAATTGCTCGAGACATACTTTATCTTCACAGAGATTTTAGATTAAAAATCATACATATAAATTTGAAGGCAAACAATATCTTTTTAAATGCAAATATGAATCTAAAAATATTAGACTTTGGTTTAGTTAGAATATATGAAGGTGAAGATGAGGTTAATACCAAAAGGGTTGTCGAAACGTAGTAAGTTTGTGTTATTGTACATGATTTTATTAGCATATTGTATTCCTTGAGAATTATTTTTTTTACCTGATAAATAAATGCAAAGGTTATATGTCCTTGAGAGCAATGGAGGGTCTGTTGAGAAATTGGATGTATACGGCTTTTGAGTTATGTTACTACAGATTATTAGTGAAAAAAGAAACACCAATTTTCGTAATGATGGGAAAGCTCTTAGCCTTATAGGATTTGTATCTTTTCCACCTCATTGCCTTTTTTTCTTACCTAAACTTTCTTTATTTGCTAATAATTTCTTATAACTGACAAGTTTTACTATGCTTTAATTAGGTATGGAGGCTATGGAATGCTGACAACACTAGGTCCTTAGTAGATCTAGATATATCTAATTCAAGCTTTGATTCACTCTCAGTACTTAAAAAGAGTCTAAGGCTGTATAGTCATTTATACACTTTCTTTGAAAGTCTTATATAATCTACCTATAATTACTTCATATAAAATAACACATGAGAATCTTATTTAGGCTTGTGTTATTTTATCATGGAATATGTAGCTTCATTCATTTATTAAACTTGAAAAAAAAAAGTTTCACAGTAATATTGAGGGAAATATTGATTTTTTATGAAAAAATGCAAGAAAATCATCGTTAATGAAAATGCTGAGACTAATGTTAAGAGATTGGCATTTTCATTATACTACCACCTCAAACTTATTAAACTTTACATTATTAAAGTAACATATACTAATATTTTTTTTCTGCACTCGTGCGGGTCAAAATCTAGTTTTGTTAACAAGTAATTCGATAAGGGTTGAGGTTAGTTGCAACTTTGACCTCTGAATGAAAACTCTGAGATATTTAAATATTTTGGTACGATGGTATACCGGTAAAGGCAGACGCTCAAGTAAGTTTATGTAAATAAGTGAAGAGTAATATGGAAAAAAGCATACCTACCTTCTCTTCTGAGCTCGTACTTATACCTGGTTATGTGTTTAATTGCTAGTGTCGTTAAAGCAAAGGGACAAAGACATAAAAAATAAGTCTTGTAGTCAATCTTGTATTGTGTTTGGTGATTGTATACTAGACACAATTTATTGTATCTGTATTTTGTTTGGTTTTATGGTGATAAGGCAAAAAAAATGACAAAAGACATGAAATACCCTTTTGCATCCACAAAATTATTACACATAAAAAAAGGAAAAGAAAACTAAACCAGTGTCGTCACCTTCATTCACAATTTCACGAATCACTGCCAGTAGTATCTTCAGCTACAATGACAACGACAGTAGCAAAAGTCTCTCTCTGTAATCTCCACCCTCTGCGGTTGGCCCTCCTCTCAACAATTCTTCATTCAAGGACACTCCTTTTTCCCTTTCTTCCAATTTACCTTCAATTTATCACTTTTTTTTTTGTTTTAATTGAGCAGATCTAAAGTTAATACTTGGGATTTTTAACTTATTCTGGAATGTTCAATGTGTATTTAGAAGCAATTCATATTACGTGAACACAAAATTGGTTGTGGTTTTGATTTTCAGGTGAGGAAGTGAACTTGTAAGTGGTTTAGCAATGTGTCTTTCCTTCTGTTTCTTGTTGTAGTTACAACAATTGGAGATGGAGAAGCTCGAGGAAGAGAGAATGGATTTAGGTTTAGTGTAAATTGTTGTTTTCATATGCAAGGGCAAAGTTGTTAATAATAAAAAATGACATTGATAAAATGGGAAGCAAAAGTTTCATTAAAAAGTTGTCTCTGTCCCCTGTTTCCATGTCCCAACAAAACGAAGGAATAAAATATACATTAATTTTCTGTCATGGAACACAAGTTTTTGTACCTATCTCTATAACCAAAGAGAATTTTGTGTCATCGTGTCCTTCTATTTGTGTAATGTACTCACAACCAAACACAACTTAAGGGTTCTAGTTATTGTGACCGCCATAATCATGAGATCCTTTAATTCGGGTGAACAATGTAACTATCATGTTTGTGTAATGAACAGCTCGGCCTTTAACTACTCAATATTCTTGTCTAGTATAAACTACCTTTGGGCTTTTAAGATCTTTAACTTTAGTATTGTTGGGTTTGGCCATGTGTATTCTTTATGAGTCTGACTTATAAGTTCAGTGGTGGCCTTACATCTCGGACTTGGGTTTGATCTGTAACTTTTTTTACCCAGTTTTATTGTGTGAGTGTCAAAGAATGATGTGTTAGACTTATGATTATTTATGAAGTTCTCTACTTTTAATTCCTTTATATTTGGATTAATCGGATTTGATAGATTAGGGTTTAAGGTTTTTTCCTTTCTCTTGTTCCTACAAATCACTATTATTATTTGTCTGGTGCCTGAGTAATGTCATTACTATTAAATTATTGTTGTTGTTTATTTCGTTTATGTGAGTTATTATTACTATTTGTCTTGTTCCACAAATTAGAAATTATTGTTGAGGGAAATGATTTGTGAATTAGTGAGTTATGTATTTTTATTATTAACATAAAATATGTAGCATTGGTTAAGTGAAAGAAAATTTTCACTTAACTCTCAATAAGATGTTAGTGTTAGGTGGAATGCAATTTTTTAAATAATTTGAGGTGGGATGCAATTTGGTAAAATTTCAAATGTTCCTTTTAAAAAAAAAATTAGTATACTACTACTTTGACAATGTGTAGAGCACAATAAACACAATCCATCTCTTAAAATAAAATCTTAGCTAAGACAAAGGCCAGTTCAGCAAAGAAAACGACCAGTAGTTATTATTGATCCACCCGTTTCACTCTGTTTTAGGTGTTACCAGCAGCTACCTACAGGACCAGCCAACAGGGTTTCTAGCATATGTTGGAGTTAGCTCCAAAACTGATTTCACACACATGCATGGATCCATGATCACTCTCTCTCTCTCTCAAGCATTGTTGTCCAAAAAAGAGTGAAATTTTCTTGAATGACGTTTTTGTATTTTTGGGCTTTAGGATTTTAGAACTGCACAGAGAGCAGCTTTTTCAGACGGCACAAACAAAATTGTAACAGAGAGGGGGCAGGCAAGGACGTGTCATTTAATTTTGATGGCAGCGTGTTGTGTGTGGCACACAAGATGCCATGCCATCCACAAAATGTACATTTACATGTATTATTTTTAAAGAAAATGTTCCAAGGCCTTATCTTATTAATTTAATTATCAAGTTATTAACTTCTATACATATAGAATATTTTTTCATATTTTATTTTTAAAAAAAATATTAAGTATCAGTTATAAAAATAAATAAATTGATAGATAGATTGATCACTTAGGTCTCTCAATTATTCTATTATTAATGATATAATATTAGTTTTGAGTAAAATTTAGATTTTATGTAAGAGCTTAATTTCAATACATTGAAATTATAAAATTATTTTACACTATCATTATATTGAACATTATGAATGAACGGAGATCGTGACACACTTGAAAGACATAGGATGAAAATAACTAAGAATAACTGAGAATAATATTATTGATTGTTGTGCTCAATAAGTACAAAGAGGATATGTCTATTTAAAAGTTAAAAATAAGATAAAGATGATTATAATAAATTTAACAAATATGATAGATAAGTATCTTAATAGATAAAATAAGTAAATATCTTAATAAATAAGATAGGTAAATATACTAATAGTTCAGATAAAAAAATATCTTATCTATTAAGTTTATTATAATTATCTTTATTTTATTTTTAGTCTATCAATAGGCATATCATCTTTATACTCATTAAGGACAACAATCAATAATACTATTCTCCTTTATTTTCATCCTACTATGTCTTTTCAGTGTGTCACAATCCCGGTTCACCCATGATGTCCAATAAGATCTTATTACATTAGCTAACATCTTTGACTTTCACATATATTACTTTAAAAGTCATGTATTTATAATAATTTGATCGTATGACAATGTAAAAATAATTTTATACTATCAATGCGTATAAATTAAAGTCATATATTAATGTAAATTACACTGAAGTCTCCTCTCATCCCTTCTAGTTTAGAAAATTACACTCATCTCATAATGTATATTAAGTAGAGCTAGACATTGCTCGTTATTAAGATGTTATTTTAATTATGTCTCTTATATTTCCACGCTCATCAGGCTTCACATCAACCCCTCTCTCAGTCTCTCTTGTGCACAATAGAGGACCAAACAGGATGGTGATCAAAATCGTGTAAGAGAGAATCAAAAAAGTTATAAAGTTTATGAAATGTAAAAATATGAAGGATATAATTAAAAAATACTTTAATAACAAATGTTGTTTGACTTTGTTATCTTATTAAAGGATATCTATATTTATTATGAGAGATGAATATAATTTTTTAAACATATAATTTCACTCAATTTTAAAAGAAGTCACTTTGATTTACTAATATATTAGTCATTTAAAATATTTTAAAATAATAAATATAATTACTAATTAATAAAATTCATCGTAACATTTTGTATAATTTAGGCCACACCAAAGCTGCAATCGCCTATCACAATGTTAAAACGGGATTTTTTTTTACCATCCAAAAAAGATAGATTATGATGTGTGCTGCAAATTATTCTGGAACATGAACAGGAAATGGTCAATTCGTAATTCATCTTTTGAAGAATAAAGTGACAAGCTGTGGAAATCAAAATCCTATCTTTGAGCACTAAAAAAGTGGCACGTAGAAAGCGCACATTTTAATAGATCTTCCTTTCTCTGAAGGGAATATAAGTAGATACTATGTTATGCTTCCTATTTTACAAGGCCTACTACATTAATATCTTCTTTTACGTATTGATGATGTCGATTTAACACGAGGATTATTATGGAATTATTGCTTCATAACACTGAAAGCATATATTATTACTTCTTTCATCTATTTTTAAATGTCATTTTTATAAGTACACACATATTAAAAAAATAATTAATTTGCATATATTTAAAAATATATTAGGCACTTAGACTAAATTACTCTTCAATATTTTTTCTTCTCTTAATCCTTCTTTTACTTCAATTAAAACACATACTGAGCAATTAGTAGGAGAGTGTGTTATGAAAAACCGTAATGCAATGTAACAAGTAGGAATGGGACATAGGCCCAATAAATCAATTAATCCAATTGAGAGTCTAAGATATTATAAATAGGAGGTTTGAGTTGTAAAGAGGGTATGGAAAATGTATTTGGTTTGATCCTACTCTCTCTCTAGGATTTCTTTCTCTCTTAGTTTCATCTCCTTCCTTAGGAAGGAGAACTATCCTATCACTTTTCCTTTTTCTATTGTAAGGTCACACATCCATTATGCAGAAAATACTATAAACATTCTATTTCTATCCATAATTCAATCCATTACAAATTCACCTCATTTCATGCAATTAATATAATAGTAAAAAATTCATAATAAATAGGGATATAATTGAAAAGACAATAATTAATGTTTCCTTAATTTAATCAAGTCACAACTAATTTTCGACATAGTTTTAGATAAAAAGCGACATCTAAAAGTAGACGAAAGAAGTACTAAAATTTTGTCACAAACTAAATATTTGAGTTAATTATTTGTAAGGTTTAACTTCTCAGGGTCCAAATTCTTGAGATTCTACTTCTTGAAGTCTAGTTTAGGGCTCAGCTCCACAAAAGACCTAGCATAACAAAGCCTCAAGTCGGGTGGTTGAGGCCACGTCTGACCTTGCTAATTTAATAGGTTGTTGCACTTACCACGCAAGGAGGTAGCAAACAACCCTGGATAATTGCAAGTTCGTTACAATAGTTTTATCCTGAGATATGAGAAACTCACATTTAAATACATTTATCTTATCTTCTCATGCTCATATATACAAGCATAGACTTATTAACTGTATCAAGTATTACTTATTCTAAGTTAAGAATACTCACCTAAATTTACAAAAAAAAAAAAACAAGAATATTCACCTTAAACTCGTGTTTACTTAAACATCGAAGTACTTTGCAATTACACCCACTGTCCTTTGCATTCAAGATAAAAACGTTAGAACTTTTTATCACGATACACTACATTCATCTATTACATTCAAGAAATCTCGTTCCCATCTTAGGACAAATTTCATATTTTCTGATCAATCACCTTGTATGATATAATAGCAAAAATCTATGATGCATATATTTTTTTTTTTTTTTAAAAACACTGATAAAAAGAAACTTTAGGTGTATTGTCCCGACAAATTATATCAGTAATAAGGGGATATTTTTCTCTGTATTGATGGGGATGGGACTAATGCTCCCTTATTTTGTGTTCGGTAACGGGGTGTCATCCTTTTTCAATCGATAGGCCATACATTAATAGGATAGTGTCTTTGAAGTTTGAAATTGCTTAAAATAATAAAGGCAGGTAATTGGGATATTGGAACAAGGATGTAATATGTAAGATAGATCTAAGGACGGCGCAAAAGAGGGCCTTCCCCACTGTTCCACCCCATTGTTGTTTATAGCCCAAGTTGCTGCTACTAGATTTATTTATTTATTTATTTATTTATTTATTTATTTTGTCAATTCTTTTTTAGTGTCTTTTTTGTTTTTAACCACCGGTATTCTCCAACTGCGTAAGCTTTGAAAGTTTCTATACAAACATTATTGTGAGATTAATTAATTTTGTAGGCACGCTTATATATCGTGGGTAAAAAAATTTCTCCAAAAAGTTTTAATTATAGTATTTACCCAAATTTGTCATTGAAAGTTTAAGCAATGATTTTTCGTAAAATTTGAAGGGCCAGAATTTTCTCTCTAAAATAGGGCAGAGTAAGAACCCTCAAATATAGTAAAAATATATTATAGTAAATAAATATAGAAGATAGATAATATTGGGTGGAATGATTTTTGGTGAAATTTGACAAAGCTTAAATTTTCTCTCCATAATAGAGCGATGTAGAAAATCTTGAATGTAGTAAAAATAGATTATAGGAAAGGTTAAAAAAAATTATAGTGTGACATGAAAAATTATTAATTTTTCTTAAGGCTGTTGCAACATTTACGAGGGCGTAGAAGTCTTTTCCTAATTAACCTTAGTTATTGATTAGTTGCATCAAGTTAGCTAGAGACAACCACATCGGTTAGAACCGGTTAGAATTAGTTAATGATGATTAGTTGATTAGTGAGTTAGTTAAGCTCTTCATCATCAACTCTTTGTATAATAACATTGAGAATTTATTTCTCCAACTCTGATTCTTCTGATATGGCATCAATGGTGTAAAGCGCTTTCGCATAAGCTTGATTCAATCTTCTCCAATTGGTCTCTTCTGTTGCAATCGAAAGGACCTGGCAATGGCTCACAAAGGATAACTACTCCTCATGTAGCAGAGCTATGCCTCGTCAGTGGTGTCTTGGCCTTTCTTTGTTTTCTGTTTGGCTCCGCCTTTGGTTCGGAATTAGGGTTTTATTTATATGTGAGGGTGTGAGATAATATTGGGAGAGAAATCAAATTTGAATGAGAGATAAAACAAGATGAAATTACTTTTAAAAATTGAAAATTAAAAAAAAAAAGATGTGATGAGATGAAGTTGGTTAGTTTTTGAAAATTAAAGAAAAGACGAGGTAGAAAAAGATAAGAATATAGTTAAATTCAAACAATTTTAAATCTTTTTTTTCTATTAAATCTTTTTTTTTTAACTTGGGTTGCTAACATATGGGGTCAAATCTTGATGATGGAACTACTTTCATCGATGAACAAGGTGTATTCTCTAATTGTGCAAGAGGAGAAACAATTTTCTATTGGCGAGACTTCTTCTAGTTAAGATTCTCAAGTAACCTTTGTTGTTAATGGTTCTAAGGCTAGCTCATCAGATAAATTAATTCTTATATATTCTAATTGTGGTGTCAAGGGTCATATTGTCGAAAAGTGCTTCAAGATTATTAGATATCCCTCGGGTTACAAAGGAAAATCCAAGAACAAGAATAACAAGAGCAGTAAGGTGAATTAGGTAGCTTCTACATCTAAGGATAGCAGCATTCATACATCCACTAAGACTTGTCAACATCTTCCAAAACATTTTGCAATCTCATTTGTCTAATGTCAGTACATTTGTTCCATCCAACTCTTCAGATGTAGGTATTCTCTCTTCTGCTCATTCTGTAGTTGAGCATTTTTCATCAAACCATTGGATAGTTGATTATGGAGCCACATGTCATATTTTTTCTTATATGACTAATTTTTCACATATCAAACTTGTTCTTGATCAGTTTATTCTCCTTCCTAATCAAACTCGGATTCTTGTTCTTTTCATTGGTTCAGTTCCTCTCAATTCTAATATCACTTTACATAATGTGTATTTTGTTCCAAAATTTAAATTGAACCTTCTTTTTGTTAATTCCTTGCTACATGAGTCTAATTGCAGTGTTGTTTTCAATCCCTCTACATTTTTTGTATAGGATAGCAAGACAACGAGGATGAATTGGGAAGGGTGATCTTGTCCATGGACTCTATGTCTTTAAGATTCCTCATTTACCAATTGCCTCACATGTTTCTAATACTTTTGCAAATAATTCAGCTTCTGCTGCTTTCAATTCCAATCTAGTTCATAGTAGTGATGTTCCTAATTCTTGTATTAGTGCGATTAAGATTTCTTCACAGTTGTGGCATTCTAGATTTAGACATTCTTCTCATAGAAAATTGATTGTCCTTAGTGATAAACTATCTTTATCATCTAATAAAATGAGTTATGTTGATCCTTGTTTTATCTACCCTTTTGCTAAGCAAAAGGAACTTTCATTTCCATTTAATAACAATTTACATCCTCGTTCTTTTGACTTGTTGCATTGTGACTTGGGGCCCTTTCCGAGTTCGTAATCATGATGACCAAAAGTATTTCCTTCCTATAGTGGATGATCATACGCGATTCACTTGAGTTAATCTCATGAAAGTGAAGTTTGAAGCAAGTACATTGTGGAAACAATTCATCCTTTGGGTTAAAAGTCAATTTCATACTTCTACTAAATGTATTCAAATTGATAATGGAAGAGAGTTTGCTTTGCTGAGTTTCTAACAGAAAATGGTATTGACTGTGATGACCCATTTCCCTAAGTTTCTTTGGGTAAGGTTGGTAGGCCCTTAAGAAGGGTTTTGAGACCTTTGGCAGGATCACACAAAAGAAAGTGGCTGCAAAGCACTGCAATGGTTCGACAGTGACAGAGTGCTGCAGTGGTTCGCTAAGAGTCCCACATCAAGTTGGGAGGCTTAGAGAATCCCCCTATAAATAGAGACCCCCTAGTAAAGCTCCAGTTGCTAATTTACTTCTGATCACTCATGAGGTTCCACTCAATGTTGGGACTTCTGGCTCAATTTTTATTTTGCAGAGAAGTAGTGCCTCCACCTAGGATACCAATGTTACGCCGCTCAAAGCTTCCAGTGTAGTGCTCCTCAATCTCCGTCCTTTCCAAGTGAGTAGAGGTCTCAGTGTGTCGAACGCTTTATGCCATTCATTGTCCAATCGAGTTAGTTGTGTTTTATTTATTTAATTAGTTCAGTTCAGTTAATTATGTGTTTAATTATTTAATTATGTATGTATTTATTTATATGCTTAGTATTGCTTAGTAATTGCATGCGTAGGCTTAGGTAGAGACTTATATACTAAGGTAGGATATGTTGGGACGATGCTAAGACATCCATAATTGGTAGTAACATAAGTTCTATAGATATAACAAGTAGTTCAATATGTAAGTGCTATATTTAAATCACTAAGATGATTAACGTCATAACTAATA
Source organism: Nissolia schottii (assembly GCA_003254905.1). Taxonomy (NCBI): domain Eukaryota; kingdom Viridiplantae; phylum Streptophyta; class Magnoliopsida; order Fabales; family Fabaceae; genus Nissolia; species Nissolia schottii. The sequence continues at coordinate 26,542 of QANU01028969.1, forward strand.
TACCAGTCAAATCCTAAGATGGCAGACTTAGGGTTCCATAGTAGTTAGATCAATTGTACAGTATTAAGTACTCCAACACGAGTCTAGCGTACTTGGTAAGTCCTATCCTCAGATTTAGCGTATCCACAGACTTAGTCATCTAGCATAGTTGCCACAGTTGCAAGATAGTCCATAAATAGTAATCAGCATAAATACACCAATCTAGTTGATAATTCTAGGATAGTTAGTCGGCTTAATGATAACCATCAATAAACCCCAATAGTTAGTTAGTACAAAAGTAGAAACCAGCTGAGCGTAGATATAGTAGACTAATAATAGTCGTAGGACAGTTAACGAATTAAATCACGTTAGTTAAGTTATAGTTATGTAGCAGTTATTCAGTGAGTCATCCCAGTATAGCTAATGATCATAAGAAAAGAGTAATTGTATAATTAGATAGTGTAACTATAGTAGAGTACTCAACGAGTATAGACTCAACCATAGCCTCATAAGTCAGACCATCCAGTTAGCGTAGTTAAGTCAGGTCAGCCAGTTAGTAGCGATAAGGTGGACTCATCATAAGATGCTAGAACAATCGTGGGACCGTAGCTAACGTAGCCATAATAGATAGTAACCAGTCAACATGTAGGTAGTAGGATAATAAATACAGTGACCTAGATAACTCAAGTAGCTTAAGCATGCAGCAAATCTAGTAACCAATATAGCCAGTAGTTCAGATAAAATAGTGGATACCTGAATCAGTGGTAGGATAAGATCACGCCAGATAAATAAAATTCAGATAGTTGTGCAAGTGTTTGTTTGTGTGTAGGTTGTTATATTTTTGGCCCAATTTAGGCCAGACGAGCAGGTTGTCCTAATGCACCATAAGACCCTACATCCAGGTTATGAACTTATATCTATTTATCTTGTTGGCACGAGTTTAGTGTACTCAATGAGTCCAAGTTATGGATTCAGCGTACCCATAAATTCTCATTATACTCTACAAGTTCAGTGTACCAAGTACCACAAGGATTTATCCTTGTGAAGAAAGTTTGAACTTGTTCCTCCTTGACCGAGGTTGAGACTTATCTCACCTTGACCCCTCGTGAGGAGGTGAACAGATTCAGTAATAATAACTTGCATGGCATCTTAGCTCCATTATTGGTGGTCCACGTGACACCGTCATCCAGCTAGGTAGGTTGTGCAAGTACACTATAAAACCTCATATACAACTCAGCAAACTCAGCAGGGATGTTATTATCTACAGTGTGCACGGTAATGTTTGTATAATTATTTATTGCAGTGTTTACGTTTGTCTTAGTGTACTTCTAGATTCATATATGCCATATCAATTCTCTCTCTCTCTCTATATATATATATATATATATATATATATATATCTTCATAATTCAATTATTGTTATATTAAATTATTAATGTATGATTAATCATGTTTTCAGTATATGTTATGTGGTGTGGTACCGTGGTATCTATTCACTGAGTGATGAGCTTACTTCTTATCTATTTGCTTCAAACATGTGAGGATCATGAAGTTGATCTTTTAGTGCAGTGACAATACCAGTCTCCGAATTAGTGGTGAGCTCCACTTTTGTAGTAAAGTGTTCAGCGTCCTTAGTTACTTTTAGTTATAGTTGCTCTAGTGGGTCACAGGCAGAGTCTTCAAATATTATGATTAGTAGTAGGATTTGTAGTCAGTTGTGCATGTAAAAGAGTTATTACATTTTTAGCTATACAAAAAATTAGTTCATGACATACAACTAAATTAGTTATGTTCTCATGTATGCTTACGTTTTAGCACGTTTAGAGACTTTTACAAGGGAACTAGTCCCTTACGTATTGGTCTCGACTTTTTGGTCATGACATTGACCATCAATTCTTTTGTGTGGAAAACTCTCAGTAGAACTTCATAGTCGAGAGGAAACACTGACACCTACTACATCTAGCTTGGGGAGTACCACTGAACAATGTATTTTCAATCTGGAGTACCTCAAAAATTTTGGGGAGAATGTATCTCTATTGGGGCTTATTTGATAAACAGACCCCCTCCCTTCTCCTTAACAATGCACTCCATTTTCCAAGATTCATCACATTGAACTTGACTATAGTTGCCGAAAAGTGTTTGGTTGCTTATGTTATGCCTCTACTTTAGTTTCCACTAGACATAAATTTAGTGCAATAGCAAAACCTTCTATATTTTTTTGGTTATCCTCATGGATAAGGGCTACAAACTGTATAACTTGCTCTTACACACCTTTCTTATATCTAAAGATGTTGTGTCCTATGAGCATTTGTTTTCCTTTCATGATGCTAAACCTAATTCTACCTCAAAGGATCCTTTTCCACCTATTGTCCTTCCTTTTGTTGCTGGTGCAAGTACTATGGCTCTTAAGTATCTTGTTTAGCATTCAATTCTCTTATTAGCAAGTTGGGTATGCTAAACATATACCTCCCAACTTGCGGGGCGTATGAGGGCATAAAAGTTTTTTCCTACTTAATGTTAGTTATTGATTAGTTGCATTAAAATTAGTTAATTTGATTAGTGAGTTAGTTCAGTTCTTTTACTCTTGTAACTTCTTGTATGCATAACTGTACTCATTGAGAAATAAGGTCAATCATTTATCCATTTCTGATTTTACTAATAACATTTTCTCTCTAAATTTAGTTTTTCTTCCTGTAAAGTATTTTAGCCCATTCTTCACTCTACTCTCTTCTCATACCTAGACATTGTTGTATTAATATATTTATTAATGTGAAAAATAATGAATAAATCAAAGACTATGATAAATGATAAATTCAATTTTTATTAAGCGCCACTAAGAATTTTTTGTAAACAGTATTGGGTACCGAGTTTTCGGATTGGGATGAGACTGTACCCAAATCCAAATAACTTGGAACGAATTCTCCAGTCATACGAGGATATATGGCTCACTACTAGGAGAGTGAATGCCACGCGACAGTTGATTACGTGGGATAAGCTATTCGGTACTGTGTTTTACTAATTTACCCCTTTCACAATTTGGACTCACTGGGCTCTACTTTTCATGAAAGTGCCCAATAGCGGCAGGCAAAATGCTAACAAAAAAAAGTGATGTGACCCTGCACACACCTTCTCCTCTTTTTCTCCTTCAAAATAACCACTATTACATACCAGTGTTTTTTTTTTAAAATAAATAAATAAAATAATAATTATTAGTCTTTTATGTGATTTTTATCTTTAAATAACATGAACATGAAAATAAGTATTCATATGAAGTTTTTTAACATAATAATCGGATACTGGATACAATAAACTCATGGGCCAATTTATTTAAAGTTCATCTTCGTTCAGTTCTGAAGGTCAAAGAAAATATCTATTAAGTATATATATTCAGAGAAGATAACTTTGTTTTAGTGATGTGCACTCATCAATTATATATATCTCAGGGGAATGGTTCTTGTCACGGCATAAGAATGAATGGTTCAGATATATATATATATATATATATATAATTAATTAATTAAATTATTTTAAATAATATATAATATATAGTAAAAATTGTAAGGGTTTGCTGTGATGTGTTCCATGAACACCGAGATTCCAACTGTCTAAACTAATGAGGCACTCAGCCAATCCCAGCAAAGGCTTCAGATGTTCACCAAACTGTTGCCAAACGTCATTGCCAACTAAGGTCCATATATTATTATTATTCTATCATATCCCCTTGTGTCTGCATATCAGTAGCATTATCTTCGTACTGTACATTAATAATTGGATCCCTGCATATATATATATATAGCTGCCCGTATTATCAATTCTTAATTAATTATCCCCAATTCATTTTATATATGTTTTATTTTTACCCAAGCGTAGAATAAATTATAATATTTGGCTAGTTTATTTTACTTGAACAGTTTCACTTCAACTTTGATTAATTCAACATAAACTTTTTTCATAAAAATGCATGCACACACAATCAGAATCAAATTAAAGGCTAAAAAATTGGAGTATATATACTACTTACAAAATTTATATAATTAAATTAATTACACCTTATGTTTTATAAGATCTAATTAATTACTGCAAAGTTAAAAATTAGTTTCACGTAGACGTATGGAAGGGGAGAAGAGAGATAATTAGTCGTGAAATTGTGGTGACAAGAAAGAACAAGATAGTGGAATCAGAGTGCTCTATGAATTTTGAGTGACAGCAACCACCAAACACAAAAATACCAATTAATTCCTCTAGCTAGTGTCACTTTCCTCTCTATCTCTCGTCCATAATAAAATCCCTATTATACTATTAAATATCCCCTCCCTCTCTCTCTCTAATTAAAAAAAATGGTTAATTAATTATAATATGTCGATATGATTAATTAAAGTTTGAGTTAAATCGTTTTCAAATTTTGCGGTTGTGCTGTGCAAACTTGAGCCACAGAGTGGGACCAAACATGCATTGACTAGGGGTCTCTGAGATTGATATGGTTGGGTTGGTTTGCTAGCTAGCTTGTCCAATTAATTGGGAAATTACAGTACATTAGCACTTATATATATATATATAGTACTTATATATGTATGTATACATTGATATATTAAATTATACATTTCATATATAAGATACATATATAAATAAATAGATATTGCGGAGGGTAGGCTGTCTTCTTCAATATGACATACATAAGTAGCAAGGCATGTGGTATCAGAAAAGGCAGAAACTTAATATCTATCAGGTCCACTCTTCTCTGCTCTACACTATGCCCTCGTGGACAGGACACAAGACTAGAATTTCTTACTTGTTCCTCTTTGCGGAAGAGAACTTTCTTCCTCTAATTCATTCATTATTTGATATATCATTAGTTTGAGAAAAAATAAATTTGACCAAATATTTCTCTCACTCTATAAATAACTAAGAATTTCTCAACACTGCAGGGACCTATACAAATTCTCTTATACCAATACCCATTTCAATTTCATGTCTCATGAGTGACACTAGATTGTCTTGAGTACATGGAGATAACATTTGCATTTTTGTTTACATGTTTTTTACATTATATTTTTTAACTTCCCTCCTTTCTTTTACAAATACTACTTATATAGGACCCGAGACACTGTGAAATACAATCAAGTGTTATAAACTACTGAATGAGTATTTGATTTTTATGAAGTTGAATGTGGTATCAATTAAGCATTTTGTTAATAGTGTAAAGTGAAAATACAAGGAAAGAATTGAGCTTTCGTTTCAGAGACAACAAAACAAAATCGTAGTGTGAAGGGAAACATGTAGTTGGACCCAAAGATATTCATACATTTTCTTTTATCGGGATTAAAACATGATTTAAGTAGATGTGCCCCAAAAAAAAAAAAAAAAGAAGTTTGATTTTGACCGTGAAAATTTACTATTGCGCTAAGAGTCGTTATCAAGAATCAAAGAGAGCGTTTAAGTTTTTGTCAACTTGTCGGTAAGTTAGTCTTTGCCTTTCTTGGCATGTAATTTTGCGACAAGAGCTTTTACATTTATGGTGCAAAAAAGCTGAGGAATCTCACGTGGGCGTTTCGCGTTGTGTTCTGAAAAAAAACTCAGCATTTTATTTGAATTTTCAGTTTCTGAAAACAAAAATTATGCACTATTTTTCTTCCTTATGTCTGTCTATCGAAGCTAGCTGCAATATTTAGCTCTTAACATATATTATTAATAGGGGATAAGCTTCCATTCTTATATACAATATTTTAATCTCTAAATTGTTGTGGGTCAAACAAAGTGGATTACATAATGACAAATTACAGTCATGAAAAGTAATATGTACAAACAAACTGCTTAATTGGATTTTGCGTTAATGCTCATGCTTGTTATTATTAATTTACTTTTGCATCTACATCACAATAAATTATTTGATGAATATATGCTATGCAATAATATTCCCAAAAAAAAAAAAAGACCAAAAATGGCACCTATTTTGTGCAGGGGAAGACGCTGTTTGTCGTTATCCATAAGGTGCCCCCCATTTGCATGTGATAATAACTGAAGCAACTTAACTATTTAAGACTGCTAACTAAAAGTACAACTCAGAATTTTGCTCTTCAAAATTCAAAAGAATGAAACGATTTGATTCCATGTAGCTAGCTAGAAGAACAACTGCGAAGAAACTAAGAAAATGAGAAAAAGGAAAAGTTTGGATTATATTCCCGTGGAGAAGGTCCAGAGAATTCAATATTCCACTCTCAAATTTCAATGAATCAAAAAAGCTAGTTTTTGGGTTAGCCCCATTTTGTTTCCATTATATATTATTTTGTTTTATATATGTGTATGTCACAAACTCAAAGTGTCATTTTAATTTTTTTTTTTTTCATTGTCGTTGGAGCTAGATTAGTGGTCAATGCCAAGTTCTATAACAAGAAACTATAGAGCCTCTTCATAAATGCAAAGAAAACGAAATTGGGGTTGTGTTGGAGATTGCTCTCATCACATGAGAGGGGGGAAAATGAAGCAGTGTCAACCTCAAAACCTCAAGTCATGAACAAATTTTAAAATCTCTCTATCCTATCCAATAGAAATTTGTTGAAATCGACCCTCCTCCGTATAAACAAACATAGTGACTGCTTGTTCTCTCTCTCTCTGAAGCTCTTTAACAAAGGATTTTTAGATCCCCATTTTTCCATGTGCCACTTTGTGGTCCTAAGGCTGAAGAAGATAACCCGCAATAGCATATAATTTTTTGTGTGACTACAAAATTCCTCAATTGGACATATGTTGTCTTTTTCCTCCCTGAAATGTCATGCACTTTGGTATTTGCGATCGATGGAATGATTCTGAATGGAAAAAATGCTATTTGTTTTGATTTGATTAAAAGTTAAATTGAGAAAGGAATAACCAAATTTTTGGTCGGTTAATTCAAAATGCTTGTTATCTTTAAATAAAGTTTTGAATTCGAGTAAAAATTATGTAGAGTAAAAATTGTATTTGGATAATAATTTAATATAATTTGAGTTAGATTAGTTAAAGTCTAATACACTCATTTTGAAATGGCTTCGACCAAAAAGAAAATTGAAAAAGAAATTGATTGGGCTATGCATGGTTATCAAAATCACGTTTTAACTCGTAAATTCGTACGCGTTTATGTTCCTAGGTAGTAAAATCGTCTGTCTAGCATGTAAACTCGTTTCTGGGTAAACTTGTGTAAACTCGCATAAAATCGCGAATTTACTGGCGAGTTTACGAGTTTACCATAGTTGTGGTTTTTTTTTTTTGTTAAGGACAAAACAAGCAAAACGACATCGTTTTGTGAAACACCCTAGCGAGCTGGTCCACGTCTAAGTCGCAAACCTGCCGACTAGGTTGTTATCTCTTTTGGTTGGATAATACTTAGTCCCGCTTATGAGTTTAAAAATACAGTTATCCATAAATATTGACCCAATTTCAACTTTTCTTTTATACGCATCATAGTATAAAATATGAGCCTGGTTCTTGACAGAACATATATTATGAGTGGTAACGTAGCTTACTTAACTAATATTAATTAGGTATATTCAACATTCATAGCACCCAAAGGTCCATGCCATATATTCACAAATAGTTACACATGTAATATCATAGATGTTATGTACAATTACATAATAATACAAACATATTGCCTACTGACTAAGGACTAGTGCGATATCTCTATCGTAGCTCTGATTCTTTTTTTCCTCTGTCCATCTTCTTCAGTGCTGCTCGTCCTTGTATTGCTTACACTGCTCTGATGTCCTCTACATCCTTGTCGTACTTGCCTAGAAACATAAAGGAGTGGGGAATGAGAACACTGCGTTCTCAATGGGAAACCTTACTCTTCGTAACTCGTTTTATACTCAATTATGATTCCGTCGCTCAGGGGTCTCTAGGTGTCACAGTTATACTATGGTCCTACTAGTTATTAATATCCATACTAAGCCTGAGTAGCTTTATTTAGATTACTAGGCGATCGGGGAACCTATTCTTCATTATCTACGTCATCTATCTGCTAACCTAGTCCCTAACTCATATACCTAACTCATATACCATCATACAATTCACATAGCTACACTACTGTATCAAAACTCATCATTTTCTGAAACTCATATTTCCTCCCGCGGTATAAAGCAAGCCTTAGTAGCGGTTCCGCCCTCGTCCCTTGTAGCTGCGACCACACTGCTACAACCACACTTTACAGCCTGCATCGTGGTGGCCAGGTAGCGCCTTACCTGAAAGGTCTCACCTGCAGTGCCTTGACCTCGTAATTCTCACCAACCACGACCGAGGTGACCATCAAAAAGATGGCGGTGGGGCCGGACCTAGGACTCAACCGGGACTAAGACCTTCTCCAAAAGTCGAACCCTCGGCCCTGCTAGAGGGGGTTTTTCCCATCATCATCATCATCATCATCATCATCATAGGCATAGTTCATATATAATAAGCACAATTGATCATCTCAAGCATTCATACACATGTCAATTACAACTCATATCATAATCTTCATCTTATATCACATCATATAACATATATCTGTGCTTTAGTGTTTTGGATTGGAGACATCGTTGTCACATACTCGCTTCTTGTGATGCTTAGTACTATAGGACCCACTAGTATCTTCGGTGTTTATGCTGTTATGTATGTCATCTCCTGGGTTTTTGTGTTCTTGAAGGTTCCAAAAACAAAGGGCAATGCCCCTCGAAGGCATCACCGAATTGTTTGCTGTCGGCTCGAAGCAGGCTACTTCTGTCAAGAATGAATGACATTGTTCTTTATATACATTTTCTATATGTTGGTTGCTCAACACACCGCATCTCTCTTGTGTTGATAGATTTTGCTTGTCATTAAGTTTATGTGGAGAAGGATATGTTCTAGTTCAAACATATGTATTATGTATAAATTGAACTTAGAACGCATATATTTCATCTTTATTTGTGTTTTGTTATGGAGTTAAAAGTATTTATGAATTTTTTTAGTTTTATTAAATATATTTTTGTAGCATAATAATTTTTTAATATTTTTTTAATAATAAGTAAACTCGTACGAGTTTACGATCCGAGTTTACGAAAACTCCACGAATTTATTTAAACTCTCAAGTTTGATAACCTTGGAGCTATGCACACATGCACGTAGGCTGTATTATTAACCTAGCACATGCCTAATAAGATGTTTTGATAATAGGAAGAAAAAAAAAAAAAAAAAGGAGCATGAGAAGCCAATTTAGGATAATCATTCCATGGGACTCCTCCTCCTCTCTCCTCCGCCCCTAGCTTGGGCCAAGCATATAGAAGGCATTAGAAATGATGTATGCGTGATGGTGCTTGACTGCTTGTAAGTAAGTAGCAGTAATTTGATGTGAAACTAATTAAGGGAAGCAAAAGTACTGTAATTAAGGGTCCTATAAGATCGATGGAAAGAAAGGAGGGGGGAATGAGGAATCCCAAAGTTCCCCCTCAACAAAGGTGCAGAGAGCAAAGGGCAAAAGGAAATGATTACTCGAATGGGACGGGACCCGCTCGATAATCCCTTTCCTTTCCAGGTCTTTCAAAATATATATATATATATTCTTATTTTTTTGACTTGGGGATTGGGTCCCACTTCCGGCCACCATTGTCTTTATGGATTGAATGATAAAAAAGAGCACCTCACGTGGACTCTGAACCAAAGACGCTGTCCAACCACAATAAAAAGCCCCAACTCCCCTCCCCTTCCCTTCCCTTCACAAAATTAAAATAATTTTTTTAAAAAAATTAAAAATAAAATTTACAAGATCAAATCTAAAAATCTAAGATTTTTCCAATTTAAACCTAAGGTTATAGTGTGACTAGAAGGATTAATTAACGACCAAAATCTCAGAAAAGGAAAAAAAATAAAAAAAAATCAGAATAGATGTACACGCATAATTGAAAAGCTAAAATAATAATAATGTTACAACAAGAGGCAAGCAAAGCAATTTCATTCTTTTCCCTGAAAAAAAATATCATGCTTTTTAAAGCTCACCCATATAATTCCCACTCATTATCTTTGTTGCTTAAAGCTCTTGCCCTCCCAGCTCTTCCCTTATCCCTTCTCTCTCCTCCAAGCCACATCAATTTCAAAGCAAATTAAATTCCTTCCCCTATTCTCCTACAAAGAAAGTAAGAAAGGAAATAACTAGACACATCCCTCCCCAAAACATAGTAGTGAGAAAGACCCACCACACAGATTAAACTACAAACTCACTGATCACACACAGTCTGTCTCATAAAAATAACACTACACACACAACACACCACAATCATACACATACACACACACACACACAACACAAACTGACCCCAACCCAACCCTTTTTATTTTTATTTTTTCTTCTTTTTATTTTTATTTTTTCTCTCACTCTCCATGCGATCATGGAGGGGGGCGACGACTTCCACCACCACCACCACAGCCACCACCACCAGCACCACCACCGCCAGAACTTCCCATTCCAGCTCCTGGAGAAGAAGGAAGATCAGGAAGCGGCATCATGCTCCACATCCTCCCCATACCCTTCCCTAGCAATCTCATCAGCAGCAGAACCGCCCACCACCTCCAATTCAACCCGATCCAACAACAACAACAACCAAGCCTTACAGTTGCAGCAGCAGCAGCAGCAGCAGCAGGCACAACCTCCTCAACCCTCGGAACCCTCCGGAAAGAAGCCGCCCCCAAAGCGGACCTCCACCAAGGACCGGCACACGAAGGTAGACGGGCGAGGGCGGCGCATCCGAATGCCGGCCCTGTGCGCGGCCCGAGTGTTCCAGCTGACCAGGGAGCTGGGGCACAAGTCGGACGGGGAGACCATAGAGTGGCTCCTCCAGCAGGCGGAGCCGGCGGTGATCGCGGCGACGGGAACAGGCACAATCCCGGCGAACTTCACGTCGCTGAACATATCGCTGAGAAGCACCGGGTCGTCGATGTCGGTCCCCTCGCAGCTCCGATCGTCATCGTACTTCAACCCTAACTTCTCCCTCCAAAACCGCAGAAGCTTGTTCCCCGGAATAGCCTTGTCCTCCGATCACACGTCAACAAACAGCTCAACGCTCCTCAGCTTCCAACAACAAAGCCAGCAGCAGCCGCAAGCCCTAACCGCCACCATGTTCAAGCACGAGCTTCGTGACACCGGGAACAACGGCCCTTCTTCTTCCACGTTGGACTTGTCCGAGCCCAGCGGAGGGGAGGAAGCCTCGTTAGGGAGAAAGAGGAGGACGTCGGACCACCACCACGATTTGTCCTCCGCTCAGCATCAGATGGGTAGTTATCTCCTGCAGTCCACCGCAGGCGCCATTCAGGGCACCCACGCTCAGATTCCTGCCAATATCTGGATGGTGGCCAATTCCAACAGCCAGCTCATGGGTGCCGGAGGAGGAGGAGGAGGAGGAGGGGGAGGCGCCGGTGCCTGTGGCTCTGGCGCTGGCGGTGACCCTATCTGGACGTTCCCGCAGGTCGGCAGCAGCGGGTTGTACCGCGGCGCCGTGTCCACTGGCGGGCTGCACTTCATGAACTTCCCTACCCCAATGGCGCTGTTGCCTAGTCAGCAATTGGGGTCTTCTGGTGTTGGCGGCGGCGGAAACGTGAACGAAGGGCACTTGAGCATGATCGCGGGGCTTAGCCCTTACCGGCCGGTGATTGGAATCTCGGAGTCTCAAGGGAGCGGCTCTCAGTCTCATCACCACCACCATCATCATCGAGACGGCGGAGGCAGCGACGATCGGCACGATAGCACAAGCCACCACTCGTGATATGAAGAAGGACGGATCAATTAAATTCTCGTGAGATAATGTTCTTTCTTCTTGGCTACTATTACTGTGTAGTAGTAGTAGTAGTAGTTTGATGATATCATTTGATTATGTGTTTTTTATTAAACACACAAGTGATGAGAGGTTTGGTTGAGATCTTTTCCAAAATTGAGTTTGTTTTAATTTAATTCCCAAATGTTAATTATTTTTTTGTTTAATTTTCCGGTGTGGAGATGAGAATGAGGGTTTTTTAGGGTTTGGGAGATGAGATGATGACACTATTTAACAATTGGGGCCTCCTGCTGCTGCTTCTTTCTTTTCATTTTTTATTTTTTTTTTACTTTTGGTTAAAAAAAAAATTATTGTCTCCTCTGAGTTATTTCAGTGCTACAGGATATCTTATCGTCATTAATTGTTTTTCTTTTCTATTTAAATTTGTCATACGGTTTTGTAATTTTATGCTATCTATCTAATGGTTAATGGTTAATGGTTGAAGAGTTGACGAGAAGAGAAGAGAAGAGAAGAGAAGAGAAAACGAGTCAATTCCATGCCCTTTGCTGAGTCCCCTACCTAACATACAGGCATTCATTTTTTCACATTGTGCTTTTTCTCTTCTCTCTTTCTGGGCCACAAAGAAAGCAGCTAACTCGTGTGGGTAAAAGGGAATGGATGAAACAGTAGTGTTACCGCAACACTAGCTGCTAATGTTGGTTAATATTAAAATTTATCATTCTGCTGATTCTTAAAATCTCCTTCTCCTCCGCCATGAATCTCGAGGTTTTTACTGCCTCAATGATTAAGATTTTTTCAGAGAGGGTAATAGGACGGTGGGGCCTATGACCCTTATCGGTTCCAGGTGTTGGCTCAGGTGGTGGGGTCACCCTGCTGGTCATTGCCTAAACCAATGTACAATGTCACTGACAAACAGGTGGATCATTCCCCATCTTTTGTTTTCTTTTTCCTTTTCCTCTTTCTTTTTTTTTATAATTTGTTTTTTCAATTTCTTTTTCCTTGCAACTTTAATGGAGCAGTTGCTGGCATCACAGAAAGGTCCATGGTTAGTCTTTAATGACCCTACTGAGGGGTATGGCCCACCGTTTCCATCAATCAGATCAGGACCATTCATTCGATGCCCCCCCTCCCCTCTTTGAATGGCCACATTGAATGATTGGGTCTCTGTGTAATATTGTGGAATCTTAGAGTTTCAGGGCCCTTGTGTGTTAATTAGTTACTGTCTCCCTTCAAATCGTTTTGAGCACTTGCTAACTACTCCGCAGCATATCCCTCTCTGGATATGCAGAATTATATTTATCTACTTTTCCTTAATATTATATTTACAATTATCTGCCTATGTTGTATTTTGTTTTCATAGCTGGGACCTAAGTCATAAGTCATAATAATCGATGATGATGGTTGTGTTAAGTCGTCCACAATTAACGTATAATTCTATAAATTTCTGATTTCATGTAACAGGAGAAAGCTTAGTCGGTGTCGTTATTGTTTTAGAATATAACAGTATCCCCTCTTCACTAAAATAAGAAGGAGCATTTATTATTATTTTTTTTTATGGAATTGAAAACTAGTAGGGGCGGGGGAAAGCAGGATTAGGACATATTAAATGCTCGAACTACCTCTGAAAAAATACGAGCATCGACAAGAAAAATAAATCATAATTTAAAGCATCCATCACATTTTGTATAATCTGTGATTAGATGAGAATATATGGTCAATATGGAATAACGTACCTTGGCGAGGTTCCAATTATGGGCATAAAATAGTAAGTTGATAATGACACTGCTGAAAATGGTTTCTCCAGTCCCTCCCACCTAACGCTAACTAGAGCTTTAAAAAGCAAATCATGAACCATAACTGATACAAGTCTAGTATCTTCAAAATTACGGTGAAGTTCTTCTAATGAAAATTATACGAAGGAAGATTATATATGTTATACTAATTATGTTTTATTTGAGAATTTAAACACTTTGCATTGGAATTTTCTGATATGCGCTCACATTAGCTGCAGCAGATCGATGGTCTTGTATTGTTGTATCAAGAAACAAGCTGAAAGAATAATGCTGTTTGCTTCAATTGTTAGACTTAAGAACAGTGAATAGATTAAAGCAAGATAAATTTCTTGCTCGAAGAGCAATTGAGAATTTATACGGTTGTTAAGTTCCGGTCAACATGCACAGTTAGATGAGAGTCCTCTCGTTGCTGGTCATGTTTTTGCAGTTTGCAGTAGCAAAATACAACAGACAAGGCCAACAATCAATATAGGGTTTTTCAGGCTTTTTATGTAATGACCATAGTACCATCCATACATAATATTAAACCAAAAGCATACGTTATTTCAACACCCTTCCCACTACATCAATGTCGGACACCATACATAGAGCTTGTAAATCAAAACTATACAAATTTTCTTGTTTAATTTTGTTTTGGTTTCTTAACCCATTGATTCATCTTCAAGAAGGTATTAATCACGCATAAAAATTTTTACTTTAATTAAAAAAAAAAACATGTACTAAATATTGCACATTGATTTTCGTTAAACACCAGCGTTTGAAGTCTTTTAAATTAGCTTAGTTCAAGTCAAGTCGACCTACTATAAATAAAGTTCTATTGGCGTCCACTTTATTCATGTGTAAGACTTACTACTAAATGTCTAAATCCAAGACATTGCTTATAAAAAACTAGAATTAAACCATTTTAGCTAACCAAATGTTGGTCCAATTAACTATGAAGATAATTAAACTATTTTAATTATTGCCATAAACCCACATGAAGATTTTCTATAGTTTGCAGATTGAATTTTGACGATATAAATATTCCAAAGGAAACAAATATCTTATATTATATTTATACAAAATAACAAAAAGATAAGATAACAAGAATAATTATAGAAATAAAAAATGAACAAGTTTTATGTAGAGGCGCACAATTGCAATCAGTAACCACAGTAAAGTTAAAAGTAAAAAAAAAAAAAAAAAACGATAGATCTTTCCTATTAATTGGCTTCATGACCATGATCAGATCAAACGCCACAACGCAGACAACTTCAATTCGTCTTTAATTTGCCAGACGACCACAGGTTTAATTTGTCACGTACTAGTAGTATATTACTCCTTCCGTCCACCTTTTTGTTATTTTTTCAAAAAATATATAATTTAAGAAATTATTTAATTAACACTAAGATATAAAAAATATAAAGTATATAAGTAAAATTAACCTTAAATAATAAATACTATAATTATTAAGTTTTATAAGAAGTATAAAAAATAATAATATAAATATAAAAAATGTACTTAATATTTTTATCTAATTAAATAATAATTAATTTTTTATAAATTTTTATTTGAAAAAAATGACGTAGGAGTAGTATAGTAGTATTATTTTCGAAATTAACCATTAGATAAATCACAAGAGTGAGAAAATATTGAGAGAGAGAAAGAAAACATTGCAGCCTTACTAGCATATCACTAAATTCACTATGCATGTAGTGGAGTACGGTGTGGGTCGTACCCAATGTTCACATGGATCTGAATCTGTATAAATGATATATATGGTACACACAGCCACAGTGGAACATGGTCCCCCTAATCAAAATCTTGCATCCCAAAAATGTACACCATGATTAGACAGGCCATCTAGGCCATTCTCTCTGTAAAGGGGTGAGAGAACAAACAAGTCTCGCTTAGATTTTGGGCACATAAAGTGGCTACCCCCAAAGCTTACCTGCTAACAAGAGGCAGCGCATATTCTCTTTATATTTTGGCCCATAACATATCCCTTAATTCCTCATTTGGGCCCAGCGGGAAATCTCTTAATCTTTTTTGCCATATGGTTTCTTGCAAGGAAAATTATATTTGATTGGTGAAGCAAGCACAAACATGTGCCTCCTTACTGGCGTTTAGCCTACAGGTTGGTGGTTACACAGGTTTACGGACATATATGTAATTAATGATCCAGAGACCCACCATCATATATTGTACGATGGACTTGCGTTATTTGTACTTATGTAATGCGATATGCTATGCCAACTTATTTACTATTCACCATTGAGTAAGATTTTAATGAGATGTGATTCTTATTAAAATCTTATTCAATGAAAGATAAGAACTGAGTCAACATAATGTTATACAATATGACTACATTTCTCTATGTATATTTACTCAGATGCTGCGTGTGCTGCTTTGCCTTGCCTTGGCATTCAACATGTTGGGCATGAGAGGAGAGATTAATTGGCCCATTGGCATTTATTGCTTTTTGGAGCATTTAATTAGGAAAAAAAAAACGTAAGTTAATTGGAAGAAAATTAATACAGTTTTTTTTAATTATTTACTCCATCCGTTTCATAATAATGGTCGCTTTGACTTATTTGACATCTGAAAAGATTGTAATTCATCATCCAAGCAATGAGTTTGTCCCATTGAATTGTCTTTTGAAAAGTTTTTAATGAGGCTCCATCTCAGTGCTTATTGAACATTGGCGAATCTGTTTAAGGAGAGAACAATAGAAGTGCCTGTGCCTCTAACATGCGTAGTGATTTGCTTATATCCTCCAACGATGATGTTGTCCACGACGATGCCACCTCCGTTGATGCCTCCAATGATGATGCCACGAATTTAAGAGATTAGCTTTTTTAGTTGTTTTTTTAAAGATTTTATTTATTTTTAACTTTCTTTTGAATTTGAAGTTGTTAATATTGTTTTAATGAATTTTATTGTTCTTATTTTAATAAATTTGTGCTTTATGTTAATTTTTTATTTCCTTTTGATGAATTTGTGCCTGGGAGGGCGCTGAGTGACCTGAAACCTCTTTTGTCCTTCTATTCTTCTCGCCTTGTAATCCCTTTGATTCATGCCTCTTACCTATATGGGAAATTGACAAGAAATGCATCATTTTACACATATATGTATCCATTCTTGAAAACTTAATAAAATCATGCAAAGATTAGGAAATTGGCTAATAAATTCATATTGAACAATCCATATAAGTGTCATTTTAACCTATAAAAATATCAAAATATGACATTTATCATCTTCTCCCAATTGCATCCAAAGAACTACCAAAGAGCGTGTTGAAATTGATGAGCCAGTTGAGCCAGTTTTTCAAAACCTTATGCTCATCAACTATTGACGTTGAATACCTCTTAGTCATAGAGCAAAACATTCTCATTATCCTTTGTTCACTTGAGAGGGTGTTTCCCCTGGCATTTTTTGATGTAATGGAGCATTTTTCTGTATACTAAGCTTATGAAGGCCAAATGTGTGGTTCGATTCAATATAGATGGATGTATCCGTTTGAAAGGTTCAAGTTGAGGTGTCAATATATGAGGCATTCTTAACCAAGGAAACTTCTTACTTTTGTTTGTATTATTTTGGTGCTAATGTCAATTGCAATCGAACTACAGTAGAACGTAACGATGATGGTGGTGCAATGCCTAATTAGTCGACATTTTCAATTTTCAATCAAACTGAATGCGCAACTGGAAGAGCAAACGATTATTGGTTAAATACACAAGAAAGAGTGGTAGCTCACTTGTTTGTTCTGCTAAATTGTGAAAAAGTGCTTCCGTATTACCAGTAAGTTCAATCGATCCATGTAATCTTGTTTAATTTATTAATACACAGTTTCTAAAAATGTTGATTATGTTGATGCGTGTTTACAGGATGTTTCAACAACAATTTGGTGATCAATGCTCCGATCAAATGTTTCCTTCATGGTTTACAAATTATGTATTATATATTTCAATCGAACAATTTCTTTTATCATAATCGGATATGTAAACTTGGATCATAAACTCGTACGAGTTTACCTATTATTAAAAAAATATTTTAAAAAATTATTATGCTACAAAAATATATTTAATAAAACTTGAAATTCATAAATACTTTTAACTCCATAATAAAGCACTAATAAAGATGAAATATATGAGTTCTAAGTTCAATTCATAGATAATACATACTACATATGTTTGAACCAGAACATATCCTCCTCCACATAAACTTAATGACAAGTAAAATCTATCAACACAAGAGAGAGGCGGTGTATTGAGCAACCAACAAAGCAAATGTATATAAAGAACAATGTCACTCATTCTTGACAGAAGTAGATTGCTTCAAGCCGACAGCAAAGAATTCAGTGATGAGTTCGAGCGACATGCCCTTTGTTTCTGGAACCTTCAAGAACACAAATATCCAGGAGATGACACACACAACAGCATAAATATCGAAGATACTAGCGAGTCCCATAGTACTGAGCATCACAGGAAGCGAGTATATGACGATGATGTCTCCAATCCAGAACACTAAAGTACAGATAGCGATGCAGAGGTCACACACCCTAGTAGAAAAAATCTCTGAGCAAATGATGAAATACATACGATGGATTAGCGACAAAGCACGATGGCACTATGGAGTACGATTGCATGCGCAGCTGTAAAAAAAAAAAAAAAAAAAAAAAAAAAAAAAAAAAAAAAACCCTCACTTGTGGTAAACTCGTGAACTCGGGAGTAAACTAGCGATTTTATGCGAGTTTACACGAGTTTACCCGAGTTCAGCCGAGTTTACCCAGAAACGAGTTTACATGCGAGTCAGCTCAATTTTACTACCTAGGAACGTAAACTCGTACGAGTTTACGAGTTAACTCGTGATTTTGATAATCATGATTATAGCAACGACCATCTCTTGATGAGTTTAACATGGGGACCTATGAACAAAGCAATTAGTTGGTCTATTTATTTTGTTAACGGATACAAGTTTTACACATCTGAATGGACAACTGGACAAAGGACAAATAATAGTGGAGTTTGGGTTAAGGGTGAATATTCTAATGCTGCTGAAACAACCAATGATTGGTATGAAATGCTTAAACAAATTATTGAATTAGAATATGCACACGATGGTCCATCTCACTTTTCTACTGTGATTGGTATGATCCAAATGGAACTCAGACTCACTCTGACTATAAGATCACTGAGATTAATCCTACAAGGCGGAATAGGGGGTATGATCCGTTCATTGTTGCTGAAAGAGCAAAACAAGTTTATTACGCAAACTATCTAGGAGCTAGCCAATCAAGTTGGAAAGTTGTGATGAAATGCAAACCAAGTGGTCGAATTGAGTTTGATGACACAAAATCTTCAGACAACACATCTGATCAAGCATAACAATTGTGGAGCCAATTCCTATAACGATAATTGTTGAGTCCCCATTGCCTACCACATTTTGTAGCAGTCATTTGATGATGACCCTAACATAGTTGAACTTCCTAACCTCCAATAACATGCAAGTGATAAAGAAATTGATGTACTATGATAGTGAAGAAGAAGAAGAAGAGTTTGATAATGAACATAGTTTTAAAAATTACAATGACAGTTTTGAACTTTTGAAAATTTGTAACACAATTTCATTTGAATATTATGTGTAATTTTTTATTAATTTTTATTGCACAAATTCTTTTTTAGTATTTAATTATTTATAAAGATAATTTATTATTTATGTATTAAAATAAATAGATAAATATTTGGTTGTATATTCTATTTAATTATTTATTATTTTTAATAATTTGGATTAAATGTACATCTATTTAATTAAATTTTAAATTAAACTTTTTGATTTTATATGGAATGTCATATTTTGGTATTAGATAACAATTAAATTATTATTATATTTACTAAAATTATTATTTAATTTAATAATTATTTAATTCAATAATTATATAATTATATATTTATTTCATATGTAATTTATAGAATTAAATAATTGATTTACTTAAATAATAATTTAATTGATTTTTTATTTAATTAAATAATCATATTATTAAATATTTATTTAATATATAATTTATTGAATCAAATAATAACTTAATAATTTAAATAATAATAATAATAATTTTTAAAAATTAATTATCTTTATCATTAGACATTACCCACAATAATATATCAACGGTAATAGTTTTAAAATAGTACTATAATATTCGTAATTATTGTCGGCTTTTTTCGACAAATTACTGTCGGCCACATCTGACAAGAAATTCAAGAAAATATTAATATATTACCGTCAGCTATAACCGACGGTAAATCGTCATAAATTTATGTGTAAATATCATTATATTTTCATTGGAATTAAACAAAGGAAAATATAATAAAAGAATTAATATTATTATCATCAATTTTAGTCGACAGTAACCAGTTGAGTACGAACCATTCCTAGACTGCTATTTGCGTCAGTCGACACTGACGGTAATTTTCATCGTCTGTGTCAATCCGATGGTAATAAGTTACCATCGAGGTTTATACCGTCGGTTCACTTTCCAACGGTAAATCTGACGAAAAACCAAAACTCTAACGGTAATCAGTTAAAACTCTGATGGTAAATTCGATAGTAACTAACGTTTTTCTTGTAGTGTTAGATCATAAAATCTATTTATATGTTATATTAGATCATGGAATGATAATAAAATTTGATGAATTTAGTTGTAAAATTTATTAAAAATGAATAAATTAAGTAGTATGAGGTATTTACCCCATGAGATATTTGAGAAATCACCTAAAATTAACCTATATTTGTTGAGTACTTTAATGGCATGCCATTATTAACTTTAAAAAGAAAGGCAAGATAAATTGAAGTAATTCTATAGGCATGGATAAATGCTTCTCAAGCATTTATATGTGGAGAAACCTTTATAAGTTCATGGAATAAGTTACTGCTCTTAATTACTTTGATTCGTTAATTACTTTAGACATCTGTATTGTGTTATTTTTTCTCAACCACATCAGTTGACATGGCAATTAATCAATGAGTTAGAACAAAAGCAATCAGTTCGAGCATTTTAGCACATAATTTTAGAGCATCCCAATTTTATTTACTCATTAGAACAAAATAAATTGAGACTGAAAATTTAGAACGATACCTTCTAGTTAAGATGGGACCAATTTATTTGACTCGCAATTATCATGCGACATTTGGCATGTAGTGAAGAGTTCCATCTTCTAGACCAAATGTAGGACCAAAGTTTGGACTTTCCTTTAGGGTGAAAAGTTCCATTTTTCAGACAATTTTACTTTTATTATGCATTAGTCCACAACTGTTAATGTGACATATAATGAAATTTGAAATGAGACCAAAATTAGGTCTTGCCATTAGAGATGCTTTTGCAACTACAAGAAAAATGCGGATTTGCGACAAAATTTAGTTAGGAAAAAAAATTTCTGCTAATCCCTCGCTGATTAGCTAGGAAATAACCAGTAATTAGTGAGAAAAATGCAGATTCGTAGCAAAAAATTGAGAAATAAAGGACAAAAAATTCGGTGAGCAATTAGCGACGAATTACTGAGGACATGATCCTTCGCAACATATACTTCATAGCTAAAGCATTTAATGAGAGACAAATCCCTCGCTACTCCCTCACAAATGTTAAAATATGTACAATAAGGGAAAATTCCCTCGCTTATAATGAACATAATTTAGCGAGAGAAACTTCTCTCGCTAATTCCTTGTGACTCTCTTCAAGGAAACAAAAATTTTTCCCTCTCCCTTTCAGCGAGGAATCAATTCATCGTTGATCCCTTGCAAAACTTTTAACATTTTACTATTCTTATTAACGAGGGATTGTTCCCTCGCAAATCCCTCACAACATGTCAAAGTATTTTAGCGACAAAATATGCTATCGCTTTTCCCTCGCAAAACGCTCATTTTAAACTAAATCCTTCAATTCCTTTTTAGCAAGGGATGTTTTTGTCGTTGATTCATTGTTAGTCTTTTAAAACTTCACTTTTATATTTAGCGAGAGAATATATCATCACTAATCCCTCACAACACTTTTCAATTACACTAAATCATTACCCCCTTTTAGCAGGGGATGCATCTCTCGTTGATTCCTCGTTAAACTTTTAACGTTTCACTTTTTTGTTTAACGAGGGATTGTTCCCTTACTAATTCTTCACAACTGTCTTCAACTAAACTAAATCATTTCACTTTTAGTGAGGGATAAATCCCTCACAAATTCCTCAGCAAACGTCAATGTTAAGAAAATATGTATATTTTATATAAATGTACATACATATGATTAATATATGCTACAAAGTAAATAAAAAATTATTAGATAATATAAATTTGTATAACACTTGGTTTGGTCATGTTGTGGTTTTCTAAAAACTGTTGAGCTCTTTGAGTTCTTCAAAAGCTGCTATTGTAAAATTATATTAATACTTTTTTGATAAAATAATGTAAAAGTGACTCTCAAATGTATGAATCACAAGAATAGTGTTTAGTAAATATACCACAAAGTTATTATAAAATGACTATAACAAATATAAATAATAAAAGGAATAATTTTTATTTTCACTTGCCATTAAATTTCTATATTTCATATGATTTAAAAAAAAAATCGATCTATGTAGAAACATCTCAAGCACGTCTCTTGATTACTTAGACGTAATTGATGAATTGCAAAAAAATTGGACAATATCATTGTATTACTAATGTTTGATAAATCAATATTCATTTCCTTCTTATCAATCTCTGTTGTTTAAAGTATCTCTTTACTTGTTAGTATTCCATCTTTTTTCAATCTATTATCTACATTTGCTTATACATAATTTGAGATCAAAATCTCTAAAATATGAAGAATTAAATACCCATTCAATAGTCCATTAGAAGGTTGACAAAAGTAATGATCAAAAATATTAAAATGGCAAGGCAAGATAACCATTTTGTGTTTAAAGCCATACTCTCTGAATCTCACATTGGTTAAAATAAAAAGTGTAAAGCACACCTTTTTGTTATAAAATGAAAGGAGTTATATTGAATTTGTCAACATGTGAATTGCTCACACACTTACATCAAGATTTGAAACTAAATCTTGTTTTAGGCCCACGAAACATAAATATTTTACTTTATTCAATTTATTAATTATTTCTTTAATAATTTTTAATTTGTTAATAATTTATTATTAATTAGTTAATAATCAATTTCTAAAAGAAGTTAAAAATTTTAAGAAAGAAAAAAGAAATGAATTTTGTAGTGAGGAATTAGTGATGGATTAGCAACAAAATTCCTTTTGGCATGTCATACACACGTCGATTAGCTACAAATCAGCAATGAATTTGCAATGAATGTTGCAAGGAATCTATAAGAGATTAGCAATGATACAATTCCTCGCAAATTTGCTACAATTTAAGGAACAATTTCTACCATAAAACAACTACGGATTAGCGACGGAATAACGGCCAATAATTCTATTGCTAAAATAAATTTGCTATGAATTAGCAACCAATTTGTTTTCCAAGCTAATCAACGACTTCAAAACAACGATGACTAAATTGGTCGTTAACCTATCGTTAATCCCTCGCAAATACATTGAACGAGAGATTAGTGATAGATTAGCGACCAATTTTGTCGTTGTTAATCCTTAAAATTCTTGTAGTGTTTCACATAAGAAGTGAGTAAGGATGGCAACAGGGGCGTGACAGGGTGGGGTGAGTCGATCAGTGTCTAGCCCATGTATAAACGGGGTGGACCGATTTTTTATGCGGGCTAAAAATTCATGTTCGCCCGACATTTTGTTCGACTGCGAGTTGGAATAAAAAAAAATTAACAATGTAACTAAAAAAACACACTACAAAAAAACACACACACATATAACATAAAATAACTCAATATGTCCAAAAAATAAACCATGTCCACAAATCTAAAATAGACCAAGACAATTTTTTTAATGTTTTTTTTGTCTATTTTTATGTTTTTATATTTCATTTTTAATATAATCTTAACCCGCGAGACAACCCACTCCATCCCGCCATACTTTAACTCCTGAGTTAAACAAGTCGGCCCATGCAAGCTAAAAAAATTAAACAAGCTCAAAATTTGTATTCATTCTGCGAAAATTAACGAGCAGCCTGAGCCCATTTTGGCATCCCTAAAAGTAATTAAGGGGGAAAAAATCTCATTGTTAGTTTACAATTTAAAGCTGGTCTGCTTAGATCTTACTTTCATCAAGTTCAAAAGTGTACTTTGCACACCTTAAATTTTAAACCAAACAAGCAATTAATTCATATCCAAATTATAAGAAAGAATAACTCATGGGACAAATTAATTCAAAATTCTCAATTTTATCAAATCTAAGAGTTAATCTCGTGATCATGGAGAAGAGGAAGTTTATGCGTATCACTAGACTGTTACTTATGTTGTGCAATGATGCCCCTTAAAGTATATATATTATTATATAACTAAATTCTTACTAGAAATATGCTATTATGTTATGATATTTTAATAATTATATATATAATGTTAATTGTTAATTATTTGTATCATTTCATTATATTATTTACATTTTTGTATATTTTAATATATTTCTTTAATTATATCTGCTTTGGCATTTGATACAGTGATGCATTGGTCCTTGGTCGAGTCGGCCACCAGATCAAGTGTAATAACCATGATTATAAGTAGGGTAGAAAGGAGGGAATATTGATTTTCAAGTGCAATAATGTTTAATCTAAAATTAAGTGTTAACCAAAACTTTAGTAAGTGTACTAGTATTCCAAAAAAAATATTATTTGTGCTCTATTAATGTATTCATTTTAGGAAACATATTAAAGTTGTGTCCTTAAGTGTTTAAGACAACATTTTTTAAACAGTGTAATTTATAAACAAAGAGAATAATGATAAAATATTGTATAAAATTAAACATGCAACACTTACTAAATGCTTTGCCAAACTTATATTTAAAGACAACATTAACAAAAGCATTGCATAAATAATAATAATACACAACACTTTCTAAACTTTGAGTATGACATTGTTGCCAAAACATATAACTGAAGACAACATCAGAAATAACGTTGCATAAAGATAAATATGAAACGTTTTTTAAACCTTATCAATAATAGTGTTGTAGAAACGTCAAAATTAAAACAATACCTACAAGTTGTTACCTAAAGTATAATTTGCAACTAAGCATTGCAGCGAACACCATAGCTGAAAGCTAAATATGCAACACTTTTTAAATTTTGTCAAAAATAGTGTTGTAAAATGTAATAAAAATAGAATTAAAACAACGTCTACAAGCCGTTATCTAAAGTATAATACGCAACACTTTCTAAACTTTACTGCGAACACTGTTGCTAAAAGCCTAAAATGTTGGAATGATATGTTTAGATTAGATTGCACAGTCTCAATCAAATTCTGATGTCCAATTTACAGTTACAAACAATGCCTATACGTGCTCATTTTCTATATTCCAACGATAAGCAATTCAGAAATTAAAAGGGAAAAAAGGACCGCTGCTTAATCGCATATGCTAGCTAGCTGTATGACTAATATGGGCAAAATTATATGCAATTTCCGTGTAGCTTTGTGCTCTTCCAATCATTAATAAGGAGGCAGCTAATTAAAAAGTACTAAGGTGGCAAACGACTACAACTAGACTAGTGTGTGTGTGTGTGTTATATAGTGACAACTGAAACATAGAGTCAGGGGAGGGTACAAATAATAATGCAGTTGGGCAAACACGGTGAGCCACATTTCTCTCACACGTCACGTGTAATGTTTGGTGTGATGAGTGTTTGTCCTAGCTGGTGGCCTGCAGCATCTAGCTGTGCTCCACTCTAAACTAGCCAAACAAGGATTACGAGTATATATTGGATATAGTTTTACTTCTACGCGCAGCTATTTTCAATTTGGGGGTGGACCACTATTATTTTTTACCCTACTTTGGTAAATAATATCACGTTGACAATGACAGTAACAGAATTCTTACCCTTTTGTGTTTTGAAATTTCAAAATCTTAATTGGCCTTCATGTTTTAACCCACGGCATTGCTTCAACCAATTCTCTCTCTCTCTCCATCTTGTTTCATTTTATTGCAATTGGCATTCTTTACACGTGTACTGTTGATTAGAAGTCTGGTCTTGAAATGTAACTCTATTCTGCTTGGCTATCGCGGCTGGGTACCCAAATTATTTGACGAAAAACGTTCTTGTTTATGTTATGACACCTGGGATCTATTAACTAGCTCAAATCAAATCACTGTACTTTTCCTTGACTAAGTGGGTAGCCGGGTGACATTCTTCTTCTATTATGTGATTGAAGTCGCACGCCTTTTGCAAAGGATATTTGGCTCCACTTGAGAATCAGCTAGCCTAGGTACGAGTATACGATATAATTTATTAATTTCTACCTACATTATACAGAGCTTACTGCTGATTTGACATCATTTCTCTACTGACTTGGATATTGCTAGTACTTTAATCTCTGCTCCCTATAGTCAGGTAGTAAAAGCTGTTGAACGCAAATCGAAATGAGGTATTAATGCAGTTTTAACCAAACAAAACTACATTTTGATAGGAAAAAAATTGAAGGACATGAGAACCTTAATAAGTGACTTATTCTTTCTTTTAATAGACCTCTACCTACCATCTATCTACATCTGCACCCTCTCATGTCAAATTCATATCTTACAACCCAAGCCATCCAGTAACATCTGTGCTCAACTCTCATTTTGTGCAAAGAGTCCAAGGCAGCATCTTACATGGACCAAGCAGTTACTTGGACCAAGTTAGTCCAGGGTACAAAAGTGGTAACTTAAAAGATTTTAAGGACCAAGTAGCAAATCATCACAATTACTTTTCTATCCTTGTTTCTATTTTCTCCCTCAAAATTCTTTTCCTTCTCTCATTCTTTCCCCCTTCAAACACAGACAAAATCACAACCCTCTCAAAGAATAATGCAAAATTCATGGAGATCACTTATTTATTTATTACTTTTTTGGTTTGGTCAGTTTTTTATCTTCAGTATTGGGAAGAGAAAGGACTTCCCTATTTCTTCTCTTTCTGATTTGGTTTCTGCAAGGAGTCATTGCAATGTTTGTTCATATGAACATTGCAATTTTTTTGGTCAAAAAAATTGCCGTGATAGGACTGATGTAGAAGTGAAGGGAGCTTGAGAGGGGTAGTTGAAGGCGACAGGTGGTGGTGGTCGGAAAACGCAAGGTGGTGCCGGTGGCAATGAGGGGGACCAACTGAGAGGGTAGAGAGAGAAAATTTAAAAAGTGATTAGGGGTAAAATTTGTAACAAAAACTAATTGCCTAATTAATTATAAGTTTGGGGTTGATAATGAAATTTTACAATTATATTTTCAAAAGTTTGGGATCAAAAATAATAATTCAACATTTTTAATATAAGTCATCTGATTAAAAATCAACGGTTGAGAAACTTAGACCAACTTAGTCCAAAAAACTAATTGGTCCGCGAGAGTCCAATGATGTGTTAAGGAAATACAATATTTTACTATGGAGAATTGTAACTATGTTAATGACCAAATTAGTGTGAATCTTAAAACAGCTGCTCCACGACCAACCATGGCGGCCTCTGTCCTAGGCGAAACCCATGGGCACACAGAGAGAAGCGAGAACAAATTCTCTGCTACAAGCACAGTTAAAAGTAAAGATAACAAACATATTTGAAAGGGGTGACTAATGCACCAGTGATGCCAGAGGGGCGGCTACAACCTGGAGAGTTCCAAATCTATTTATGCTAACCATTTTATTATTTATTTTTTAAGCCTACTTAAAATCTTATTGTCTCAACATTAATTTTTTTAATCTTTATCTACGTTAATTAAGAAGTTAAAGCTCAAAATCTGGGATCTAAATGCAATTCCAAATATTTATCTTTAAGTTCTAGGAGGATTAAAATTCTATTTTCTCCATTTTCAATCCCATCCATCCATCCATTAATGTGTGGCTAGGATTTAAAGACCAAATGGATCACTAAGGACCAATGTAGGGTGAAAGCAAGCAACTCTGTACTTGTGATGAACCTTATGGCACACAATAGACTTTAAGTTGGAGTAACTTGTTAATGAACAGTGACAGACACAAACGCAAGCATAAAAAACAATAAGGAATTGCTTCATTGAAACTGTTTCTGGAATTGTGCTAGATCTGGAAGTCTTGACATAGAGTATTTTTTGAAAGAAAAAATAAATAAATAAAGGTGCAAGGAGGAGGCAGTTGTCGGATCTTTGGTCAGAGGGTGAGGCGGTGTTGCGGAGACGATGATGGAACTGCTTTCGGAAGGGTTCGGGTTGGAGGGTCGAAAGTTCAAGGAGACGACGTCGTCCTTTGACTAAATGATGTTTTAATTAATATTAGATAACAAAATACTAATAATCTATTATAATTTATGTATAAAAAGCAATGAAAACTCTTAATTTTATACATTGGCTATGTCAGCTCAGGTAACCAGTTTGTTTCTATAGCAATTGATGGTATTTAATACGAATCTAACGGTTTATATGACCTATGACAATGATACACCGTGTTTTAATAGTAAGGTGTATCGTGCTCTGTAATATGGAAGGAGCATTAAAGTCATCGCCCCCAATTTAGAATCCTCTTTAACTTCTATCTAGAAACAAAGAAAACAAGAAAACGTCTAATGCCACTCTCCTATCATTTAATTTTTGTTTATCTTTTCTAAAGTACCATTTGTATTATTTGACAAATATACAAATAACTTAAGGTTTTAATTATTTATAATCAGTGTAATTATATTCAAATTTAAATTCATTTTTATAATTTAATTTTATGAAATTTTAATTTTAATATATTTTTATTTTCATGCTGTTACTAAATGTGTGTTATATGTGTGTGTGTATGTATGGGAGTAAAATATTTCATAGATGTACTAATTATTACAATTTGTTAATTTGTTCGTATTAGTTATCATATTGTTATTACTTCACTAAATATTGATTCTAGTATTATTTTTTTTTATCATATTAAGAAAGTTTTAAAATAATAATTTAGTATTCAAGTTGACTTTAATACTGAATAAATTATACAGTACTTCTCGTATTTTTTAATTTTGTAGAAGTAACATATTTTTAAAAAATAAAATAAAGTTATATTAATAAAGTTATAAAATAATAATACTTCTCATCTTATTTCTCTCTACCATTTAAGTGTAATTTTTCCTTTAATTAAGTTCTATTTTTATTTGTTTAATTGTTTATTTTCTTATTTCATTCTTAACATGAAAAATCTAAAAAAGAACAATGTCCATAACTAAGTAATTTTACGTTGTAAAACAACATAGTTCCCCCAGCCTCTGTGGGTACGACAACTCTAGTCCTAAAGACTCACTTATTATATATTTGCTGCGACTAGTGCACTTGTTAGCTCTAGCACGCATCAACCGGTTAGGTCATCTTAATTCAATTATGATGCAAAAAATTGAGTATTCATGGACATTCATTGAAGAGTTAGAATATTCTTTAAAGAATTCTCATGCGTGCTTTGCTGTCATAGAAAATTAATTATGAGACGATCATCAAATATAGTTATGATTAAATCATTTCCATTTTTGGAATTTATTTAAGGTGCAATATGTGGGCTCACTCACGTATCATGTGAACCATTTATAAATTATACTTTTAATGGATGCATTAAACAAATAGTCACATGTGTGTTTATTATTGACTTGTAACTGGAAGTTTACGAGATTTTTTGCTTAAATAATTTAAGATGAGAGTATCTAGATAATGTAATTAAGATAATTTTGTCTTGATGATAATGGTGAGTTAATGTCTCAAGATTTTAATGATTACTGTATGTAAAATGGAATGACATTTGAAGAGCATGGTGCTCCTATTCATGCACGATCTAGCAAAATTGGTTACTAAATGCCTCCAATTAATAGCTAGACTATTACTTTTGAGAATAAAACTTCATGTTTTTGGCATTAAGACATGTTATTTTGCATTTAGCAACACTTGTACACATTATGCCAACAAATTATTATAAATTCTCCCCACTACACTTGGCTTTTGGTCAAAAGCCAAACGTTTACCATCTTTATGTGTGATTTATGTTGAAATGAGACCTCAAAGAATATTGGAAATGCATGGTTGGTCAGTCCCCTTTTATTATAAATTATCTCGAACCAATCGAACATTTATTTACGACAAGAACTTCATTACTATGAAATAATTTTTCCAACATTAACGGGATAAAATAAGCAGTTGGAAAAGAAAATCATATGAATTACATTTCTATTATCTTTTTTAGATCCTCGTATAAAACAATATGAAATGTAATGTATTTGCAAAATATTGCAAATCTACTGCCAGATTTATTTACTAGCCCAAAGATAATTATGAGTGTTCATATACCAGCTGCAAATTGATGCTCCAATTTATTAAATTAGTGTCCTGGAAGGACAACCTATTAGTGCAAATGAAAGTATGTCACGCCTAAAACGTGATAGCATAGTCGGTTTCAAATATGAAAATTCATTTAAAATGGAAAAGAGCAATTAATGAAGATGATCATAATATAGAGGCAAGTTCTTGGAAAGAGCCCCAAGACATAACTATTGATGAAACCCCAGAAGTGGTTCAAGTACTTGAAAATGACAAAAATAAAGAGATATTGATGAGTTATGTCTTTATGAAAAATATCGAACTGATCGAAATCATATTGTTGTCGACAATGTTGTTTGCACATATTGTTGATATTGAAATAATAAAGTAAGATTAGGATCTTGAATAAAACTCTACCAAAAAATATAGACAGAAATAATTGACCAATGTGGAAAGATGCAATTTATGTTGAATTAACTTCACTTGAAAATATGAAGGTTTTGTAATTATAGTCAAGCACCAGAAGGTGTAAAGTCAGTAGGGTACAAGTGTGTTTTCATGCAAAAATGAAATGGGAAAAGATAAAAAAGCACGACTTGTAGCACAAGGGTTTTCAAAAACCTGTCATTGACTATACGATGATATATTCTCCCATGGTGGATTTAATTTTATTTTGTTAGTTAATAAAGAAATTAGACATGCGTTTATAAGCCTATTAATATGGCTCACTAGCCAGAAAAATTCAACAAAAATCTCTGAAGAATTTAAAATGGTTGAAGCATATAAAAATTCTCGGGGTAAATTTAGTTCATTAAGGCTTAAAAACTTCTTACATGGATTAAAATAATCATGACGTGTGTGATATAATTGCCAAAGTCAATACTTATTGAGATATGCCTATAAAAGTGATCCAATTTACCCATGTATCTCCCTAAAAGGGTTTGCATCTAAATTGCTATAATCAAAGTGTAAGTTGGTGAATTGAGCATCGTTGGATCTCCAAAAGAGATTTGGCTTATACATAATATATTTGTTTATCAATCAACTTAAACTGAGAAGATTTTGAAATAAGTTTATATGGATTAGGCACATCCATTGAGTACCCCAATGGTTGTGAGATCACTTAATGTAGATAAAAATCCATTCCTACAGTGGGAGAATGATGAACTTCTTGGTCCTGAAGTACCATATCTTTGTGTTATCGAAGTACTAATGTATCTTGCTAGAAATACACAACCATATATAACTTTTTCTTTAATCTTATTAGCATGATCTAGTTCTTGTCCAACAAGAAGACGCTGGAATGGTGTTAAGAACGTACGGTGTTACCTACAAGGATCCGTTGATAGAAGTTTATTTTACTGGAATAAATCTAGTCTCTAAGTATTTGGATATGCAAAAACATGTTTTTTTATCTAATCCACATAAAGACAGATCCCAACCATGCTATTTATTCACAAGTAGAGGTAAAATTATATAATGGCGCCCAACAAAGAAAACTATAGTTATTGCTTCATCAAATCATGCAAAGATACTAGTGATTCATAAAGCAATTTGAGAATGTATTTGGCTTAGATCAATCACCCAACACATTCAGGAAATGTGTGGTATGCCCTTAGAAAAGAATATGTCAATAATCATGTATGAAGATAACGTTGCTTGCATAAGTCAGTTGAAAGAATGATACATTAAAGAGGACATAACAAAAACATATTTCTTATGATTCCTTGGAGAATGACCTCCTTGGTACCCTGAGATTTTACATAACACACATTATAATGAAACTGAAGGAAGACTTTGTTATATCTAGCAAATTGAGAATTACTTATCAAGTTCTTAGTTATGCTTGGAACAAGCACTAAATTGTTCAATTTAAGAGAATAGACAAAATTAGATGGCTGAAACTTAGAATTTTCAACATAATTAATAGGCAAACATGCACCATTACCAACTAACACTTGTTCTAAACCTTGGTAATTGTTGTTTTCCATCAAATTTGTAGCATCAGGAGTCATATGATGAGATGCACTTAAGTCCAGATACCAATCAGGATCATAGATTATTGCTGGTGTGGCCACTGCATTTGTGACTGAGACATGTGCTCTTGGATTTCCTTGTTGTGCTTGGTCGTGATTCGGATTTGTTGGAGGGGGCATTTCTCTTTGTCACTTCTATACCAAAAATCAATAGTGGTGTGCCCTATTTTACTGCAGACTTGGTAAGTTAGAACTTGTCCAAGAGGGTATTTGTTCCCTCTATCTCTAGCAGAACTAGATCTTCCACCTCCTCTTCCATTAGAGGAATTGCCTCTTCCAATAAAGGAATCTCTTGATTCTCTGCCATGAGAACTTTGTCCTCTTCCTAAGTAGCCTTGGCTTCTACCATAGGAACCTCTCCCTCTGCCATTAGACTGAGTAAAATTTGATTGAATATGTTGATTCTTAAATTTTTCAATCATCTCTTCTTGTACTATTAAAAGTGCCTCAAGTTCTCCCATTGAAATTGGCTTAGCCCGAGACATAATTGAGGTTCTAAAGGGAGAATATTCTTCAGTTAAACCATCTAGAATTGCAGTAGCTTGATCACTCTCAGTCATAAAATTTCCAACAGATATTAATGTATCAATGATTTTCTTGATTTCAAGCAAATATTCATTAACAAAATTTCCCCTTTTTTTTGTTGCTAAGCTTGTTTTTCAATTTCCTATTCTTAGCATTGATTTGAGAAGCAAAAAATACCTCTAATCTCTTCCAGATTTGATGTACAAATTCACAACCAACCATTCTTGTGGTGAATTGTGTGCTCATAGAGGATAGAAGCCCAAGATTTGAGCAGTGCATCCTGCTTCTTCCAATGTTGATACTTAGTGGTGATTGAACCATTTTCTTCATTAGTTGAGCTTGCAAATTTTGGAGGAATTCCTTTTCCAGTAATGAAATCGAGCAAGTCATGCCCTTTGATCGTTGCCTCTGCTTGCTGTTTCCATGGGATAGTTTTCCTTATCCAGCGTAAATGAGATCAAATTTGAGAACATGCGAATCACACTTTGATAGATTTGGGAACTAGTGGAAGCCATGGACAGATCAAACTTTGATACCATAAAGGTATCTGTTTTACGTGGATTCTGATTCGGAGAACCCTTCACCATGTAAATCAAATAGATGTGAGAAAAGTTGGGTGGATCCTTTTAGCAAAATGTGTGATTCAAGAACAATGTTTCTATTACAACAATGTAGTCAACCGAAGTGGTGACGATACAAGAGAGATAATAAAACGCCAAAGAAAAAGAACTATAATGAAAGAAAAACGATTGCAAACAAAAAAAGAAAATGAAAATGAACAAAGAAAAGAAAATGAGAAATTTACTGAAGTCGCTCGTTGCTCTCTGGTCATTGTGATGTATGGAGACTAGAGTTTCCTAAGTGAAAAATTCCTCCTTAATTCAGTTCTGAACATCCCTATTTATAGCTTCGAGTCGCCCCTTGCATGGCTGCCACGTGTCTTCTCTAACGGTTGGGTTTGGCCTTTCAAAACTCTACTACGCCATCTTCTTTGTATTCCGTGTTATGTGGTTTCTGAAGTTGAGCACATTTTGAAGTTAAACACGTTATTTTGTAAACGTGCGACAGTTATGAGAGGTCATTGTCCTTTTCCGTGTTTCACAAATTTAGAGCCTTTTAACATACTTTCATTTGAACCCATTGTCAAATAGAAGAGTTAGAATCTTGAAGGCACAATTCAGGTTGACTTTACTTATTGATCATGAGTGATTGAGTGATCTCGTCCCTCATTTGATCTTTTTCTTTATAGTCTTCCTATGAATACAAAGATACTTCAACCTATTCAAGGTTCTTGGTCGACAACTCTGTCCCCTATCTTTGGTCGACCATAATAATTAGGTCGATTAGATATTTGGTCTATGATGGACCAATATGTTCAGTCACTATTATCCTTATGTGATCCCATCTTGTCTAGTCACAATCGCCTTATCGTGGATTTACCTTGTTATCCTTAATGCAATTTTTTCATTATAACAGTATCAATGCAGATCTTTGAGAGTAAGAGAAAGTGATTGAGAAAGAACGAGTGAGTTTGTTGCAAATGATTCTCATTGCATTCATTATGATACTTGCAGAATATATATAGCTCAATGTTGTGAGCTTACAATGCTCTTTATTGTAGTGGAGTCTAACTTCTCTAATTAACTATTACAACAGGCATAACTAATTTACTAACTGTTGCAACTTCTTGATTGTTAACTACCACTAATTTTGCAGTGGATTCTAACTTCTCTAACTAACTATTACAGCTGGCATAACTAATTTATTAACTGTTGCAACTTCCTTAACTTCACTATTTATGCTTTACTATTTATGACTTTAGGGTGCTCAATGTATACATACCTTTGAGATAAACAATAATATCACTCTTTCTATTCTTTCTCTTTATCTCCTTTATTATTCTTTCCAAACATTATTTTTATTAGTTTTATAATATTCTGACTAGATTGTATAGTATTATTTTCTTTTGCGTAATTCACTTTTCACGTTCTTCTCCTTGCTGCTCAACCCTCATTGCTCGACCATTACTGAACTCTGCTGCCTCCAACCTACGCTCGCCGCTGTCTGCCGCCTCCCATCATTCAGGTTAGTTTTTCATTTTCTCCATCTCATTTTCTCGTCACTGTTTGGGACAAATTTTTGAAGCCCTAGGACGAGTCATTCAATCACAATGAGGAGGGACCACTCCTAATTCGTGACGTGGATTCAGCTCACTAATGCCCTAGCCCTCTCTCTACACACAACCTTTTTCAATACAAATAACTATTGTGTGTGACCCTCATCCTTCATCTTGTGCCCCTTTCTATCAGTGTTGTTTGGTGTGTGTCTACCCTTTTTGGTGGTAAAGAAAAAAATAAAGGAAAAAAAACTCTGCTTTGTAGTTTTTTCTCTTGCCATGTTACTCAACTATTCTCATTTATTTGCCATTAATGTTATAATTCACAAGAGCCATAAATTGATTGTATGTTTCTCATTGATAGTTCTGGTGTGAATTTAGAAAAAAAAAGCACATGTTCTTGCCGACATATTTATTCATTTTTTTAATATTTTCATTGAATCAACAGCCCAAAGGGTCAATGGCCCCAACGGTTTGCACTAGCAACCTATAACGAGACCTAAAAACTCCCACTAAATATAAAATTTCCAAAATCTACATTTAATACGGTCTGCATTAGCCCATTATAAGCATAACCAGACCAAAATCAACATATATGTATTGTTTAAAATCACCAAGTAGCTCAAGAGATAGGACCATCAATTTTCAGCAGCAAGGCTCCTTCCTTAAGGACCAAAAGAGCAACATATATAGCAGACATATATATTGTTATTATTGTTTTATGCTTATATTGACTTGTTGTTGCATCTTGTTACTCCATTTAATTTGGTTTATACTTATTTTTATCCATTTGAATAAAATTAATGAAGAAAAAGGAGAAAAAAAACTAATAGAAATTTAGCATAGAGTAGTGAGAGAATGATAGATTGCAGGTTTGGGTAGGTCTCAACTTATAAGGTTTCAACATACACCATCTCGTCAACTCAAAAACCCTTCAAAACCCTGCAACTTTTCAAGATTCATCTTCTCTTGATCACATTTTGAAACTAGCTGGCATGGCAGAGCAGATCCCATATGGGATTGTTGAAAGAGTGATCTCAAGGACACAGTTGAGTTGATCAGAGCTCTACTCTTGGACGCTGAGCAAAAGCAAGAGCACAACCTCGTTGTCAAGATCTGGCTACGGAGGCTCAAGCAAGTCCTTCACAATGCCGATGACCTGTTTGATGATATTACAGCCGAAGGATTGAGACACAATGTGCTGAATTTTCAAGGTAGCACGATGAGAAACAAGGTGCGCGACTTCTTTTCATCCTCAAATCGAATTGCTTTCCGTTTCAAAATGAGTCACGAGGTAAAGAAGATTCAACAAGAATTTGCTGCTGTTAAAGAAGATTTATTGAATTTGAATTTGAATTTGAGTCCAAGGGTTGTGTTGCTATCTAGGCATGGTGGTGAGAGTAGTGATAGAAGGGAAACAAGTTCTTCCGTGCTTGAATCGAATATTATTGGTAGGGATAAAGACAAGAAGGAGATTATCAACTTCTTGTTGGATACACATGCCAACCAGAATGTTTCCTTGATTGCCCTTGTTGGTATTGGGGGCCTAGGGAAAACGGCGCTTGCTCAATTGGTGTACAATGATGCTGAAGTGAAGAGGTTCTTTCAGAAACAGATGTGGGTGTGTGTTTCTGAAGACTTTGAGGTGAAAACGCTTGTTAAGAAAATATTGGAATCATCAACCAACGATCAAGTTCACAGCCTGCAATTGGAAGTTCTGAAAAATAAGCTTCAAGAAGATATAAAAGGTCAGAGGTATTTGCTTGTGTTGGACGATGTGTGGAACGAAAATCCGGAAAAGTGGATGCTTTTGCAAACCTTTTTGATGTATGGTGCTCAAGGTAGTAAGATTTTAGTTACCACTCGCAGTCACGTAGTAGCCAAAACCATGGGTGCAAGCACTTCATATGTTTTGAAAGGTTTAACCAAAGAGCAATCGTGGGCTTTGTTGAAAAAATTGGCATTTGGAGAAGATGTAAATGTGACCCAAAACCTTATATCTATTGGTGAAAGGATTGCAGAGAAGTGTAGAGGGGTTCCCCTTGCAATAAAATCTATAGGGGGTTTGTTGCAATCCAAAACAAAGGAAAGTGAATGGCTAAATATGTTACATGGTGAACTTTGGAAGTTACGTGAAGAGGAAGGCAGCATCATGCCGATATTGAAATTGAGCTATGATTACTTACCAATTGAGTTGAGACAATGCTTTGTTTATTGTTCTTTGTATCCCAAGGACTACAAAATCTATAAGGATGATTTGATTCAATTGTGGACAGCGCAGAGCTACATTGAGAGCTCAAATGAAAGACAGGATTTGGAAGACATGGGGGATGAATACATTCAGATTTTGTTGATGAGGTCATTCTTCCAAGATTTTGAAGTTGATAAATATGGTGATATAATATGCTTCAAGATGCATGATCTAATGCATGACCTTGCAAGGTCCATAGCCAGCACGGATTGTTACTATCACTGTGAGGGAGAAACAATTTCTGGAAAGCCTATGCACATTTCATTTGAATCTAATGACATTCCCGCATTGAATTTGATTGATGCAAATAAAGTGCGTACAATACTATGGCCAGGGAAACAAAATTGGAAGTTGGCGATGGCTCGACTCATGATAGAACCATCCTCTATTTTGAACTTGAAGCGATTGCGTGCTTTGGACTTGTCAATGTCTTCTATTACCGAGCTGCCGAAATCAATAGGCAAACTGAAGCATCTGAGGTACCTTAACCTCTCACACTGTGACCAATTGACAAGTCTGCCAAAAACCATTGGTAACTTGGTGAACTTACAAACTCTGAAATTGGAAGCTTGTGGAAGACTTGAATTTTCCATCACAGTCATCACAAAGTTGGTCAACCTTCGCCACCTTATGATTGATTCTTGCAAAACCTTTCAAGCTATGATGCCAGTTGGTTTGGGGAACTTGACATCACTGCAGTTCCTGTCCACATTTCGTGTAGGATATGATGACGGGGACAAGAAGAGTGCCAAGCTGAATGAACTCAAGGAACTCAATCATCTGAGACATGAATTGTGTATTAAGAACTTGGAGAGAGTAAGGGACGTTGAGGAAGAGACAAAGGATGTTAACTTGAAAGAAAAGAAACACCTGTGGTCCTTGGATTTGAGTTGGAAACCAAGTACAAACAAGGATAATGGCACTGATAGTGTTCTGCTACTAGAAAAGCTTCGTCCTCACCAAAATTTGAAACAACTGAGCCTGGATTACTATCCAGGGGTAAGAGTTTCAGGTTGGTTTTCCTCACTTACAAATATAGTTCAAATGACTTTCTTTGGCTGCGTGAATTGCCTGTGGTTGCCACCATTGGAACGGTTACCTTCTCTCAAATATCTTAGCATGAATGGCATGAAAGCTCTGGAGTACATAGAATATGATGACATTCCTACATCGGTGTTCTTTCCCTCTTTGGAGGATCTTACTGTCTACAGCTGCCCAAACCTCAAAGGCTGGCAGCACAGAATCTTATTGGGAAACGATGTTATGGTGCTGCCTCCTTTCCCTCACCTCTCTCTTTTGACAATCCGGCATTGTCCCAACTTGACTCGTATGCCTACATTTCCTCACCTTGTTGAGGGACTAGTGTTGGGATCTTGTAGTGTGGAGCCACTGATAGAAACAATACGCAGGGACCATAACTCCTCCTCCACTCCTCCTCTTTCAGCACTCAAGTACATGAGAATCGATAACATCCAAACAGAAGCATTACCGGAGGGTTGGATGCAGAATCTCGCATGTCTTGAGAAACTAGAAGTTGTAGCAGTGCCAAGCCTACAACATATGCGACATCTTCCTTGTGATGCTGCTCTACAAGAGTTGCTTATTCGAGATATGGTGGACAACATCGAGTGTCAGTTGCTTCACTGCATAGTTTCTCTGCAAACAATAACTATATCTCATTGTAACAGTTTGGAGGAACTGCCTGAGTGGATTTGCAACTTCCCACGGCTTCAACTTCTTCACATTCATTATTGTCGCAGTTTAGGCTCTTTGCCTGAAGCAATGACTTGCCTTGCCAACTTATACATATTAGAAATCATTGGTTGCCCTCTCTTACATGAAAGATGCAAAAGGGAAACAGGTGCAGATTGGCGTAAAATTGCTCACATCTCACACATAACCATGAATAACGAGACAATCTGATTTTCTCACCAAAAGGCAAGAAACCAGAGGTAATCTGCAAAATTGCTTCACTAAAGAAATTAGCTTTAGCATAGTTAACATCTTAATTCCGCAATTGTTTTTATTATAGGATATTGTGTGGGGAAAAGAAAAGGTGTTTGGGCATTGAACATAATCCTAGAGGTTCTCTATCAGAAATATAGTCATATGCATTACTCAAAGATGTTTATGATATTTGAATATGTTCCTTCTGCTGGTCAAATTGCCGTCAATCTGTTGCAGCATTGTGAACGATTTCTATTACCTAAATATGTACTGCATGTTCAAGAGTGATGTACATGTTTTTCTGTGAGCTATATTTCATGGTCTAGTGGTCAATAATGATTGTGATTACAAGAATATTATCCACCTTCTACATATTTTGTTATGCTGGAAATTAAGTGAACTGCTATCTGGAATCCAGTGATTTATACAAGATATTATAAATGGCTGGTGACAGTAAGAATAAACAAGTTAGCATTTTTACTCTTTTCAGAGGGAAAACATTCCAGAAAACTAAGTACCTGGTCACATTGGACATTGACTGTTTATGATTGTGGTTCTCTATTTTATGAACAATTGAAGAATGTCCTGGCTTACCGGAAACTTCAATCTATGTATTATTATATTATATTTAAAGAAAATGGTACAATATCTATTTCAAATTGAAAAATATTATGAGTAGTCATTTGGTATGGAATATCGTATTGATTTACACCTTATCTAGTGTTAGATGTGATATCATGAATATGTGAATTCATTGAAGTTTTATTTAATAACAAATAGCTTAAGTCGGAGATGTCACAAACCAAATGAATAGGTGCCGACAATATACACCTATTTATGCGTCTTTTTCAAGGCTTTTGAGTCCATTTCTAGCATCAGCTACGACAATATACTTCTACAACATAAATTTATTACTTACTTTCTACTTAGTTAACTGCTGGCTGATTGGCATAATCTCACACGTTAAAAGAGTAATGCTATTTAAACAGCTTGTAATACATCACTGTCAAAATTGTATTCCTTACAT
Organism: Nissolia schottii; assembly: GCA_003254905.1. Lineage (NCBI taxonomy): Eukaryota > Viridiplantae > Streptophyta > Magnoliopsida > Fabales > Fabaceae > Nissolia > Nissolia schottii. The sequence goes on from QANU01028969.1 coordinate 66,308, forward strand.
AATTAGTGCGCTTGTTGTCTGTTCATGTGGTCAAGCAACAATAGCTGTTAAAATCCTTTTGAACTGGTCTGCAAACTACGGGTTAAAATTTCTTTTTCACTATCTTTTTTTATTTCGTTCTAGTCCTCTCTTTTAAAATTGAAAACTAGTCAATCTTTATATGTGCGTAGAGCTACAGCTAAAAAATTTGCTCACCATTTTTTAAAACAAAATATAAAACTTTAGGTGGAAGAATAATAGAAAGGTTAAACTCTCAATTTAGACTGTTTTTATCTTATTTAATTTTTTTTGGTCGAATTAGTCCTTGTTACTTTTTATATCGGTTAATTTAGTTCTGTTATTTATTAAATCAGTAAATGTCATCACTTTTATTTTATTTTTGTCAATTTTATTCTTGTAAATTATGAAAATTGGACAATTTAGTTATTCTATTTATCTCCTATATTGAGACAGCTAATTTACAGCGGAGGGACGAGACATGTTAAATATTTGCGTTACATCTATCACAGCAGAAACGATATTATTTTACACAATTAATAGTGCATTCTCTTTAAGCGAAATGGCGTCATTTTATGTCTACAAAATGTGTGTGTCCAAGATGAGAAATCGACATACATTGATGGGGTATGTTTACCAATTATGAAAATAGGGCGTTTGATTATTTACATGCTAAAGTAGATAAATTTTTAATGACGTTGATTGATTTGAAAATAATAAGAATTAAAGTAGTCAAAAAAACTTTAAAAAGGATAAAATTGATCAATTTAAAAAATAATAAGAACTAAATTGATCGAAAAAATTTAAGAAAGATAAAATTGTTTGAGTTAAAAAAAACTAAATTAAAGGTTTTTGATTTGAGGTTGGGAAAATTCTAACAATTAAACATAGAAAATGTTCTCTTCCTCAAATGAATTAATTTAAAAGTTGTTCTCAAAATAAATCAATTTTCAGGAATCGATTCAAATCGACTCCCATTTAACTTTTTTTCAAATAGGAGGCAATTTAAATTGATTCTTGTAATAAAAAATTTTAATTTTTTTTAAAAAAAAACACGAGTCGATTCAAATTGACTCCATTTGAATCAACTTCTTTGGGAGAAAAATTCAAATCACATAGTCTTTCTTATACTAAAGTTTAGAAGAAAAGTAAGGTTTCATTATATGATATGCATATTTATGGCTTGTTTATGGATGCATAAATTTGGTATTAAAATCTCGTCAGTGATTTTTAATTTATTTTTTTAACAAATATGGCAAAAAAATAATTAAAATTAAGACGATTGTTTAGAATCAATAAAAATCAAATGAACCAATTTTGAAGGTTGTTTCAAAATAAACCATTTTCTGGGAGTCAATTTAAATCGATTCTCGTTTTACATTTTTTTTTTTTACTAGGAGTCGATTCAAATCAACTCTTGTAATGAAATTTGTTATTTTTTATTTTTAAATAAAGTCGATTCAAATTGACTCATTTAGGAGAAAAAAACCAAAAAACATAGTTTTTATCACTACGTACCAAGTTTTAGGAGAAAAGTAAGGTTTCATTGTATGATATGCATGTTTATGTCTGTTTATGGATGTGTTTAGTTATTACTTGTTAATTGTTACATCGCTTTTGTTTAGTTGTTGCTGTTACTAATTTTTATTCTTCAGGAAAAAGTAAGGTGTGTGTGTTTATGGTCTGTTTATGGATGCGTTTTGTTATTAATTGTTATGTCATTTTTTGTTTAGTTGTTATTACAAACTTTATTCTTTATTCACACGTAAACAAAATTAGTCATAAGGAAATAACAAATTCAATGAAATAAATCGCATAATAAACTAACATACTTTATCAAGTAGCATACATAAAGTTACACAAATAATTACATAAAGTTACATACGGTATATACAAAACAAAAATAACCCTAAACTATCTATCGGGCATCAGGGTGTCGACTTCCTGGGACATGATATTTTTCGTCCGTGTGGCATGTCGGTGTGCGCCTCTGACGACTCGAGCGGTGTGGATGCTGCTGCTGAGCTACCCTTGTGTCCTGTCTTCACCTTATGATCCCAATGGAGACAGTAGAGGAGATGTTGCTTGCTGCAAGGTGTTAAGAAGATCCCGTTCCATAGTAGTGGTGTAGAGGGGGAGCACTAGGCCCAGCACCTGATGTGGGGATGATAACAGCAAGAACTATCGAATTTGCTCAACATTTGCGTCGGTCCCCAACAACTTGTCCTTCCACTGTGGTGCAGCTAGCGTGTGTGGCTAAGGTTGATAGACATCGTCATTGCCCACTAGAGTCTGTCTGCTGCTCTGGTGAGAAAACTTCGCCTAAAGACAACCCAGTGCAAACCTGACCCAAAGGGAGGATAGACATAAATAGGCAATAACAAAACGCATTCATAAACATATATAAATACGCATATCATACAATGAAACTTACTTTTCTCTTGAAATTTGGTATGAGAAAAACTATGGTTTTTTTTGTTTTTTTTTTCTTAGAAGAGTCAATTTAAATTGACTCTTATTTAAAAAAATTAAAATTTTTATTATAGGAGTTGATTTGAATCGACTTCTAGTAAGAAAAAAAACAAGTGAAAAGGGAGTCAATTTCAATTGACTCATTTTATAAATAAAATGATTTATTTTTTTATAACAAGTTTTAAATTAGTTCATTTAAAAAATAGATAATTTTAATATTTTATTTTTAGAATTTTTTCTTTGATGTCAGCAGAAAAATTTAATCTATAAAATACATGGTCTAATGATTAACATCAATTTAAATAAGAATGACACACCATGAGGTGGAGGTGGAGGTGGAGGTGGAAAAGAGAAGTTGATGGCGTGGCGAACATGAATGGGAACGCCATCACATCCCATCCTCATGATTCCCGTGGGTGGTTGCCACACGCCGAGAAAGAATCCTAAACTTTTAGTCTGACGCATGTCTGTGGATGCCACACGCTTTTACGTTTCGTCTTATAATATTCAAATGTTATGTTATAGACCTCGGCAGAACACATGAACGGTGAAGCAATGACATAATTAAGAGGAGAAATGTTTTTTATATTAGTTTTATAAGATATTAGGTTAATTTAGGCCAAGGATACTATAGTACCCAAAAATCAAGTAAAAATCTCTTTTAAAACTATAAAGTGTGCCACGGATTTTTTTTTAACTTCAATTATTTTAAAATTGCAATAAACACCTAATTAACTTTTCACCTTTGCAAAATAGTCCCAATATTTTTTCTCTACCCGCTCTCTTTTTCTCCTTCTCCTTCCCCTTTTCCCTACAACAAGTCTGCAACATTCTTCGCCATAATCACCGCATTCTACCCTTAAAACCAAACTACTCCAACATAACCGCCGTGTTCGACCAAACACCTTCCCTTTTGTGGCCAGAACATGACCATCACTTCTAGCAACAACATCAATGTGCAGAAATGGTAATGATAAGTCAATGGAAAAGGACTAGAACAATCAAAATCTGATTCAAAAACGAACAAATTTAAAACCCTCACTCTCAAACATCCTCTTTACTTTTGCTTCACGCCAATTCCCAAATCCCCAAACCGTAAAACCCAAATTCGCAATCAGAAAACCCAGATTGATAATTTAGTCCTTTAATCGACTTTTGGGGTTTGTTTAGATTAATCCTTGGTGAATGTTGTAGAGCAGTTTGCTAGTTCACAAGAAGGTTGCGCTTATGAGGAGCCTAAGAATAACCTTTGGGGCATTCCCTTTGGAGCGAGGACACAGTGGAAAAAAGGAATGGGAAAGAGACGAAGAAAGAGAGATGGAAGGTTCTAGTCTTCTCCAGTTGAGAGAATAAAATATTGGGACTGTTTTGTAAAATTAAAAGTGCAGGACTTCTATTGCAATTTTTACAAATTTAATAAATGAGCAAGGCTGTGGCTACATATGTAATTTTGACACCCATTTCAACTCAATTTTTGGGGTATCATGCTGTGGTACCAAACACTGAGGGCTCCTATATTATCTTTGGCCATTATTTTATATTTATTGTTGAATGAAGTTTTAGTAGAATTTATGATCCATTAAAATTTAATGATAAATAAGGTGTGACTCAACATAATATTTTATTAAAAAAATGAATATAATTAATATTACTCTTAACAAAAAAATTAAAAGACACATTTTTTATTATTATGATTAGGGATGACAATGGGGTAGGGTTAAATGAGTTTTTCATTACACATATCTGTCCACTCAAATCTTGTCTCATTCCCCACCTCATGCTTAGAAGATTTTTTTTTTGGCCTCATACCCAAACTCGGGAGTTTATGTTTGTCCCATACCTATCTTGCCCAATCCTCAATTCCTTTTTTTAAAAAAAGGACATATTTTTTCTTTTTCTTTTCCTTAACAATTTAACTAATCTACAGAAATTTTAAAAATTTCCACACTTTTTGTGTATAAACTAATCAAGAATCTAGATTGATTTATTTATAACTTATTTATATTTTCATCTAAAAGAATTTAAAGACAAGAATCATAAAAATAAACCACAAACAATAAATATCACAACATTATGATTTTATATGTATCATCAACTATAATTTCTTTTTATTAAATTTAATATACATATATACACACACACACGAGATGGATACCCCAAAACTCAAACCCGAAACTATATAAACAAGTTTTCTTCAAACTTGTCCCAAAACCCACCCGAACGAGACAGGGCAACACATATTAGGATGGGACGGGGCACGTTGAATTATCATCCCTTATTGTGATGGATGGATACCCAATACTCTTGCGTACCCTTTTATTTGCCATTCTTTTATCATGCCGGTAAAAGTTACGTGAGCAAGTTACATTCTATTTGAAGATTTGTACCTCAAACCAAAAAAAAATATTTATTAGGTTTTCTATATTTTAAAAGTTTTATAATACTTTTATTATTTTTAATAAAATGTTGTTTCTAACAAATGTTACACTATACAAAATGTTATACTTCTAAGGTTGAAACGTTACTTATTAATAACAAAAAAATGATTTATACACTATAGTAAAAGCACCTTGAGAATTATGTTTGGTGCCTTGTTTTTGCATAACAAAAAGAGATATGGTGAACCACTTCTCCTACATAAATTCAATGAAATAACTAATGATGGTAGAAGGAAAAGAGAGAAAAAAATGTAACGAGAAGTAAAAGAAATGATGATTGACCTGTTAAAAATGAGACCAAGAGGCACAGCGGTTACTGCTGCGAAAAGGAGGCGGTAAGCAATAGCTATCTTCATGCTCATTTCGTCACTTATGGCGAGCTTGTACAACACGTTGACGGTGCCGTATCCAATATGCATCGTCACCATTAGGATTGAGACAACGAATTTATTGCTTATTCCCTTCATCTTTTCACAATATTTTCGCTCTCTAACCCTAATAGTGATGTTGCATATTAGATATGGCGTCGTCAACGTGTTGTACAAGCTCGCCATAAGTGACAGAATGAGCCTGAAGATAGTGTTATGGCTTACTGCCTCCTTTTCGTAGCAACAACCACTATCCCTCTTGGTCTCATTTTTGATAGGGCAATCATCATTTCTTTTACTTCTCGATACATTCTTTCTTTCTTTTCCTTCTACCATCGTTAATTATTTCATTAAATTTATGTAGGAGAAGTGGTGCACCATATCTCTTTTTGTCATGCAGGAACAAGGCACCAAACATAACTCAACGTTCTTTTACTATAGTATATAAGTCACTTTTTAAGGAGAATTTATCATTTCAATTAAATTTATTGTCATATAAGGTAAAGTGTAATCTCTCACATTAGTTTTTTTGTTATCTATGTTATGTATAGGTTTTACATCTTAAATTAATGGTGAGAGATTACTTCACATCGCATGACAAGAAATCCAATTGAAATGATAATTTTTTTAAAAGTGTTTTTAATATAAAAAAATGTGATCTTAAATTAAATTTGTTGTGGTGTAATTTAATTTTATAATTAAACGTAAATATCTCAACTTTTAAATTTTCTAACATAAGACTTGATGGAAGATGACACGGATTATACTATTTAAAATTTGCATTATTTTAGATAAACAAAAAGTTGTGTTATGCTTAGATGGATTGCGCAAAATTGAAAGTGTACTTTTAGGGACGAATTATGTAACTATATTGCAAGCTATGAGTTATTAATCAAATTAAGGTAATATAAGATTACGATGAGTGCAAGAACATGATAGCCAACAAAGCAATCTGAGATTATTGAACTGTATGAGAGGTGAAGAAATATAATATAAAATTATTAAAATTATTTATTTTCATCCATTTATGATTTTGAGAGAGATGATTCTTGATATGATATTAGAATCATTATGATCAAGAAGTCAAAGTCAGAAGAGTTATTGTATGAAGGTACGTGTAAAGAGATACAATCTTCGTTCAATATTATATGTCATTTTTTGACAAATATACATTGAGAAATTAATTAATTTATATATACTAAAAAAACATTAAGTGTTTAAACTAAATTGTCATTCTTATGAAAAATAAAGAGCTCATAATAAATATGAATTTAATTAAAAAAAATATTAATTAATATTTTTTTAATTTAATTAAATGACAAATAATTTTGAATACAATTTAAAGTCAAATATAACATATAACAGTGAATAAAAGAAATATAAAACAGAATTATTAAAATTATATTTTCTCAACAAATTAAACTTTAAAAAAAAATGATTATTAAGAATGAAACCGATCCAACAATAACAGGTTACTCCATTAAGTTCACGCAAGCGGTTTTTATCACATATCTTGAATGAGAGATTAATGTATCATAGTAAAAACTCGACAATGAGTAATTTGGTCAAAGATTTGTGACGGAAACGAACTTGACCCACTTAAAATTATAGCGAGGATATTAAATTCTAAATACGTTAGAAATTTTAATCTAATGGAAATAGGAAGNAGACAAGAAGATCACGTGGAGAACTCAATGGTAGTGGTCCATCGCAGGCAAAGAACATGACACGGCCACGCGCCTTCGTTTGACAGTCACCCTTTCGCCACACTCTCCTTCCTTCTTTGCCAGAAGTAAGAAAAATCCTCTCTCTCTCTCTCTCTCTTCTGCCCTAAAATTGAAAACTGTTCCATTTCTCGCTTCCAGTTCTAACTTTAAAATTATTGAAAAAAAATCTCTGGATAATGAACTTTATCCTTCCACCTTGATTCTCGATTACAATTCTCTTCCTTTCAGAATCGTCTCCCACGAGTCCACCACGTTGGTAAGCAAACAAAAAATAAATAAATAAAACCACTTTGCTCTTTGTGCTGCACATATTCTTCACCCCTCCTTTGGGTTTTTTCGGTGACTTGGTCATTTTCCGTTTGATCCGTGGAATTTCTTGATTCCCTGTTTGGTTTCTGTGAATTTTGGAACTAAATGTTTTGAGCTTGGCTTATTTTTTCACCCCTTTCTCTGATGGAATTACAATATAAGATCAATTTGGATTTATTGCGTCTTTAATCAGGGGTTTTACTTTGTTGTTGACAGTAGAATAATGAAAATATTCAGATTTTTTTTTTCTTTCATTTTCCTTGTGTCTGTTTTGGGTACCAAATTGAAATATTTGTGTTGGTTACTTTAGGAAATTTTGTTGCCGGAAGTGGATTTATATGTAAATATGGGATCTGAGAGTCTGGCTCCGGTGGCTGAGACATCAAAAAACAGGTCAGCGATTCTAATGCTTCATAAATACCGCACAAACATACACACAATGATAATGGTTTCACTACAGAAATAAGAAACAGCAGCTATTCTTGCCGCTTCCTATTTCTAATGGATTTGATGGGCACTGGAAGTTTTCTTCATTTTCCAATACTGCAATTCCTATTGCCATTCTTATATTCAAATGTTTTTTTGGAATCATAATTTCAGTGACTAATGGCTTCATTGCGCCTTAGGCAAATGAGAAGCCTTCTTCTTCACTGGTGTTATTAGCACGTATTATTATCTGATCCTTTGTTCCTAAATCACTTTGGTTGTATACAAGATTTAATTGGCTTTCTTCCATTATTTTCTTTGGGAGAAAATTCTCTGAAATGAGTTTAAAAACATTTGATGTATTGACCTGATGCAAGTATAAATGCCCATAGTTCTTAGCTACTTCATTTGGCTGTACTTGTTACCACAAATTTAAGTATAGCCAGAACTATTGACAAACAGTAGTAGAGGTACTGGTGGGGTTAGTATAGCACTACATGCTAGATGTCTCTAGCATGAATAGTTTATGTGTAACAATAGGTTTATTATCTCGACTCATTCCTTGAGAACTTGATGTGCTTCAGGTCTTCTTCTGGTAACAAGAACCAAGTGAAAGTCCCTAAGAGAATTCACAAGGCTGAAAGAGAGAAAATGAAGCGTGAACATTTGAATGAACTCTTCCTTGATCTTGCAAACACACTTGGTAATTTCTTGTTCCCCCCTCTTGTGTATGTTCAAACTTTACTGTGGCCCATTCAATGTTACAGTTACATTTTGCTTTTACGTTGTTTATCACAACATTTTTGACATGTCTCCCCCTGATATGAGTTCAATGTTTTGTTTCTACCTTTTCATGGGTTTTGGGTGCTTTTTGGCGGTGGCGTGGGGATAGATCTAAATGAGCAGAACAATGGAAAGGCTTCTATATTATGTGAAGCTTCTAGGCTGCTAAAGGACTTGCTCTGTCAGATTGAGTCCCTCAAGAAGGAGAACGTGTCTCTATTGTCTGAATCTCACTATGTAAGTGGTTGACATCTCTTTCCTCCTTTCCCTTAATTGTTCTGTTGTGAGTGCCGTGTGTTGATATGCATCGGGAGTTTTCATTCATTTACCTGGTGACATGAAATCCTTTCTGTTAAGCAAACCCCATGAGCATAGTCTTTCAGCATACATTGGATACTTTATTTTGCTGTCACACAATGAACTCATCCTTGTATCTGGTTACGTTTATATGTTTTATATGATTTTACTTATTGCCTTCGATGGGCAGGTGACGATGGAGAAGGATGAGCTAAAGGAGGAGACTTATAGTCTAGAAACTCAAATCGAGAAACTTCAAGTTGAGATACAAGCAAGACTGGCCCAGTCTAAACCTGACCTGAATGCACCTCCTCATATGGAATTCGAGCCACCGGAGCAGACAAATTTTCCTGGACAGAATCCTCTCCAATTTCCTACCATAGAACCCACCTTGCAGCAAGGACCTGCAGTTTTGGTTCTCCCCTTGTGTCCTGATCTCCAAGCTTCCTTTCCAGCTCCTAATGTTGCTGAGGTCACTCCAAAACCTACATCTGCTGCCATCAGTAAACCACACGCTAGGTATCCCACACCGGCGGATTCGTGGCCGTCATTGCTGCTTGGACAGCAACCAACTTCAAGTTAAACAGGTTAAATTGTAGAGTTCATAGTTTTTCAGTGTTTTGGTATAACCTGCCAAGTAGTACCAGTTGCCAATAGCAATGCTGCTCTGGAGCTGTCTTGTATAAATTACATATGATCAATGATCCCTGATAGTTTCACTCAGTTCTGTTTCTCCACTTTTCCCTAGTTATTAACTTTTGACTCGTGTTACTTCCTTTTCCTTTCCTCTGAAAGCCTCTATTTAGTTGTGGAGTTGTTTTGTGGTGCTTTTTCTTTGGGACCATGGCTGATGATTCGTCTATCCGAGGATTGGAAATCTTTTTTTCTATTTTGACGAGACTTGAACATGGGAAAAGAATACTATGATTTCGTTTGATTTGTTTTCTGTGTTTTCGCTGTCGACATGAAAGGAGAAATTAGGCCACCACTTCTTTTTAATCACCTACTTTGGGTTGGGGCCAAATTATGATTGAATCATATGGAATTTTTCTACCAGTGAAGTATGAAATTCTTGTCACGTTATTTTCAACCAGGGGAATGTAAGACTTTGATTTTTTATGTGAAGTAGAAATATTAGGAAAAACTTGTAACTTCTTATATGAAAAGATATGGTTTACTTATTATAACGTTATTAAACGATAAATAAGAATGATTTTGTTCAATGATCAATGGTACTTTCTAAAGGGATAATTCTCAGTAGGCTTGGATGCAAGTGAATCGTTTACGTACTCATTCTCATTATGAACTAGTAGGAATGTAGTAAAAGTTAAGTACATCATTATAGGATTATTAAGGAAGCATTCTAAATAGGCAAGAAAAAATAATTTAATTTAATTTTTATTTACTTATATGGTTATTTAATTAGATTTTTTTATATGGATGACTTTTAAAAAAAGTAAAATTTTTTTTATCTAATTAGATTTTTTTTTATATGCATGACTTTTAAAAAAAGTAAAAAAAAAAAAAGATTGATCATTCATTTATGTTAATGTAATAAGATTTGATTAGTTGGTAATTTATAAAAAAAAATTATGAATAGGAATTAAACTTAAGAAAAGAATAATATAAAATTAAAAAAAAAAAAGGAAAATTGTAACAATACAATAGCAGAAATTCTTGCTTAGTAACAATCTCAAAACCTTATCGTTTTTTTTTTTTTCCGTCAAGAGAATTTATCTTCGCTCGCTTGAGTTTACTAACCGGGAAGAAAAAGGAAAAAAAAAAAAAAACAGCAATTAAATAAAGAAGAATCGAGAACATGTGAGCGTCGGTAACGGTAATTTGGTAATTACGTTGAAAACGAAGGTTCCTTCCTTGTCCACTTCAATTTTATCGTCTCTGCGATTTCGCGAATCTTTTATTCGGTGACCTAACTCAACCTACTAGTCCGTTAGAATGCTTCTCTGTCCGGGAGGACCATGGTCTTCTCCTGATCCAGCAACCCACCTCCCTTCATCGTAATCAACATGGGTTTTGATGCGCTCATGCCCAAAATGCACGTGTTTGTTCGTACTAAAAAAAAAATCAATTCTCTTATTTATAAAAAAAAATGGGTCTAATAATGTAACGTAAAAGAAGGGACAAAGTATTTATATATTCTTTTTATGAAAGAAGTATTTAGATTAAAATTATAAAAAAAATTATTTATTTAAAGAGTTTAACTTTTATTCATTAAAAGTGTAAAATCAATCAATTAAATATTTATTTAAAAATGATATATATCAAAAGATCTAATTTGGATAGTAGAGAATAAAAATAAAAAAAGTCTTATTTAAAATCTTGTATTTTATTTTGAAGTATGACAATCCGCAAGTGCTAATCTAGTCTGGAGCGCACATTAAAATATCCCTCCAACACACCGTTTTATTATTATTGTTATTATTAATAATTCTGTGCGACCCTGCAAAAAGCGTCTGCTTTTGTTACTCACAAGCCAAACTACAGAGTACACACCTTCCCTTTTCTGCAGTGAGTAGTTGTAAGTGATGACTGATAGAAGAAACAAACCCTAGTGTCTCACTCACAGCACAATTTTAAACACATTTACAGAGCTCGCTTGAAATATCACAAATCGAAGAAAAAGGAATGGGATCCGGAGCTGGAAATGTCCTCAAGGTCCTCCTCAAGAATTTCGATGTTCTTGCCGGGTATGCCTTTTCTCCAACTAATTTACAATAGTGCAATAAACCATAGCGCAATAGTAGCCACTGAAATAGATGTGTAATCTGATATATTTATATGTTATTTTGATTGTTTCTCTTGCAGGCCCGTGGTTACTCTTGTTTATCCTCTGTAAGCACATTCTCGATCTCCCTTTTTCCCCCTAATTGTGCAAAGCAGGATAGTATTCTCAGAACTCGTTTTAAGATGTTACTGTTTTTAGCATTTATTTCATTTTTGTCCTTTTAAATTGTTAAGCTATTGTTTCTTCTTCTTATTTTCGTGCAATATTCCACAGATATGCATCAGTTAGGGCAATTGAGAGCAAGTCCCCTGTTGATGATCAGCAGTGGCTCACTTATTGGGTTCTGTATTCCATGATCACCCTCTTTGAACTTACTTTTGCCAAACTTCTTGAATGGTATCAACTTCCTGCTTTTTTTATATTATATATCTTGTTTGTCTTGGTTATTTTGGAAGGTTAATTTGAGTATTCTATAAGTGTGGCCATAAACTTGGAATTTTGGGACTGGAGTAATTATTTTTGAATCTTGATGGTTGCAACTTCTTGTGGAGGAACTTTATCTCATTATCTATTTATCTTAAGAAATTGTGATAAAGAAACTGCATTTGAGTATATTACTTAATAGAGTCTTACATTGATTAGAGATAAGGCTTAGATAGCCTTTATTAGAGCAAGATAACCCTGCCCACTATGAGCTAGCTTTTGGGGTTGAGTTAGGTCACCAAATTCTTCAATATGGTATCAGAGCCTAGTCCTAGGAGTGAGGGGGTGTATTAGAGTCTCACGTTGCTTACAGATAAGGCCTGAATAGCCTTTATTAGAACAAGGCAACCCTCCCCCCATAAGCTAGCTTTTGGGGTTGAGTTGCATCACTCAGTTCTTCAATATTACTATTTTGGGTGGGAAATTGAAAAGAAAAAAAAAAAAAAACAGCATCTCTGTTCATGCAAGCTGACTTTGGCCTCCTGCCCCAATATGTGGGGTTATTGATGAGATCTTAGTTTTATGATTAATTTGGAGGTAATTTGTGTTAGGAGCAATTGAAAAAAAGCTATTGCTTACTTGTAAGTGCTATAGTAGCTAATTCAATTCATACTTGATCACTTTTTCCTTGTGCCAGCATATTTCTAATCATGTCTAATGATTCGACAATTACTATGCTGTCGTAACTCTTTCATAGTCTCTTTCTTGGTCAGCAGCTGTCTGTATGTTGGCATTGGCCCTTTGTATATGTATATATGGTGATGCATTTTAAATGTACTAGTGGAACTGAAAGTAATTTTAATTTTGCTTAGGTTTTCTGACTGTTGGGCTGTAGAAATACTGTCTTATTCTTTCCATTGTGATTGGCAATTTTGGGTGAAATTCTGTTACTGTTAGAGGTATATACTAGAAGGTATTAGAAGAAGTCTTCAACTCAAGTTATAATGTACTAGAGACCAATGTTGTATTCCCCATGTAATGCATTTTATGCAGAATATCAAGCTTGTATGATTTCTGTTGTGATGAGTATTTAGAAGGGCAGGGGAAAGTATTAAACTTTTGGATGAATTTAACAACCTATGTTTCAGGATTCCTATATGGCCCTATGCAAAGCTGATTGTAACCTGCTGGTTGGTCCTTCCATACTTTAGCGGTGCTGCTTATGTTTACGAGCATTATGTGAGACCTTTCTTTGTCAATCCTCAGACCATTAACATCTGGTATGTTCCAAGCAAAAAGGACACCTTTGGTAAGAAAGATGACATTCTAACTGCTGCAGAGAAGTACATCCAAGAGAATGGAACACAAGAATTTGAGAATCTGATCAATAGGGTATTTATTTCCATCTAGAAAACTTGGTTATTGTAGAATTAGTATTATCCTTTCTTTTTGTATCTGACCTGTAGAGTACTAATGATGCAATCACTTTGCAGGCTGATAAATCAAGAAGTGGTGGCAGTTATTATTCAATGTAGGACGAGCACCATTGAATCCAATCTTGTAGCATTTTTGTCTTTTGGGGGGAATAAGGGGCCGTATGTACATGTTAGCATGGTGTACTAATATTTTGTTTTTTCTTCTCCAAGGAGACACTTCGGTGTTGTATTTCTGCAGTTTTGTTATCGGGCAAGTGTGTAACTATCTATGTTGTATACAGTCATATGGTACATATAAATTATATATAGAAGAAGTTTATTTGGTTTTGGTTTTTTTTTCCCCTTGTTTTGTTACACCCTAACATAAAGCCATCATTTCTCGATCTTTAAGTATACATGGATACAATTTTCCTGATGCCCCAATTGATCTAGTGACTATTTTTTGAATATTTATTGAGCAAATTACATTGATTTCTTTTGAGGTAGGTGATTCTAAAAGTACGAGATTTTCACCCACTTAGGGTCCATCCTCTATAAACAGACATCCTCTCTCAACAACTGCATACTCAGTCTCCAATTTTATTTTCTACACTGCTTCCTTTTATTTTATGCACTTTAGGTTTATGTTAGTAGTGCTTAGTTATTAGTTCTTTAAGGATTGTTGAAGCGCTGGCATTGATAATGCAAACTCTCAATTATTTGCAAAGTTCTTTCGTTATTTTATTCAGGTTTTGTTATTTTAATTCTCCATTATTTTCTACTCTCTTCTTCTCTTTATTTATTATGAGCCTTTGTCTTCCATCCATGGAGGGGTAGTTTTCTTAATATCTTGCATGCGGTAACTCTATATTATGATTAATTATAAGTTCTTGTGCTTAATGTTTATTCATGATTTGTTCCGCCCTTAATTAGTAATATAGTGATCACATGATATTGGTTAGGGTTAATTTTAGGTTGACAGATTTTGACGATTGTAGGATTTATTGATTTAGGTTTGAGTATTTTTTAGGGAACTAATTAGATTTAATTAGGTTGTGCAATTGAGACATAATTGATATGGATTTTAAATGCTGAGATCTTAGTTTTAATTCCTGTATTAATAAATGCTTAGGGGATTGACAATAGTAATCTCTTAAGTGAATTGTGTATTAGTTAGAAATTTCAACTAATAAACATCCCCCTCCTATGGCTAATTAATTAGAAACCAATGACAATTAATCCTTGATCTAGAAACGCTGTATGCAGAATATTGCTTTTTATCATTGTCGATTTATTTGTTTTTATTTAAATTCATCAATCCAACCCCCAATTTATTGTAATTATAATTGTAATTGACTTGGAAATTGCTTCCTTAGAGACGACTTAGGCTAGCCACTGTAGTACATTTTTTAGGTTAATTTAGTTTTATAAATTATTATTTGATCGCGCACTAAAATTAATGACGTTTTTGCGTGTGTCAATCACCATACAACCACAAATTCCTGCACATGTGGTGCGCATAGCGCGACATAATGACCTATCAAGTATAGCCAGTACAACTAACCCCTAGTTGTACAACCTGATCGCGTTCAAATTATGAAGCAACTCCAAGTAATTCGAATGAACCCAATTACCGTGCTTATCACAAAACAAAATATCTGTAAACAACCGCAACATATATCAGCGAGCATGCTACTTCAGTATCTGTTACATGCCATGCTCATCAAAATCAGCGGCAAAATTGTCACGTAAACACACCGTAGATTTGAACGATCCTAGCATATCACAAGGGTTAGGAATCCTTCCAAGTAATTCATGACACAATTTTTGAAGGTCAGTCCCAAGAATATTGTGTCAGGTCCTGTCACAGGTAGGCCATCACACCAAATTCCAAGTAACATTATGACATCTTCCAACGTTATCGCACACTCACCGTGAGGTAGCTAGATTAAATGTATGTGTCTCCAGTCTTCAAAGCTCCACAAGCACATTAATAAGTTCATTAATAAGTTCGTGGTTGATTTGCATATTAGTCATTGAAGCCACCTGATACAAACTAGTATTTTCTAGATAGGGTCGTATTAGGGGATTAGGTGGCTCAATGTTTTCGTGTCTAGTTCGTAATCTTCACGCATGCTGTAATAATAAAATTATTAATAAACAAAAAACTACACTTTATCAATGAATTTTTTTTATAAATTCAAAATAAGCGCACGTTTCTGGTACACAAGATCCTAACAATAAGGCAAATGTAGAGCATACTTCGTATCTTACTTTTTAACTACATAAATAAAAATAATAAATGAACAACAAATACTTATCAACAACTTTTCTTTTGAAATATCAAAGTGAGCACACGTTTTTTTGTACACGAGATCCTCAAAGTAAGGCAAGTGTAGAGCATACTCTGTGTCACACTTTTTAACAGCATAATTAAAAATAATATACGAATAAAGTGTGTAACATTAATAATTATACATTCATCAACATACCTCATTATTCTGTATAATTACTTTTGAGATATAATTTGCAGAAATGACAGTCTTGTCTACATAACCTCTCACCGTATTTACTATTTTATTTCACAACATTACACGCTAATAATATATTTTTATAATTTCTACTTAGTAAAAATTTATGAAGTGAGACACTTAAACTACAAATGAGAGGAGAATACTATATAATTTAGAGGAGGAGAAGAAGAAGAATAGAGGAGAATAATGTTTAATTTTATTTTATTTTTTTTAAAAGTGAAAGGCAGTGAAGCATTTTAAGCTTCGGAGACCTTAAATAAGGAGCTGAGGGAGAGGGAATCTTCGGGCGGCACAGTCTCCAATGCGACTTGGTCAACAAGGGAGTCATGAAATTGAAAACCCCAGTGCCAATTTCAAACCTCACACACTTGCATCTTGCACACTTGCATTTAAATTATTTTTTTAAAAAAATTGTAAAAATTCTAAAATCAGTGAACAATGTACCGATTCCAGGTTGCACAACCATACATTTGTAAATTTTGAATTTAATCCAAATTTTAGTTTTTTAATGTTCCTACATAGTTTTTTTTTTTTTTGGTAAAAAATCCTAGTATATACCCATGAGGCATCTGAGTGAGAATCCACCTTCGATAAAACGTATATCTAACCTTATATACTTGTATATTTGTGAATTGACCTAACCATGAAACATATTGTAAACATGTCACTTGACTATCATTGTGAAGAGATTAGTGCAAACATAATAAATTGACCGGTGTCGTGGGTAATATTATTTAACTTTAAAAGATACGGTAGTTTAATTTTATTTAATTTTTATTTATAAATTTTAAGCATGATAATTTTCATATTCCTACGAGGGACAGTGTTATTTGGAGCTGATACATCTTATATGATGGTGACCTTGTGTTAATGTCGCTTTGCCAGATGAGTTCATTAGGAATGATAGCGTAATATAGAAAAGGATGGTAGAAGTAGACTGCCACTTAGACGAACTTCACTTGTAATATTAGAGTTTCAATTATAGGGTAATAATTCCTTTGCAAAAACTTTACTTGATCACCGTTCTTGACCCAAAATTGAAGGGTCGGTCTTTGGTCAACGTTAAAGTTTTAAAAGTTATAAATTCAATTTTTTTAAACAGCTTTTTCACTTATCGAGTAAAAATATATATATCTTTCTTTTTTTTAGACCCAACTTCGTGTACACAAAAAATCTTTATTGTCGACCAAAAATTGCATGAAGTAATTTTTAAAATCAAAAGACTATTTATTAATTAATTTATTTATTTATTGGAAAGGTCAGTCAATATATAGTCCGATTATCTATTCAAGGTTGCAACTTAGAAGAAAACAAATACACCATCATACAAATAACTGTTTCATTGACACAGCATTGTGGGGAGGATCACGATCTAGTAATCAGAGACAGCACTAAGTTTTTAACAAAGAGTTTGGGAGTTATCAGCTTCAGCATCTGCTTCGATATGTTTGACAGCATCCTCAGTTTGGTTAAGGTAATCTAGAGCTTCATCTAATGCTGTTTCATTTGCATCATCAGCATACAAGATCTTCTTAGTTGCTACAGTCATCTGCATCAAGAACATGTAACATTTATTTATGTGCATCTAATTCCTTAACTGAAAATAGCAATGACAGTGTTCAGTTTACATTTTAACATTTTTCTATTATTGACTGAATCTTGAGAATGATATATATATATGTGTGTGTGTGTGTGTAAGTGTGTGTGCGCGCTGAAATGCACAAAAGTAATACATGATGGTCTCAATGTGTTTGTGTATAAATCTAACACAACTTTCAATGCAAGCAAGCCTTTACTATAATGTTCTTACAGGGACGTCCTCCACTTTTGAAGCCTGACAAAGAATTTCTATATCCCTTAGTTTTGCAAAGTAAAAGTCTCTTTCTTTTTTCAGGAAATCCATAGCAAGTTTAAGATCAGCAACCTGTAAAACAGAAAATCAACAATTTCTACTTTACATACTTGAATCAAATGCTCTGGTATATATAGAATTCAATAAAAAGAAGGTAAAATAGAAATCAGAGGTTGCATCCATCCTTCTGTTCTCTTACTTAGTTCAAGGACTACTTTGTCTATGCATCCAGTTCCTAATACTCCAAGGAGAATTATCTCTTAATCTTATCAGCCTCACAGACAGAGAACTTAATGATCATACTGAAAATGTAAGCTCTTATCTAGAAGTTGTTCCATTTTTGAATTATTATTGTTATCCTATTATTATAGCTCCGGCTCATATTCTCTAGTTTGTCTTTATTTGTACTTTGATTATTATTATCATCCTTAATAATCGGCTGACAGCTCTCATTGAGTTCATTCAACCATTCGTCTAAAACTTCTACAAATACCTCTTTGTGCAAAGCCTGAATCTCTGCCGAAGAGTTCGCTCCGTTTTCTACTCCATTTGACCTGAATTGCTTGGCCCCTTCACACACAGGAAACCAATCAAAAAGGGAAAAAAGAAAAAAGAAAAAGGGGAAAGGATGACAAAAGGAAAAGATTGTGACATGGATGGTTGCATAGTAATGTGGAACAACAACTTGGGATCAAAGAGGCCAAGAAGCTAACCAGATGTTCTCTTAGTAGGAGTACTGAGTGTGTCGCCTGAAGCAGAGTTGTTATTCATAATCTTAGCTTGCCGTGATTTTGAGTTCTTCGGAGAAAACCTAACATTTCGGTCCTTTCCACCCTTACCCCTTCGCTCCACAGGATTATAGTTCCTAGAAGAATACAACAAGAGAAATGTCATATGTACTCATTTAGTACAAGACACTATGCCAACTCACATCTCATCCCCCATTCGATGAAATCTCTTATTAGAATCTCATCCATTAGTAGTTAAGACATGAGTCTGACACGGTGTCATGTGCATGATTATGAAACAAAGTAGCATACTCATTCATAATGCCACCATTGGCTGAATCACAGTAACGTTTCAGCCATTGTAGGAACTCCAAGTTGTCCAGAGGTCGGCCTTTAACAAGCCTGCTAACCTCAATATGCTGCCACAGGGACAGGGTAGTCATTTCATGTCAATCCCATTCAAATGCATACAACAATTTAGTGGTAATAAGTCATATTCCATTGAAACATCAAACAGATAAATGTTTATTACTATATATGGTCATATTCCATTGAAACATCAAATAGATAAATGTTTATTACTATATATGTACACTTAAAATAATCATGAGAAACAGATGATACCTTGTCAATTTTCAGCTTGTTGAACACTTCCTGCAGAATTTTGTAATTCTGGATCATATCATACTCCAACTTTGCATCAAAGTTCACCTAGAATAACCAAACCCAGATTGCATAATAAATTACCCCTTCACAGAAATAAAATGTCAGAAGGGCTCAAAAGAAAGTTACAACAAAGTAATGTTGGCACCTTGTGCATTGGAACAACTCCTGGGTGTGTCATGTCCATCATCTGGCATTGAACAGCACCTGATGCAGCCTAAAAAACAAGAGCCACAGACAAGGATCAGAGCCAAAACAGTGGATTTCCATAGGAATATGGCTACGACCAAGTTGTAGCCTTCTTCAATGATGGAATAGAATCATTAGCTCAAAATTATTCTTTAGAAAAAGAACAACAAAACTTAGGAGTTTAATGTAAAAATTGTTGTATTATTTCGTTATTATTTTATTTCAAAATTCAAATTTTGTTTTGTATCTTTAACAGGGAATAATTCTAGCATGAGTTGTCTTCTTTATGGTAATGTCCATTAGCCTGTCGATTTAATTAAAATCTTTTATATAGTCTCATGTTTTAAACCAATTGGTAACGCTACTTCAACATAATTGAATAACAAAAGTGAAAAACGTATAAAAATATTCAACGACATAATTGAATAACAAAAGTGAAAAACGTATACAAATATAATATGTGAATGCATATAGACTCCACACAATTATTGTACTTTACATATGCATTTATATATTGTTATATTTTTATATGGTGTCACTTTTGTTATTCAATTTTGTTGTTAAAGTAAGATTCCTCTAAACCAATAAATCCTTGAGTCAAAGTTAGTTTTCCTTCTTTGACCTTGTCTCAAGAACATTGGTGGTCTTCTATCCCTCTACTTGCTTCCCTCTTACTTCCAATGTGCTAATTTGCTAACTATCATCTTCGGCATGTGTCTTTTGCTTGGTCGAAGAGAAATTGGAAAAAAATTGAGAAGATTTGGTCATTTTCTTTGATTTAGATAGAAGAGAAAATTGAGGAAAAAACATATGTGAAATTCACAAAAACAAGTTTTTTTTCCTCTACTATTTAATAATAAATTAAAGATGAAGAGTGTTTTTAATTAAAATTGTAATTTTATCATTATTTAGTTTTTAATTCTTCAATTATAGTAATGGTTATAAAGTTATTTAATATCATTGCATTTTATTAATTTCTTTTTCACTGTTTTCTCAACGAAACAAGAGAATTCTTTTTATTTTCTCGTAATAATAATAATAATAATAATAATAGAGAAAATAAAATTTCATCCTTATTTTCCTTTCTTTCCATTGTCTTTCCTTTATTTTTTTTCCTTTTCATTTTTTCAATTCATCCAACGGGTAAAGCTATTTTTTTATATTTTTAAATATTACCTCCACACACACACACACACACACACACACACACACACACACACACACACACACACACACACACACACACACACACACACACACACACACACACACACACACACACACACACACACACACACACACACACACACACACACACACACACACACACACACACACACACACACACACACACACACACACACACACACACACACACACACACACACACACACACACACACACACACACACACACACACACACACACACACACACACACACACACACACACACACACACACACACACACACACACACACACACACACACACACACACACACACACACACACACACACACACACACACACACACACACACACACACACACACACACACACACACACACACACACACACACACACACACACACACACACACACACACACACACACACACACACACACACACACACACACACACACACACACACACACACACACACACACACACACACACACACACACACACACACACACACACACACACACACACACACACACACACACACACACACACACACACACACACACACACACACACACACACACACACACACACACACACACACACACACACACACACACACACACACACACACACACACACACACACACACACACACACACACACACACACACACACACACACACACACACACACACACACACACACACACACACACACACACACACACACACACACACACACACACACACACACACACACACACACACACACACACACACACACACACACACACACACACACACACACACACACACACACACACACACACACACACACACACACACACACACACACACACACACACACACACACACACACACACACACACACACACACACACACACACATATATTTGTACATGTAGCACCACTCCTCCACTTATTTTATTTTATTTTGTGACGTCTTTTATTTTTGTATTTTTTTATATTGTTAACCAATTAAATCTTGTCACATTAGCATGGATGATTATCATTTTCGCTCAGTTATTTAAAAGCCATACATATCAAAAACTCTGATTAATTGATAGTATAAAAAATTTTATGTTGTTGGTGGATAGAAATTAAAATCTCTTAAGTTAACAGAGGAAAATATTGTTGAATGATCTCAACTTAAGGAGCTTAACTTTAAAATTGATTAATTAAGGACCTTAAGTTTATTTTGAACACTAAGTAAAACCCTTAATTTGGATTAAAAAAGCATTTTATTAATTGAAAATATAATTTTAGGATAAATATACCTATTTTTTTATTGGGGAATTGAATTACACTAGTGTAATTTTTATTTTTTTCAATAAGTTGATTTGTCAATTTTATTCCACACAAATGACGGAAACTAATCAATATATAACTTACATCATTGGATAATTTTTAATTCAAGATTTTTTTTATAAAACTCTCAACTATTGAAAGTTCATATATTATAAATTATGTATTTAAAATTTAACATTAATTTAAAATTGTTTAATATACCTTTATGAAGATCTAAATTACAATAACAAAAAGTTCTTAAATTTATTAAAAATTAATTATTCAATTACAATATTATTTACGTCTAATTTTTTTAAAAAGATTTAGGATAAATTATTGATCATGATGATATACATTTATAATTCAACAATTTGATTCCGTAGAACTATATTTTAGTAAAAGTTAATGAAAATGTGAGTATGTCAAGTATCTCTCCTCTCTTTAATTTGTTATATCAAGAATTAAATTTTATTTATTAAGTTGGATACTTTTGTCTTTTTATTTTTTAATAATAAAAAATAATTTTAAATAGTTGAGGTCCGTAATTACTAGGTATAGATAAAAGTTTGATCCGTAAATTTACTAATGACAAAATGTTTAAGGTAATTATTACAAATTATCCTTAATGTTCGTTAAAATTGTACTTCACAATAGTTTTCCATTGCGATTGATTGTTTGATTATCAGTAATCTGTCACGTGATCACACAATAAAAAAATTAGAGTAGTGTGCAATTTTGCATATATTAATTATCCTTATTTATATATATGTGTGTGTATAACCTCTATTTTCTTCTCTTGTCGTAGTTCTTCTATGCGACTAGTATTTTATTTTCTGGGATTTAACACACAGAAATCTTATCAGTTCTTGAGATCTTGGACATTCACGTGCATCCGTTAAATTCCACATTGCAGAAATATTCTTTAAGGACATTGCATGCAGGTGTTAATTTGTTCTTTTGTTTATTTTTGTTTGCATGTTACCCGCGATAACAAAAATATATACGGTAGTCGATTATCAACAGTGAGTCAGTGTATCATCAACTTCCTTGCACTTGACTACTTCTTTTTTGTAACTAGAAACTAGAGTCAATGCAATTTAGGCATTTAACCTTCAATTTTTTATATATATAATATATATATAGAAGTAGAAGTGACTCCTAGTATATAATGTTAAGGGAAACGCATTGCGAATACCAGCAACCCCTCAACGAAAAGAAACAATGCAAGTTAGATTAGATTAGAGTATGAAAAAACCCACTTATATATATATATATGGAAGAAATAAACCATTTTTTTTTCTTTCTTCCAACCTTGACAAGAACCAAACAAGGGTATCGTATGCGAGTTTAACAAAACATGCAAAAGCCGTTACCTCCTCAATGCGGTTGAGATTGAGCTGGAGCGTGTTGTTGATCCATGTCAGAATCTCATTTCTACCGACAAAGTAGGCACTGTCCATCATTCCTATACTCGACGCCATTTGAAACAATGTTTCGCTCTTTTTTGAGGGAAAGAGAAATCGCGAGAGAGATTGAGGTTATGTGGGTGTTAGTTTCACATTTCAGTTCATGTTTATTTTTGAAATGCTTCAACATATAGTTTTCACACATGTGGGGTATATTGGACACACTCTCACAAAAATATATAGCATTTACGCCATCTATTCTTTCCAACACCATCACACCTAGATTAGATTTTAGTAGACTAGTGTTATATAGCTCCACATTGTTGTTGTTGCACGAAATGCACGACAACACATGTGAGCCAATTGTAACCTCTTAAATTTTATGTTGTTTAGAAATAGAGTCTTAATAATATTTGTAAGTGTAAAATTATTACTTTTTTTGTTAAATTTTTAGATTGAATTAAATTATTCAATTTTTTAATATATGATTAGAGTTTATCTTAAACAAATGTACAATCCTACTAATTTCACACTTTAGATATTCAAGACTTAAGGATTAAGTAGTCATTGCACGTCGTATAGATACATAATTGTGCACAACTGTCAAAGTATTTTTTGTATGATTGTTTAGGTAAAAGAAAACTGGAAGTGTACCACCAAAGAAGAAAACTACAAGGGTATAAGGTATGAGAAGTTCTATTTCGCTTATAAATCGTACACAAGGTACAATAATTAACGTATATGACAATAGCCCGCTGGTGCTCTTTATTGGATGTATGCAATTTATAAGTTGCTTAGAAGTTAATTCCCATGTGTTAGTATTCATATACATCCAATACTCTTGACTTAGGTCATGTTAACCAAACGACATAAAGGACAAAACTTGGGTCCATTGCTTATTAACGTAGTCATCTCCAAAACCATCCAGTGCTTTATTACCTAGTTATCTCCAAACCTATCTAGTTCTCCTGTTAGAATATGACTGGTGTCAATTTTAATCCAACACATCCTCGTCATCCTCGTCTCTTAGGAGTCACTTCAAAAAATTTCGTATGGTTAGACTTCATCTTAAAAATATCTATTGCTATTTTGATTTTTAAACAATTGTTCACTTTTTTACTATTATAAATTTTCACAAATAATTATCAACTTGTAAAATCTAAATGATGTTAATTATTTTTTTAATATACCTCTACTAAATAAAAGTAGTGCCAGAGAGAATACTAACAGAAAAAAGATAATAAATCAAAATGAAGAGATTAATTAGAGTAATTTTATAAAATATTATTAAATTCTTTTAACAAAGATTTTTTTAATTATTTATTTAATACATTAGCATAACTAAAATTAGACGACTATTTGAGGATAGATGTAGTACTTAATAGTTAACAAGAAATAAAAATATCATTTATATTTATTTATGTGTGAAACTGAAATATTGGTCAACATACATATATCTACTATCAGATGACATTTCTTTAAGGTGTTATTCATTATCTTACCTTGAGCATTGTGTAGTAACAAAACAATTTTTGAGCCATTTTACCGTCAACCTTTAATTCTACCTCTTTTTTTTGTGTAAGTAATTTTACCTCTTCTTCATTTATTTCTCTAAGTTATTACTCTTAGAAACTGTCTCAAGTCTATTGCAAAATATATATACATATATATATGAGTCCTGCTACACGTACACCAAAAAATATACACCATACTTACATCATATACTTATATACATAAAGTTTGTGTTTTAATGCATGTAATGTTTATGCACTTAATTAAGTATAATTGAGAATATCATCCATAAGTTTGTAATGTTTGTGCACTCATGAAAATAAAGTTTGTGCATTATTAATGGTGTATGTATGGGGTATAAAATTGGGTGTACATGTAGCATTTTTGTTTATATATATATATATATATATAACTACACGCTTGCATGATATATTGATAGAGAAATTTTGGTTAGGAAGGGGAGTCCAAATCCAAAATCAAATAGATTAACACTAATAGATTAAATAAAAAGTCACACAACAGGGTTTGATATTACATTTTGACTAAAAACTTTAAGATAACAGATCTATAGATTCTCTCATTTATATATTATTCACGTAATCTATTATCGATTAATGTAAAAAAAAATTAAACACTCACATTTTAGTCCCAAGAATTCTTTTATTTACCATGAAGCAACATGAATTTTTGTTGCTTTAGGGTGAACAAAGGAATTTCTCAATATTGATATCCCCACCATGCCATTGTCTCCCTCCCTACGCGCCACCCTCTTCATCCTACACGCTGCCCACCACAGACACCATCGAGGTTTACTAGCTAGCAAAGAAGAGAGTAATCGGGTATGTAAGTTTTGCACTCTAACAAATTTAATAACCGATGCCCTCGTCTAATTTTATGTGGCCCACTACACTTAATGTTAAATCGGTGCAATGAAGTTTTAAATCTGTATGATCTTGAGTTATTCATCTGATCTACCATCTCATCTCATGGAGCATAAACATGTGATCTTTGTAGTAGTGGAAGGACTTCCCTAACATGTTTCTGCTTCACGAATCTTGTTGGCGTTGACAACCTAGGTGTGTACGACGGTCCTTTGGTAGGCCTGGCAACATCCAAAATACCTAGTGCCTTTTCATCTCTCTTTTCCGCCACCCAAAATATTTAGAAGATATAGAAGAAGGAATGTTATACATGTAAATGATTTTTTCACTTCATTTTGTTGAAATATTCAAAAGCATGAAGATGTTTTTATTATTATTTTTTTAAAAAAATTTGCCCTATGGGATGCGCTATCTTATGGGGATCAATTTTACTCACACAAAAGCTACTGTTTGGTTTATCGATGCATTTCTAATTTTAGTAAGTAATGTAGCATTTTGGTTAATCACATGAGCATTGTATTCTGGTTATTCAACTGTGGCCTTACATAATTCATTCACTTGAGTCAAGTATGGTAATTTTCGGAAGAAAAAAGAGTGATTATCCCCAAAGAAAATCATGTCTTTTTGATGCTTATATCGATATATAATTGATGGATAATGATTCCTTAAGTGATATTCCTTAATCAAGTGAAAATGAATCTCATTTTTACTGTTTTGTCTCTAAAGTTAGGGATTCACACTTTAGATAATGTTTTTTTAGGATTTAGATCCTCTAAAATGACATCTCTCACTTTAAATGGTAAAATAAAAATGAGTCTCATTTTTATTTTAATGATCTAATCATTCACTTTACCTTCTGAATGGAAGAAACTCACTTTAAGGATCCTTGCCAAAATCATCTCGTGCTTCTGATTTCCTCACGTCATCTAAAGCCACCTGTACTACCAATGTTGGAAAAGATCAAGCGCCATTTTTCCGTGGTAACCTTTAATTAATTTATTCCCCTACCCCCTCAATATTTTTGCATAATTGTTTTTTTGTTCTCATTTTGGATAATTTCGGTTTAATCTGCATGAGAAGGAAAACCTTGAAGATGAGCTGTTTGGCCGAAGAAGCTTTGGTATGGTGGATAATTTGATGATGGATATGTTGAAGACATCGATATGAGAATTTAATGGAATAAATGAAGTTATGTCCTTAATCGATTTGGACAAAACTTTGCAAAAACGTTGTCTTGGTTATAATGGGTTTAAATTGGAGACTTCTAAAAGAAAGAAAAACACTATTAATGTCAATTGAGACTTCGGAAAGGATGGAAAACATTAGTAATGTTAATTGAGTTAGAATTCGTTGATTTGTGAAAGCCGATGTCATACGACACAGGAGAAGAGAAAAGAGAAATGAAATGTAAGAGTATTTTATCAAATTGAAATTTTATTTATGAAGTGTTTCGAATCTAATTTTGAAGTGTGATAGTGATTGGGAAAAGGACATGTAGACTCTTGAAAAAAATAATGAGCCCAAGAGGGAGAAATTCTGTCCCATCCAGCACTGGCATTTGATTGTAGGATTTTATCCCAATTTAATTGATACACTATTAGTGTAAAAGAATTTTACACAAGTTTAATCGTATTTTAAAATCCAGATTATTGAATTTTGAGTTAATATATTCAGTGGAGGGAGTGTTAATTTTAAAAATGCAAAAAAAAAAACTTAGAATAAAAATTGTAAACCTCTGGTTTGAAGTTTGAAAAGTATAATAAGGAAAAAAAAATATTTGGCAATGGCTCGTCTTTGTTTTGTCTTTTTCTTTTGAACTAAATAACCAGCTAATTATCTGGTTGATATATCAAAAATTAATTATTAAAATAAAACTTCTTTAAGTCACTAGAATTGGTTTAATAGTGTAATATATATATATATATATATATATATATATATATGAAGTTTTAAATTTAAATCTCTTATATTTGAAGTAAAATAATAATAATAATAATAATAATAATAATAACCACCTTTTTATTACAAAATAAATATATTTTAAAAGTGTCGTTTAACATCATGTGATTGTCACGAAACTTGTATCCATAAAATTTCTTACATGGAGTAATCATCTTTAGGATAACAAAAATGATTCATGTACACTTATTTTATGTCACCCTGTACATCTACCTCCACAATATACGTAATTAATGATTAGAATATGTATTTGGTATACTTTCCAAATTTATAAACAACCTCCGTCTACGACACACACTTCCACTAGATTTTTCCTCACACTCACGTCCACAAACTTTATATATTAAAATGCAAAAATTTTATGTATTATTTTGCACAAACTTTAGAGATTAAAATTCGCATAAATATTTTGGTAAGTGTGTTTTTCATGTTTTTAATGTTTGTGCACCCTCATTCTCAATGTTTGTGCAATTATGTTGTTAAAGTTTGTGTTTTGATGCTCTAGACGTTTGTTAATCTGAAACACAATCATACCTAGAAACACCACACATGCACAAACTTTATATATTAAGGTGCACAAAGATTATGTGTTATTCTGCACAAATTTTAGAGATTAAATTTCGTATAAATATTTTGATAAGTGTGTGTTTTTCTTGTTTTTAATGTTTGTGCACCCTCGTTCTCAATGTTTGTGCAATTACGTTGTTAAAGTTTGTGTTTTGATCTTCTAAACGTTTGTTAACGTGAAACACAATCATACATAGAAACACCACATGTGCACAAACTTTATATATTAAAGTGTACAAACATTATGTATTATTCTACACAAACTTTAGAGATTAAAGTCGCATAAATATTTGGTAAGTGTATTTTTCATGTTTTTAATGTTTGTGCACCTTCGTTTTCAATGTTTGTGCAATTACGTTGTTAAAATTTGTGCTTTGATGCTCTAGACGTTTGTTAACATGAAACACAATCATATCTAGAAACACCACACATGCACAAACTTTATATATTAAAGTGCACAAACATTATGTGTTATATTGCACAAATTTTAGAAATTAAAATTCGTTTAAATATTTGGTAAGTGTGCACAAACCTTAAGTATCAGAATGCACCAACATTGTATATGTCAGTGCACAAATTTGACCAATTCTAACATGTATATTTCACAAGAAACCCATATAATACACACAAATTATCAATGCACAAGTTTTATACACTAAAGTGCACAAACTTTATGTACTAACAAACTCTATAGACTAAATGCATAGACTTTTTGAACAACTTTGCAAACGATTTTCACAAACATGAATAGTAGAGGTCATCCAAAATTTTAGAATTAAATCTGAAAAGCAATGAAAGTTCAAAAGCCCGCAATCAATTGCGAAAACTCTAAAAAATTATAGTTTTGAATCCGAAACATAAATGTGGGCGTTTGTCGTCGAGTGCTTATCGATTTGCTTGGTGGTGAGTGCTTTGTCATCCTTCGTTCAGTGGTAATTTTAGTGAAATTCAAGCAGAGATAAATAGAGAATGGTGTTGGTTTTGCGAATGAGATGTGGAGACGTGAGCGGTTTCTTTATTGTATATATAAACGCTCACGTAATAAGCGAGTGGGTGAACATGAGAGACGATGATTGTTTAGGAGTTATTGTGTGGACCCAGTTGTATAAATACAAAAGTGGATGTATAATGAATATTAAGAGAATGTACATATAGCATGACTGTTATGATAATTTTGGCTCATTGAATTTTTTCTTAAAATAGTTTTGACCCATTCATTTTTTTCTTCTTCTAAATATACCCTTTATTGATTGATTTCTTTCCAAAATAATTTTGACGTGCTTGATTTTTTTATTTAATAATCAAATATTTTATTTATTTCATGTTAACAGGTTGATTGTTCTTAAATTAAATTTGACTTTAAATGAATTTGGAATATTAACTATATTTTCATACAGCGGTTTCTTAGCTACCCTATGTGGTAAACACCATATGATATCTAATTTGACAATTTTTATTAATTTTTACAACTAAATTAATTGATTTTTGTTATTATTTCATGATCTAATATGACATATTGATGAATTATATGATCTAATATGATAAATTAATAATTTTTAATACAATATTTGTAGAAAGATGTATCGTAAGCTTAAATGGTTCGCAAATCTCTATGTCTCTTTCAATGATTTGATTAATGAAAAGTTTATTTTAATCATATAAAACATAACATAATAACATTGATTACATTGATTGTTTTGGGTCAATACTGAATTACATTGATTGGACTCATTAACTGAACATAACAAAATAAACCCAGCCCAGCAGAATTTGGTCAAGTTAACTGAACTGGAGCATTGGGCCTTAGCATAGTAACATCCAGCCCACCCAAAACTAGGGTTTAGGGTTTCATTTAAAAGGAGAATACACGAGCAGACACTCCTCCACCTTCAGAAACCTAGTAGGCAGTAGCGAGAGAGCAGATCACAGCTCCGCCATGGTGCACGTCTCATTTTACCGCAACTGTGAGTTCTTCTTCATCGATTCAGCCCTGATCGTTACAATTCCTTTTCTGATTTCTGATCTCTGATTTTTCTTTCTTCATTTTCTGTTGGTTGAGCAGATGGGAAGACCTTCAAGAAGCCCCGCCGCCCCTACGAGAAGGAGCGTCTGGACGCTGAGCTGAAGCTGGTCGGAGAGTACGGGCTGCGGTGCAAGAGGGAGCTGTGGAGGGTTCAGTATGCTCTCAGCAGGATCCGAAACAACGCCA
This sequence comes from Nissolia schottii, assembly GCA_003254905.1. Lineage (NCBI taxonomy): Eukaryota > Viridiplantae > Streptophyta > Magnoliopsida > Fabales > Fabaceae > Nissolia > Nissolia schottii. Next base: position 96,705 of record QANU01028969.1, read on the forward strand.
GGAACCTCCTCACCCTCGACGAGAAGAACCCTCGCCGGATCTTCGAGGGGGAGGCGCTCCTCCGCCGTATGTTCCGCTACGGACTACTCGATGAGACTCAGAACAAGCTCGATTATGTCTTGGCTCTCACCGTCGAGAACTTTCTGGAGCGCCGCCTCCAAACCCTAGTGTTCAAGTCTGGTATGGCAAAGTCCATTCACCACGCTAGGGTTCTCATCAGGCAGAGGCACATCAGGTTCTCCCCTTTCCCTAATTTATCTATGTTCTTTTTTTCTTTATCAATTTTATTTCTAGATGTGAGGCTGATTGATGAAGGTGAATTTCTTTGTAACCCTGCGATGTAATGTATGATGCTGATGTTCGATTGGAAATGTGTTTTTGCGATAATTGTTTTGTGGTATCTCTCATCATGCCATGAGATCCTCTGTTATAATGATGATCTTGTCGATATTTCAGATCTGTTGAACATTCAGTCATAGTGTTAAGTAGTGGTCTTGTTTTTTGTATATACATATAGGCATGTTAGGATGAGTGTTTGTGTGCCTCAGATGGGCGCTTGCGAGTTCAATCATGATTTGATCTTTGTTTAGTTATGGTTGGTTTTTGCATTTCGTTTTTCTGCTCAAATGTATTCTGCAACAAAACCAATTTATTTTGTCAAAATCGTTTTTGAAATATCAGTACTCTGCATAAACAACTTAAACCCAGAATTACTTTTAAGTAAAGGCATTGATAAGTCAAGATCATCACAAGTCAAGTTTGCAAAAGCATATCCAAGGTAAAAAAATCGTACTCCTCAGCCAAGGCTCCCAGAGCCTTTCTTGGAGAAATTACACTGTCAAAGCTTTTCTTGCTTGTCTTTTCAACTCAATATCCGTTTGGCATCTATATAAATGTTATGTGGTTACTGCCTTATACTTGGTTGCTACTTGAACCTTTGATGATATGTGTGCTATTATTAGTTATTTTGATGATATATTGTTTGGAAATGGATATTAATTGTGTTTTTGACCTTATGGGCAGGGTTGGGAGGCAGGTGGTTAACATCCCATCATTTATGGTGAGGGTTGATTCACAGAAGCACATTGACTTCTCACTCACTAGCCCACTTGGTGGTGGACGCCCTGGAAGAGTGAAGAGAAGGAATGCCAGGGCTGCTGCCAAGAAAGCTGCTGGTGGAGATGGAGATGAGGAGGATGAAGATTAAATTAATAGATATATCTGTTTTGCCTAGTTCTTTTAGACCTTGATCCAGCTTTTATTGTGTTTGTAGACTTGTTAGATTTCTGTCATGCTTGACTTTATAATTTTGCCATCTTCGTTTCTTGTTTTTGGAAAATGTTTGCATGAGATAAACATTGGTTTTTTTTGAACTGTTTTTAATTTAAAGTATTTACATTTTGCGCATATAGCTTTGATGTGTGTTTTGTTTATAGCTGCGAAAATTTGAAGATACCAAATAGGCAGTGTACTATGTAGTTGCTTTATTTCAGTCCATTACCACTGGAGCATGATATGGCACTACCCCTATTGCCCTTTTGTAGCTTCAGTTTCTGATCTGAAATCGTAATTGAGTGATACTTGGGAGTCTTAATTTAGGCATATTAATCTTTCCAACCATCTTTAATCATACATTTGTCTAAATTTTATATAAAAATTATAAAAATTTTGACAACTATATGGTTAAAAATGATTAGAAAGATAAGTAGGCTTATTGGACTGAAGCATGAGTCATTGTAATGCAAGAATTTGTTACGAGACTTGTACCTATTTCTTTATATTTGATGGATCCGTTTCATCTATTTGTTAGATGGGGAATTGATTGTTAGTTGCAACTGGCAGAGCTGCAAATTGGCATGGGATCTTTATGAATTCTTTTCCCTAGTTGAGATCAGTTTGGAAGTTTTAGATGATGCATAAGTAGTAGTTTAGAAGGAGCTGATTTTGTTTCTTATTAATAAATTCTGAATAACCAACAATGATGTGAATTTTTTATAATGAAACGCTTGAAATTATAAGTGATCATTCTCTAAACTATATTTTAATATTTAATTTGAAAATTGGGTGAAACTGAATTGGATCGTCGATTGTAACAAAGTTATTTTTCTACTCAAATATTGTGGTGAAAGGACTGGCGGTACGGTACGAAAAATTTCAATAAGACTTGAACCCAAGACTTTTACCATTTAAAGTAATGCCTTATTTACTAGACTAACATTATTTTTTGCAACATTTTATGCAATTATATTTATTAATATAACTTTATTATTTAATTTTTTTCTTTTTAAAGAAACATAATTTAAAGAGTCCTTAGGACTCTCCGTCACTCACGTGGTGATTTTAGCACCCTAATATTTTTATTTTTATATTTTTAATACTGAAATCGTCATTGCTTGTGACGATTTTAGTACCGTCGCTTTTTTTAAATGGTTATAAATTGCCATTGCTTGTAACGATTTCAGTACCGTCGCTACATTTTTTTAAAAAAAAATGCTGAAATCCCCATTACTTGTTGCGATTTCAGTACCGTCGCTATTTTTAAATGGTGCTGAAATCATCATTGCTTATGACGATTTCAGTACCCTTTGTCCATACGTTTGTAAAAAATTTATCATGTTCATATCATAGGAATATATTAATTTTGAAGGCGTATTTTTGTAAAAAATCCTCACATCGTTCATTTCTCATCATTGCATTTTAATGATGATGTTTCGTTCAGGACATCCTAAATCATTAAACACGGGATTTTCAAGTCGAAAACTCAAAAGGTACTTGACATTATATAATTAATTATAATGTTATGTTTAACTTATGATTACTACTTCGTATATATAATAGCATAAATGGAATTGAAAAATAATCCTAAGAATTAAACAGCTGAATAAAAGTTATATTAAATAGCTGAGTAAAATTTCCATTATCAAGCTTGAAGGATTATTGTTAGATTATAGTCCCTGATAACCCTTTTTTTTCATTTATAATTTTTTTTGTGATTTCTTTTCATTTTCATTTTCACAAGTTTAAAGTGTGTATCACTATTCACAACACTAGATGACAAATTAAAGCATGTATCAGCCTTTTTTTTTTTCCTTTTCCTGTAAGTTATAACAACGGGTTTCCTGGATTTCAACAAACATTGCAATTTTCATGTGGTTTGATTCCATTGGTTTTTCCATATTTTTTCTTTTTTTTTGCCTTTTATGTCTTTCTATGCTTTTTATTCTTGTTTCTTTCCCCAAAAGTTCTCACATTTTTCCGCTTATATGGAAAAATCTGAAACGAGAAGAAGCACCCACGAAAGTAAGTAAAGTACAACCACCAAAGTACAAGCAACAAGAGCAAGTATCGTACGAGAAGAAAAGTTCCAGAAGAGGGGAAGCGTTAACAAGGATGATACATATGTGACTGCTGAAACAGTTTTCTAATGGGTCCATGCACTTGAAAGTGGGCCCACACACATCCCACGGTCTATCTCTTCTACTTGTGTTTTGTACAGTTTATACTCTGTACTTTTCATGCTCGTCTCCAACAAATTACATGTAATTATTTATTATTAAAACTATTTTAACTCATATTTCATTTATTATAGTATGAAATTTTAATAGGTTTTACATTCTAATCAAATTTTATTCAATAATGTATTTAGTATGAGTTATCATAGTATCTTACAAAATATGAATACAAATATTGTCCCAACAAAACATACATCATTGTCCTCTAGGTGACTATTAGTAAGCCGAAACGTTTTTATTCTTAATTCTTCGTTATAAAAGGAAAAAGGAAATTGTGGATTATGTAATGTGAAATTTTCACCTAACCTAACCATGTATGATTAATCAATGTTACCATTGCTTCAAAAAGTAAGATTCTAACATCACAGAAGAAATCCATAACAATGAATGCATGCAAATTGTTGACAAAAACAATTTCAAACCATCTTCATTTGAAAACAGCCTCCTTGTTTTGTCTCTAAATCATTTTAACTGTTATCACTGGATGCTCGCCTTATACTGCCGCACCTTAATCATTATTGATGCAGGAAAACAAACTAAAGAGTTAATGCTTGAGTTGGAGTTGGTCCCTATGAATGTCTCAGTATCTAATTGGATCTTTAAAAAAAGTTAAAGCATTAACTTAATCTTTAAATTTTTTTTTTGGTGTCCATGGTAATCCCTCAGACGTTTACATTAGTCTTTGAAAAAATTAGACAGAAGAAACAAGTTGGACACCAAAAAGAAATTTGAAATATTTTAAAGATTAAGTTGACATTTTAATTCTTTTAGTGACCAAATTTGACATTGAAACAATTTTTCAATGACCAACGTAAACATTAACTCTGAACAAAATGATCAAATCTTTTAATTCCTTCAAAGCATAAAGGTTATGATTACATTGAAACAATCCAATCCATATACAGGGAAATTGCATAATAGATTCCAACAAAAAATTCCAATCAATGTCATCTAGTTCAAAATCTAAGTTAAGTCTAGTCATTGATACTGCATAACAAAAAGCCAAAAACCATGCGCGTTAATGCAACCCTCGATTTAGAATGAGAAATTGAGAATACACAGAATACAAGAGTATAGATTTGATTTGACTTCAGAAATTTTTTATCAGTATCATGATAATTAATATGGCGTACAGAGGTTTACCAACCGTTAATATAGAGGCAAAAAGAAAAGAAAAGAATTGGCAAGAAATAATTAAGGCATCGTTATGGTTGGATATGCACCGGCATTTGAATCATAAAATGAACTAACAATTACTTGTCATTTGACATATATCAACATTATTTTTCTCTCTTCTCTTTCTTCGGTTCTTCGTTTGTATGTCGTAAAGAGGGGAATTGCTATCATTGTTTTTTTGTGACAATTCTACTATTTTTTTCTTTTTCATTGTTTAAGTTTTTAATAAAGGCTCAGATCTATTAGATCTTGAACATAAATATCCGGATTTATTATTTCTTAGAACGAGTTATCTTGTGTTTTTATTTTTTCCTTTGTCGTTTAGATCGCATCGTGGTTATGTTGATTCGTTTTATGGTTATTTCTTTTGTAGAGTTATAAATGACAAAGATAATCAGGGTTTATGACTAAAAAAGATGTAATACATTCTTCAAATTACAACATTTTCTGTGTTGATTTTTGATGTGAACGATGCTTAAATATTAATAGTTTTTTAGCAAGGAGCAGAGCTAGAAACTAAGTTATTTCAGAATGCAGAGTGTTTTTACTTCTCATTTACATTGGATCTAATGTATTTTTTTTCTCTTCAATTTATAAGTGTTGTTACACTTCTCTATGAATGAAATTTTGTTTATCGTTAAAAATCAAAAAATATATATCAACATATACTTCCCATGCTTTTCCTAATTAGGTTAACATCTTTCATTTCAAGAATACATTCTTGATGCAATGTAGATGTTTCAAAAATTATAAGTGATATATATAGTGTGTTTGAATTGAATTAAAAAAAAACGACTATTTACTTAAATTTTTTTGAGTATTATTTTTTTAACAGTCTTATTTTGCATTTATAAAGTATTTTTATTAAAAATAATTTTTACTCCTACTTTTCTAAAAAGAGGAGTGTTGCAAACTTACACCAACAAAAAATATTGTAGTATTGCAAACTTACAACAACAAAAAAAAAACTATTTTCACTTGTTTTGTTTAAGTAATTTTTTTTTTCAAGTTGTATTTACGAAGTTACAAACCGCAGGCACACGTGCACAGACAATACAAAACGAGCACACATTCCTGCTTGGAACTTCGGTGAGAGAGCATTATAAGTCCTTTTACACCAAAAATGAAAGATGTAATACATGTTCAATGATTTCCTAATTAGTTTTGCAAGAGCGGAAGCAGAACTAGCTTGACTTTTGACAAGCAGAGTGATACAGCTTGGATGATGCAACTAAGGACAAAAGTGCTATCCCTATTTCCATCTCGTGAATTTCACGGGATCCGGATAGGGAAGGGGAGGGGGATTTTAGAAAGTTGTTCACAAGTTAAGCTGATTGTTAGAAAGTTGTTCACGAGTTTGATCCTTGTAGCTTCATTTCAATAAATAAATAAATAAAAGAATAAAAGGTTAAAGTACTTTAGCACAAGGTAACATATATATATATATAAGGCTACAAGTTCAGAGGACTGATCTCGCATGAGAGGGTGAAACATGCATGTTAGCGATAATATGATGAAGTCATTGATAACGAGAGAATTGGTCCTTAAGAAGTGCCTAGTTAAATTTCTTAGAGAGAGGAATTATCCAAAACCAACCACCCTATGAAGCGCGGAGCTCAACATCCCATCACGGCACAATTATACACAAAGCTCCCGGAGTGACCACTGGCAAGCAGGTCCCACCGCGGGGCACCGGCGTCTGGGACCCACGCATTAACCTCAAACGTGGTGGAGCCACCAACAACAACCAACCGGTCTCCACAGGCCCGAAAGGCTATTCCCCAGCCATTCACTGAGGATGCTCTCTCAGGAAGCCTTCCAATGGTGACCCACGAGTTTGTGTCTTTGACATATCTCTTCACCTCCCACTTGTCGTGATCCGCAGCGTACAACACGTTGTTGACGACTGCAACCAAAGGGGGCGACTCCGATATCATTTTTTCCTCGTCGTCCCGCGGAGGGACCATGTTGCCTATTTCGCGCCATTTCCTTGTCTTGAAATCAAACTCCTCGCCGCACCGTAGCCGCTTTTGCTCCACTTTGTCGGCCTCTTCAACTACTCCAACCCCGCCAATCACGTAAAATTTTCCGTCCATAAACACACCTGAACTCATTCTCCTTGCCCTCTTCAGGCTCGGAAGAATCTCCCACGTGCCGGTAACAGAGTTATACAGCTCCACCACGTCCACGATGTTGCCGCAGGCGTCGCAACCGCCGGCGAACACCGCGATTTCTCCCTGGCTGGCAGAGCCGAACAGGCACCTGGAAACAAGCAGCAGGAACCAATTGAGGGAGACATTAAGATATATATATATATATATCCAGTACGTGCGTGTTCATTGCCTTGCATGCCTTACCTACCTGGGAGTGTTCATTGCGGTACCGAAGGACCAGGAGTGCGTCAGAATGCTGTATCTGTAAATGACATTAGCCATTATTTCCCTGCCGAAGAGAAGAAGCTCCGTACCGACGGCCAAGGACTCCTTATCACAGCACATAAAGCAATCGCCAGCAGGCACTCTAGGCAATGTGATCCAGTGGCGCCGGCTGGGATCGAATGCCTCCCACACAAAGGCGCTGCAAGACAAGTAAATCCAATATTCTACAATTCCCATCTGACGCCTGACCTTATATATTTCTCCGCTCCGAACCACCCATCGGAAGCTGCGGTTCAACGAAGCAATCACGCCGTACTCAGACCTCGAGCACCGCGCCACGCAATTCATTGACATGTCCCCCCCGAGTTGCCGGATCAGCGAGTCCCCCGCTCCTGCCTCCTCTTCTTGGTCACGGCTGGGGAAATGGAATATCAGATTCTTCATCTGTGCCTCCTCTTCCTCATCTAAAACTACTTTGCATGACTTTCTTGACACCTCATCAGCTTCCACTAGGTGCTTCTTGTTCGAGAGCTCCATTATGCGGAAAGTGTTGTAAATCCATTGGTTCTCTCGCTCCCCAGAGTTGTTCCCGTCCCTTGGAACCACCAACAACGGACCCTCCAACATGTCTCCCATGGAGAATTCAGAATCTGCTTTCTTTATATATATATATATATAACCACCACAAACATACATGGTTTCCAAATCCATCAAAACCAAAATGCCAAAGGATTCTAATTAACTCCTCTTCTTCCAAGACACATGCATGCATGCATGCAGGTTCCAGTTTCCACCCACCCACCATATATGTGAACCAAATTAATGCACTCCAAACAAACACACACATGCGCAAATTAAAATTCTTATACTAGGCACACTCACTCGCAATTAAGTTGATGAGATTTTAAATAAAATTGATGGGACGAAATGGTAGAATTGTGCCCATACAAAAATCTATGCCCAAATGCTCTACATGAATGCAGAATTGCACACAAATGTTTCCGGGATACAGAGATCACAAACAGAACCAATTAAGTGACTGAACCAGTCGACCACCAGCATAATCACTATCAAAATCTAAACCAAACAAAATAGAATACAATGGAGATTTTTCCAAAGGAGGTCTGATGAGGCGACGTAAAATCAGAATCTATATCGTCAAAATTAGAAGGAAAAAAATAAAATTAAAACAAATCACACAAACAAAATTCAACCAAAACGACTGCATGCATATCCAACTCGGAAGACACCAGCTTTCAATCAAACAAGCAAACAGATAAAAAAATTAAACCGCTTTCGATTTGCACTGGCAGCAACCACACTCATACACTTTTCCGTTCACAGATTGACCAAAAAACAATGATGTCCACCACGCAACAAAAAAGCTCAAACAGAAAGGAAAGAACAAAAGGAAGCACCGATCAACCATGCAAACCAACAAAATAAAAAAGAAAAGAGAGAGCTTTGGAAGAAAAGCTTACGAATTTAGCAAAAGGAGCTAGGAAGCTGATCTGGGTATGCTTCACTTCCTGAAGCTGTTGAGTCTCTCTCTCTCTCTAAACTCTCCTTCCTTCTCTGCCAAACTAGATCCTCTGCTGATATCCTCTCGTTGTCTATGCGAAAGAAAAAGCTGTGTTTTAGTGTCAATAGTATCCTCTATTTATAATAAAAGAAAAACAGTATAGAAATGATTATCACAACTGTTTAGAATAATTTTCGGATAATCACCCCCCCCCCATACATATGAAGTTTATTATGGTGAGATCACCCAATCTAAATGTGTAATTGCTTTATAATTGTCTTATATAATTGTTATCATAACATTAATATTCTTTTAAATAAGAGTAATATATAAACCCATTTATTATAAAATGCCATGAATTTACATTTTATTTATTATTATACAAAATTTTAATACTGTTAATATCTCAATAATTTAATAATAAATAATATATGAGTTTACAATAATTTATTATAAATGAGTAAAGATATTATTTTTCTTTGAACAACTAATAATAATTAGTTAATAACGTTTAAATAAGGGATTGGGTGGGACCCACCGTGGGGCACACAGTGGGGTTCCTTGTTAGGAATTACGGCTCTTATTGGGGGGAACCCATACCTCTTAACGCCCGTTTCAGGCACGTGTTGCAAGCTCAACACAGTTGCAAGCTGGTCCTATGTTTTTTTATTCCTTCTCTCTCACATTTTTTATCCTTGTTTTAGATATCTCAGCAGCCAGATTCACCAATCTCTTCCCTTCTTTAACGTTTGTTGGTCGTTTGGTCTTTGTCTTCCGAAAGACTTCTCTCTCTTCCCTTATTATTATGCATTGTTGTTTTATTGTTTCTTTCTGCGAAATTCAACGATTAGTAAATGTGAGTAACTATGGGGCTTTAAGGCCGGAGTTATTGACAGTAAATGGTTCGGGGGGTCCTGTTGCATTTAATTCGAATGGATTATGAGGTGAGAAATGATATTATGATAATTATTTTGAATAAATTTTAAGTAAGAGTTTCGTTAATCAATGTTCTAATAACATTAGTTAAGGAATGAAAAATTATAAATTTTGAAGTTCTTAATACATGAAGTAACATTAAAAATCACAAAATCTCATTTATTTTCTTAACAAGTGACCTAAGGACACTTACTAGTTTTTCCTTTTAAATAGTCATCACACACACTTTTTATGAATGTGATTATTTAAATGTTATCTAAAATGATTACTTTCTTTATCCATTTTTTATTGTCATTTTTAAAAAACATACAGATTAAGAAATATTTAATTATTACTATAGATAAAAAAAATTCTCCATCAGCCCATTTTTTATTTTCATTTTTGATAAAACACGTAGTTTAAGAAATTATATAATGACACTAAGACAAAGAAAATATAGTGTGTAGATAAAATTAACCTTGATTAATTAATGTTATAATAATTAAGTGTTATTGGGAGTATATGAGAGATAAAAAGGATAAACTTATAAAAAATGCATTTACTGCTTCATTAATATACTTAAAAGACAAATAATAATCTTGAACAATTTTTTTTTTAAGAAATGACAACAAAAAGTGAACGAATGGAGTATACTAATATATATATATATATATATATATATATATATATATATAAATTAACATTGAGTAATTAATTAGTACTCCCTCCATATAATTATATCTATTTATTTGTTGAATTTTTAATGGCTTATAATATCTATTCATTTACCGTATCTAGGTAACATAATATAGTGAAACATTTATTAGTATAAATAAATAAGAGGTGTTAATAAAAAGGAAGAGTTTTGTTAATAAGTGTCCTTAAGACACTTGTTAAGAAAATTAAAGTGGTAAGATTTTTTGGGAAAAACAAAAACATGAAGTGTTCAATGCATTAAAAATTTTAAAAGTTTATCTTTCTAATGAAATATTTTTATTAACATTTTTAACAAGTGCCCTTAGGACACTTGTTAGCAAAACCCAAAAAAGAAATAGATAGACATGAGGAAAGTAATAATTAATTATAAATAAATATGAGGTGTTGATAAAAAGGAAGAGTTTTGCTAATAAGTGCGCTTAAGACACTTGTTAAGAAAATCAAAGTAGTAAGATTTTATGGGAAAAACAAAAACATGAAGGTGTCCAATGCATTGGAAATTTTAAAATATTATCTTTTTAATGAAATATTTTTATTTAAAACCTTTTAACAAGTGTCTTAAGGGCACTTGTTAGCGAAACCCAACAAAGAAATAGATAGATATGAGGAAAGTAATAAGAATAATTATTCTTGTACACCCAGTGCTTGGACACCTGTTGTACAACCACCATATTTTATTAAAACCCTCGGTTGAGTCAGCAAACTGTTCACCCTAACCAACTACGTGCCTCTTCGGCGAGATAACCACTCCTTCTACTCTATTTTTAGCTCGATTAGTTTTTTCTCATTCTCTCTGCGTTTGATCTGTTCTGGTTTATCGTTTCGTTGTTGCTTGTTCATTTTTTATTTCTCGGTCGTTTATGCTCTTTTGAACCATTCATTTTTTATATGTTCTGCTATCGGTTCTATAATTGATGTCGACGACGAATCCACTAAATTTTGCAAATCCACTAAATTTTGTTGGCAAGGAGCCGTCGTTCATGGAGTTTTTGGAAAGTTTCAACAGTGCTATGGCGGCGGCGCCCTAACTCACATTGTTGGAAGGTAATTATTCAGTGAATTATCATACATGACGATTGTGTCTAAAGATAAACAACGGCTATGCCTTACAAATTTGTTAGGTTAGGTCTAAAATAAAATGACGGTTAGGTCTCTTATAATAAAATGATTGTCTTATAATAACACGATGGTTCTGTCTAGGTATAAACCAAAGTTGTGTCTTACAAAGTTGATAAGTTAGGTCTATAATTGAATAATGGTTAGATCTCTTATAACACAGTCGTTGTGTCTTACTTCACAGAGAGTGTGCTACGTGGCACCAGCATTCCAACTCAAGTTACCACTGACGTTAACAATGAAGAGATTAATTTAGCAACATTTGACGAGAATGCAGGGATGATGGTGTCAAACTTTGAAGAACTTGAAGGTATTTTAATGAATTAAATAAAGTTTAGGTCTATGACGTTATATTGACTAGGTCTGACTTGTGATTACTGTTAGGTCACACAAGTTGATATAGTTAGGTCTTTTTTGAATTACACATTAGATCTATTTTATTTACTATGTATTTTTTTTGTGTGTCTGTATCAGATGAGGGCATAGGTGAATCAAGTACAAATATTACTATCCCAACTGTTGGTATGCAATTTAAGTCCGTTGAGGATGTTCATGATTTTTATGAAGACTATGCAACTAGCGTAGGATTTGAGTGCAAGATTAGAAACAAAAAATCTGATGAATTTGGGGTTCCGTGGTATCGTATAATTACATGTATTAGGGAGTGCGAGAGTCGATTGAAGTTACCACCATTAGAGAGGACGAACCTTTCTGTTGCTACAAATTGCAAGGCTAAGATCATTACGTCAAAGAACACTGAGGGGGCTTGGGTGATCAACAATGTTGTTTTGGAGCACTCTCATGCAACAAGTCCATCAAAATCAAGACACTTTGCATCTAATAGATTCATACCAATGTTTGCAAAAAGGATGATTGAGGTGGATGATAGTGCAGGGGTACGAACATACAAGACTTATAACTCTTTGTTACATGAAGTTGGTGGATTAGAAAATATTACATTCACAGAAAGGGATGTTAGGAATTTCTTAAGGACGGAAGTTAGAGCTGTTGGGTTAGAATGGGATGGGTAAGCCATGATCCAATATTTTCATAGGATACAGGCTCAAAATGGTAACTCTTACCATGAAATTCTAAATGGTAATGAGAGGTGAATCGCCCATGTTTTATGGTGTGATGCAAGGAGTCGAGCGGCATACGAATATTTTTGAGACGTGATCTCGTTTGAAATGACATGCTTGACCAACATGTACGATACATTATTATTTACATGACCTAACTACTTTAATATTTGAGACCTAACCGAAATACTGTACGTGACCTAACCACATAATAATGTAAGACATAACTTTATGTGATTACAGACCTAACTTATNATATTAAAGAAAATCATAAGTTAATATAAAATTATTTTTGAATAAAATTTAAAGTTTTAACCTGATCCATTAGATTAAATTTGGTATGGTTGAGATTTAGGGGCATTTTGATTTCTAACTCAACCCTCCTTGTAATTCATTTTGCTATGTTTCTACGTACTTACTGAGAGTCCAAACGAATAAGTGGCTGGGCTGCATCATATTTTTGGTCATGCTGGGCTTAATCTTTAATTAGAATATAATGGACTACCAATCATAGTAGTCACCCAGTATGTTGCGCCTTTCATAAGTTCATGTTCCATTAAACAATCCCACCCATAAACAAAATGTTCCATTTAACATTATTAAGTTTTCTACCAAAAACAATAGAAATAAACATTAGTGGGTTATGTATGGGGCTGAGCTAAAACAAAATTATATATCTCCTTTGGGTTATGGACTAGTGATTCACATTAGATCCACAAACAGAAGCTAATGGCATATTTGACGTACTTTTCAATTTTTGGCTAACAAAACGTAACACAAGTGAAGTAATTAAGGGGCAAGACCTATTCATCCTGATAAAAACTTCCTCTTGGACATTTTTTTTTTTATAACTTTCCAAATATATACTTCGTATAGATTTGCATCAAACCATGGTTCCTTATCCGGTGTGCATGTATATTATATGAACATTAAGTGTACACCAATTGTTCATACCTTTTGGTTTGTTGTAGACCACCAGATTTTGTGTGAAGAAGATCTGATGGCTGGGAAAGGACATAGCTTTTATACCGTGGTCTACACCTCATGTGGTCTGGCGCTGTTGGAACTTGTGTGCCGATTGGTGAGGCTTTGAATTTATTAAAAAGAGAAAATGTGCTAACATGTGCTTTTACATATAAGGACATAATCATTTATTGGTTTCAGGTTAATAATTTATTTACTGACAAGTGCCCTTAGAATACTTGTTAAGGAACTCAAAATAAAAATATTTCATTAAAAAGTAATTTTTTTTTTAATTTTTCAATCAATTAAGCACTTCAATTTTTTTTAATAAAATTTTACTACTTTAGGTTTCTTAACAAATTTTCTGCTGATACTTGTTAGTAAATTCTTCTTTTAAACATCATAAAATATTTCAAATCCCATATTTTTAATAAAATTCTAAACCAATATTTTATGAAAACCTTTAATATTACTAAAGAAAGAAATTATGAAAAAAAAACCTTTTCAATTTCTCTCTCTCTCTCTTCCCATGTTTCTCCCTTTTTTTTTAATTTTTTTAAATAATAATAATAAGAGGTGAACCGGGTTAGCCCAGGGACAGAATTGGATCTTCCTTACCCACAGACAACACAACCTTGTCATCTTCTTCCTCTTGCACAACCATGGACACAATAGTTGCATCTCACAGCAGCCATGGAGATCCAGCCATGCCATGGAGACGACTGCTCCTATTAGATCTCCTCCATCTTCCTCTCACAACAACGACGACGACAAGTTGATGAACGACAATGCAACACTCTTCCCTTTACGCAGGTAAGCCATCGTCAATCTCCACGACTTACAGCATTGCGAGAGCAACGTCTTCTTCCACATTAAAAAACGTGAAGCATAGCGCAGGCCACAAGGAGTCCATCTTCGTCCCCATACGTACCGTCACACTCAAGTGGTGTATTGTCAACCCTAATGGAAGCACACTCAAGAAAGGGCACGTGTGAGGGCTAAGAGAGACACAAACAAGAAAGGGGGCTCGCAGCGAGAGAGGATCTCTCAATTTCGGATCTGTATCACAACAGATCTCCAATTTACTGGCTTAGGGATAGTTTCGAGATTTCTCAAAAGGCTTTCATGTCTTTTTACAAATGTTGTGTAATATAAAAACAACCCTAAACCTACACTTGCCGATCAATACAAGGTGCACATTGAAAATACAACAATTATTGGTGTACACTGGATAAGGGACCTCAAACCATTGCTAAGTTGGTAGAAGAATTAACTGAAGATAAAATCTGGGTCTATCATTATTCACAATGTTTATGCAATTTAACCATATGGATGATTATTATTTGAATATATATATAGAGAGAGAGAGAGAGAGAGAGAGATTTTGAGGGTTAATTTTTTGACGTACTGCTATAAAGAAAGCACTTTTGATGTTTACCTTGTGATCTTTTGATCTAACAGTTTTTAAAAACGTAGTTCTTTTAAGGTGAAAAAGAAAACAATGGGACCTTGGATGTGGAAAAAAGTATCCAAGTTAATTTTATATTTCAATTTTTAAAAAAATAACAAATAAACTGAGTGATTATTGACCATTAAGAACATCTATAGAGTGGGTATTAAACTATAGATTTTTAAGGTGACCCTTCAAACTTAAGTAATTTAACAACATCTCCAGGTTTTTAAGGTTTTTTTTTTTTTTTTTTAATTTAGTTTAAAATCCCATTTTTAAATTTAGAAAAAAAAAATCTAAAAGCAGTATCGTTCTTCAACCTCTTCCCCTTCTTTAACTCCCTCCTCATCTCACTGTCGTTTCTTCTTCTCTCATTCTTCTGCATTTCCCAATTCATACCCAAATCTCTACACAACCCCAGTATCCACTTTCTCCAACTACAACAACCAAAAGCCTCCAACACAAACCACACCCTTGATCGGCCCCAACAAGCTCACCCCATCACAAATTCTCCAAATCCAAGCCCAAATTCAACTCCGACAACGCCATGTGGCATCCAACCCAACCCAGTCCGTTTGTCACGCCTCAACTTAGGGCAGTGACCAACACGCAAGGGACTGGTTTTCTTACGGAAGCTCTGGAACGCTTTTCGTAAAAAAAATCACTTTAACTTTAATTAAAACAAATAAAATTTTCTTTTTCTTAATAAACATGAACTCTTTTTATATAAAACATAAATATACATGACAAAATACGCGACTGGTCCAAGAATCATGTCTGTATACAATTGGAGCACTCTAAACATAACTCGATTACTAAATAAAAATAAACTAACAATTCCTATAGATAGTTTCACCTCAAGATAAACTGCGGACTCTGGGATTCTGACGTCGCTACACTGACTATAAACTTCATGCTCTGCTACGCTGCTTCGTAACTTGTAACTGGAGGGGAGGTGAGGGGTGAGAACTCTAGGGAGAGTCTCAGCAAGAGGCCGTCTGCACCACAACATGGGACACTTAGAAAAACACATGACATACAAATGCAATACATAATATACACACACACACACACACACACACACACACACATATAGCAAGCATACAATTTTTCTATAATACTAATACATAAAAGCATTTGAAAATATAATATAGTTGGGGAGTTTCTGTAGATAGACATTCCGAACATTATGGTTTAGCTGTTCCTAAAATATCTGGGCTTTACTGTCTTGCCCCCTAATCTACATGACATGATATATGATACATGACACCAGACATCATCACGGGTTCTCATGTCTGGGCTTTACGGTCTTGTCCCTAAATCGACAAGAATCCTATTCTATTTTACGATCGTACAAGGTATACTAGGGTCAACGTAGGCTGTCGATAACTTACAGTTTTATCCTAGATATACTCCCATGAAAACAGTTTCAAATACATAACATGATCATCATAACATAATCCTTATCATAACATGACTTAATATTCCTAAGTGTTTTATTTTGAAAAAATAAAGGTAGATTAAAATCTCATGCTTAAAGAGGTTTCCAAGTAAGAGAGGTGCGTGACTACCAAGTCTTGTCCTTAGCCAAAACCTTTCCTTAACATATATCTTCTCCATCAGAATTTTTCTGTAACCATTATCTTTTACTAAGGTTTTAACTAAATAATATGAATATCTATATCGCTTAATGCTAATCATACACACACAACATGAATATATTTAATGCAATAAAATGTCCTCCCCTGTAGTTCTAAAAATAGTTTCATGATTTTCTAAAAATAGCTTCGTAAATATCTATCTCATAAATGAAGATTTTCTAAACAAATAATTATGAGAGAATATCTAACTAAATAAAATAATAACTAACTTCATAAATACATAATTAAAATAATAAATTCTACCTCCTAGGATTTTATAAAATATGCATAAATAAAATAATGCTAAAATAAATAAAAAAATAAATAACTTTTAAAAATAACTACATGGTCTAAAATAGATCGTGAAGAAAGTCACTCACCATAACATGACTGACCACTGAGGAGCACTAAGCTGGAGCTTCAGACACCCCTACATGGAGGCACTACTTCCCTACGAACGAAAAACACGAGGGAGAAAAGAATAAAAATATAACTGGAGCGAAAAGTTTCACACAAGTGTAACCTCTCAAGCTCGTGGAGTAAATTAGCAAGTCTAAATACTCACGGAATGCCTCTAAATATAGGGGAGGAGGAAACCTCCTTCTACAACGTCAATCGATATGAGACTAATTCTCGCACTCGTCTCGCGCAAGATGAATCCATGTAAACATCATCTCGCGTGAGATGAGCTCTAGAAACCATTTTCGCCTTCCCTGACTATTGTCTTGCGCGAGATGACTATACGTCTCGTGCGAGACGCCTTTTTTTTCTTTTTTTTCTTCTAATAGTCATCACACTATTAACCACCAAAACAACCAACAACATGCCATCAACTTCTTGGCCCCAAAGCCCGTCCCCATGAAGCAATTCGTTGCATTAGCATTGAAGTCGAACGAGAAGCTGTATAAAGGGGTGAAAGAGCAACATTGGGGGAAGCGGGTGGCAGAGATGAGGCTCCCCAAGAACCGCACACCCACCTCTGGCTAGGCACCTTCGACACAGCCGAGGAAGCCGCCCTTGTCGTATACTACACTCTCGCCCAAAGTTATCAAACTCGAGAGTTTAAGTAAACTTGTTGAGCCTCCGTAAACTTGGATCGTAAACTCGTACGAGTTTACCTATTACTAAAAAAATATTAAAAAAGTATTTTAAAAAACTTGAAATTCATAAATACTTTTAACTCCATAACAAAGCACAAATAAAGATGAAATATATGAGTTCTAAGTTCAATTCATACATAATACATAATGCATATGTTTGAACCAGAACATATCCTTCTCCACTTAAACTTAATGACAAGCAAAATCTATCAACAAAAAATAGAGGCGATGTGTTGAGTAACCAACATAGCAAATGTATATAAAGAACAGTGTCACTCATTCTTGACAGAAGTAGTCTGCTTCGAGTCGACAACAAAGAATTCGGTGATGACTTCGAGGGTCATGCCCTTTGTTTTTGGAACCTTCAAGAACACAAATATCCAAGAGATGACACACAAAATAACATAAACACCGAAGATACCAGCGAGTCTCATAGTACTAAGTATCACAGGAAGCGAGTATGTGACGATGATGTCTCCAATCCAAAACACTAAAGCACAGATAGCGATGCAGAGGCCACGCACCCTAGTAGGAAAGATCTTTGAGCAAATGATGAAATACATACGATGGATTAGCGACGGAGCACGATGGAAGAGCACAACGAAGCACGATGACACGATGGAGCACGATTGCAGGCACAACTGTGAATGACAACTCTGAAACACTCAAACGACCTAAATCTATAAACTCAGATACGTGCAAATTGACGTCATAATTCCTTGTTTTGTCCTTTAAGAAATACCCAACTGTGGTAAACTCGTGAACTCGCCAGTAAACTCGCGATTTTATGCGAGTTTACCGAGTTTACCCAAAAATGAGTTTACATGCGATTCAGCTCGATTATACTATCTAAGAACGTAAACTCGTATGAGTTTACGCGTTAACACGCGATTTTGATAACCATGTTGTCGCCTACAAGCTCAGGGACGACTTTGCCCGCCTCAACTTCCTCAACCTCAACCACCACGACGATCACGTCTTCAGCTACTTCGGCGATTACAAGCCCCTCCCTTCCTCCGTCGACGCTAAGATCCGCGCCATCTGCGAATCCCTCGCGCTATCTCAAAAACCACAAAATCCTTGTTCCCCATAAACACAATGGGTTGGGGTGACATTTAAACATACTAATGTGTTTAGGATATTTTTGTCTTTTACACCAAGGCCATGTTAGTCATTGACTCATAATTTTTTAATGTAACAATTCGTTCACTAGCATTTTTCGGTCAAAAGAAGGTGAACATCAAAAGTGCTTTCTTTATAGCAGCACATTGGATACGTGACCGATTTTGAGACACCAAAATATAACTTGCAATAAGATTTATATAAAGCAATAGAAAAAAAAATATTTTTTGTACTAGTCTTTTCTATCATAGAGAAAAAAAAAAAGATAGGACTAAAATAATCTTTATATGCACAAAAAAAAAATAAAAAAACATTTATATATAACTTAGGCAAACTTTTATTTTTGATCTAACTTATGATTAGACTCACTAAACTCTTAGATAATATCGGAACCCATGTTTTACATTTTATATTGGCCACCTGCGTATGCCGATTCCTAAACTAAAAATATGTCACTAATATGGCCAATCAAAAATAATTTTTTTACATCTAAAAAATAGTCACTTAACAATTTATCAAATAAAAAAACAAATATTATAAAACAAAAAAATGAGTAATATTAAATACATGTGTGTACGAGCATGCAGAAATGTTCGATAACACTACTTGTTTCTTTATTTTATAACAATATTAAACTAAATATTAAATTCACACATACTGAGCACACATAAGGTTTAGTGACAATGCTTGTTTATGTTGTGTAATGTTTATTTTATTTTTTTTTATCTTGTAACATTTATTATTTTGTTGGGTGACTATTTTTCAGATATATAAATAGCATAATTGATGCCCAGTTTAGCAACACCAACAGTTCTGCTACCCACTTTGCTGGAACAAGTTTTAGTAGCATCTTATGTGGGAATTGTGCGCAATAGCATCCGAAGTGAGTGAGTGGCTTCGGTCAAGCCTAGAAACTCGTCAAATACAAAACAAGCAGGAAGTAAGTTTTTGTTTGCTTCTAGCTCTACATAAGTTTTGAAGGGGGAATCCAATGATTGAAACAATGGCCATTTTAGATATCTTAATTAAAAGGGTTTCAATTCCAACCTTTAGTTTTTAATTCTTGTTCCTATCGGCATTGTTCATTCCCACTATGCATGGAGGGAAGATAAAGATGTTTTATCTTAGCCTGACACGTGTATTCAGTTTAAGAGTACTTTACAAAATTATTCTTATTAATTTTTTTTATTATTTGTATTGAATAAGAATATACTAAAAAAACTAATTAATCTTATATAAATTTAGAAAGTAAATAATTATTTAAAAAATATTAAAATAAAAAGGTGAATAATTATTTGAGAATAGAGAAATTATTTTGTAACTATTCCAAAGGCCACCTTACTCAGTTCCAAATACTTTGCCAAATATAGTGGTATGGGATGACATTGGCGCCGTTAAGCGATGAACATTGAGTAATTGAAGAAAAGTAATACCTAAATCATTAAGATACGAAACTTATGATTAATAAAGTTCTCAAATTTGGCTTTAGACTACCCTTCATTTGAAAAATTTGATCTAAGGTTACATCGTGCACTCCTAGATATAAAAGACAGCATTTTAATTGATCAAAAACTATACTTCACAATTCATACGGTCACCCAATAATTATGTCATGCAATAATTAATGAAACAATAAAATAGAAATGATATTTTATTATTTATACTCATTATAATCATTTTATATTTTAAGAATAACTTAATAATATATTTATCAAATATTATTTTTATGACTTCTATTTATTAAGAGTATTATTTTACCAAACAATATTACTATAAATTTTTAAAAATAACTTTTAGAAAACTCAACCAAACCTAAAACTCTCCTTTCTAAATTTTAACATAATTGCATGTCCAAAACCTTTAGATAAACTATGATAAGATTTACGCGCTGGTTTTACTCTTAGTATTCTTCTCTTTCTATAAAAATTAAAATATTTTTTTAAACTTTTTTCCCTTCTTCACACTTTTTTCTGTCACTCTATCTCGGGAGATCGTGAATTAGGACAATAGAGGCGCTGTTGGTGGTATTCTAGAGGTGGTGTATGGCCTGAACTCATGACAAGTCCAAGATATCTGCAACAACAAAGTTCACCATACGTTCGCATTTCTAAATCACACGCACGCACAGTAAACTGAGATGTTAATCGAATTAACAAAAGGAAAATGTTAATAAATGTCATGAGACCCAGTCCTTTAAAACAAATGTGTGTTAGGATTTAGGAATATTGACATGGCAGAGCATACTCGAGTAGAGAAGTTATTGTGTGATTTTGAAACATCAAATTCAATATATTTTTGATCAATTACATAATAACATTGCAATGTTAAGTGTTAAGAATATTCAATACTAACTCCAAGGGTCTTTTGCAAGTTGAGTTTAAGAGGGAAAAAGAAAATGATTAGGGTAACTTAATTATGTTTGAGAGTTTTAGTTTTAAAAAGAAATTTGTAGGGTTTTGTAAATTCCTTCCTTTCCTTTTTTATTTAGATTTATTTTTGGTAAGGCTGAGAAAAAAAATACAAATAAACTAAAAGCGTAAGAAGAAAGATCCCGATAGTCTTCACGCAAGAGGCTTTTTAACTCTAAAGGGGATGAACCAACAAATTATACAAATTTTCTTCAATAGACTCCTATTTCACAAGCAAATCTGCACAAACATTAGCCTCCCATAAAATATGCTTCACCTCAACAACCCAATATCAGTGGAGCCAACCACGAATGTCATAAATAACGGCATGAAACAAATGAGAGGATATGTCATTGGAATTGATCAAATTAATTGTATCAAATGAGTTATAAGACCATGATCCCAAGTTGTCATAAGACCAAATCGGACCGCCAAGAGATTTGGGAGAAGACTCCCTGCAATCCCAATAAAACCACAAAGACCAAGGATCCACCTGCCATCATCCCCTCAGACGAGTCCACCAAACTCGTTATCTCCTGGATTCCCACACAAGCTACCATTAACATTCACGGTAACCTAACTAATAGGAGGCCATTTCCACCTAACCAAATGCGTCTGGGCAAATGAAGGCGGAGTCAAATCAATGCTCTAACCAACATCAAATATATCACATCTAATACATCAAATATATCACATCTAATACGGACAACAATCACCAGAAGATATAACAACCTCCCATTAAGAAACTCCTCATTACGCGATCACCAAACCCACCAAATAGTGGAACACCATAAAGCTGCTTCTTGACTAAAGGCAAAATCCTTCAACTAAGAAATTTGATCCTTCAAAGAAAAAGAACTGAAAATAATCCTCAACGCCTGTCAAATAGTGAACACCTTTGGGCAATGGATAAACAATGAAAAATAGTCTAATCCGCAAATTGGCAACGAACAAAACAAGTAGAAACACACAATCCTCGTCGAAAATGAACATCATTTGTCAGAAAATAGTTATTGCATGCCAGCCACAAGAGATATTTGCATTTCTCATATGTCCACTTCCAGTGTTCATTTTTCTTAGAAGAACAGTTACTTGATAAAATCTACTTATACCCACTAGTCGTAGAATAAATCCTAGAAGAGCCCTCTTTCCACACAAAATATTCATCAATTGAGCCATGAAACCACAAAAAAAAAAAANACACTATCGAGTCTCTGGTTAACAATATCAATAAAAGGAATAAATGGAAGGCTAAAGTCTCAAGACTCATCATTCCAAATGTCACATACACACAACTTAATATCAAAAACACGTACAAAAGGCACTCATTGACAAAAAAGACCATTATGTAACCAATTATCAAACCAGAATGAAACGTGACCTATGTCCACGCAAAAAACATACCCAAAGCAGACAACATTGAAAGCTTTGCAAATAGCTTGCCAAGTGGAAGAACAATTAAGATGCATATGATTTTATTTTATTTTAGATAAGTCAGAGAATCAATTTTACTCCAAAAGAAAAATAACAAAATAACGGAATAATCACCTTACAGGGATCCAAACACACCCTAAATTGTCATTATTACGAAAATGACTGGCAGTGGTTATTGTACAGTCCATAAAAAATAATTGAGAACAAAAAAAAAAAACATTGACTTCTGTAACGGACCTAAGTAAATAAAGGTCTAAATTAAGAATTGGTCTAATTAGGGAGCCCATTTTTATTATAAATAGGAGGAATATGGGAAGTAGAAGGCATGGAAAATTTGATTTAGGTTATCCTACCTCTCTCTCTAAGATTTTTCTTCTCTAGTTTTCCATCACTATCCCATTTCTTTTGTAATTCAAACCAAAAGAATGCAGAAAATGCCACTATTATTCTTATCAATTCCATAATCCATTCCATTAAAAATTCACATCGTTACAACTTCATATATCATTGGGTATAAAACTTAGTTTGATATCAATGAATTAGACATTATATCTTAACCTAAAACTTTAAAGTAATAAATTTATGATTCTTTTTGAATATATATTCATTGTTTAGTCTAAGCTTTATCAATGTGAGAATATGGGCAACTTTGAGAGAATTAATTCATGAACAAAAAGTGAATAATACTAAAACGATATAATTAATTACACGATGGGTTGAATATGTAATATAATTAGGCGTAAAATGGTTCAGAAAGCATATGCGCAGATCAAGATACCCCTCAAGGTTTGATTCATTTAATTTTAGATGAAGGCATAAATTATATTAAAGAAATAAGCGTTCCTCGGGAGTATTAGCACAGTCCTTGCTGTTGATTGGATCCAAGGTCAGGTCATGTGCCACTAGCTAGATGCATGCTGAGCAATCTCATCTCCTGCATGTGCTTTCTTTCTAACTCTGGTTTTCTTCTCACTCTCAGCTAATTAAGCTCCAAGTGATATTTATGTACCAAATTAAAGAAGCCGTTGTTAATTGTTTGCTTGTGTTTATTTTAAAATACTTGTACATTAAAATATTCCTATGTCATTACTTTGAAAAGGGAAAAGCATTAAGTTATCATGTAATTTATAAATTATATTCTCCGTTTGTTTGATAATAATTGCCACTTTAAACTTTTGATAATTTTTTGATACATTCTAAAATTAATATATTTAAATACAAACATTTAAATTTTTAAAGAATTACAAAAAAATAAATAAATTAAGGTGACACTTATTATAAAACGGAATGAGTAAAGTCCTCGCCAATACCTTATTCTTAATTAATTGATGCTTAACATGATCGTCTTCTCTAAGAGGACCTTCCATTGCAATCAAATCCAGCACAAATTAAGGTTCTTATGCTTTGCTGACTTCAAAATTAAGAGTTACTATGTTATTTCTATAAAAAAAGTTTTTATATTATTTGGATTTATTGTATATAAGTCATCGATTCACTTCCATCCAATAATAAATGAATAGTAAGTTAAAACGGCATCTCATTACCATTCTGTAACGAGTACAAACATTTAAAAAAAAAAAAACTAACTGTTTGCATAGGTTTTTTTTTTCCGTTAAGTTTGACTACTTATATAAAACACACTTGAGACGGGAAAACAAAATTACAGCACTAATAATCTCACCCTTACTCCACTTAGACTTGATATTGCTCGATTAGAAACACACAAAGCCTCATTAAAAACTTTTTTAAAAAGAAAAACTTAGTGGAACAAACTCGTTTTTTAAGGGGTGAAAAGAGTACTCCACTTGAATCTAATTAAGGGGAACCCAAAAGAGATCAAAACAAAATAAAATACAAAAAAGCACATCCACGAGTCAAACAAAAGAATGCGCAACTGACCTGAATAGAACTTTTTTGACACTCTTAGAAAACTAATTGATTTATGAGACAAGCTTATCTGAATTAGATAAAAGACAACACCTAGTGTCACCATTACTTATGCAACTGCATATAGCTTAGTTAGGCTTGGTTTGGTAATGCTGAGACTTTTTGTGAGTTGTTGAATTCTTTGACTCTCCAAAAACTGTTTTAAAAAAGTCATAACAATATTGTTTGGTAAAAGAATAAGAAAATAACTCTCAATAAGCTGTAGTTATAGGAGTAATGTTTAGTAAAGGTATTTTTACTCTTATCTTTACATCTAAAATTACTATAATAAACATAATTACTAAATAGGTAATAATGATCATTAAAATTTAAAGGTATATTAGTATTGTAACATTTAAAAAAGCACAAATTAGTTCTAAAAAGTTACTTATAAGAACTCTTAAGAGCTCTTTTCAACTTTTAAAAGACAACAACAAAAACACATTTACTTTTTGTTTATCAAACACAAAAAATCAACTTATATTTTTTAAGAGTAAGAGCACTATCTCAAAAAGTTTTGCCAAATCAATCCTTAGATATATCCTTTATTTGACATTGTTTCTTCCATTCAAACAATCAATATTCAGCCATCCGCAATAAATGTCTACATGAGTAGCTATTTATTATTCTTTTCAAAATAGAAAGTGGAATGAAAAATGGAAACACGTGATTTGTGTTTGGCTGTATCTTAATTATGTACACCTAAAACTAACTGAATTTTTTAACCAATACTTTTAGCTAATTAAGGAATCAAGAAAAAATAATTAATTAAAAAATTAAATTAAATTTTTTTAATATATTAAAAATTTGTTTACTTTTTATTTTTTAACTGGTATCCTTCAAACATTATTGATAATTATGGTGAGTAGTTGGCAATGACTCATCAAATTTAGAAGCCTTGGATGACATTTTTCTCAAAGGAAATTTACTAATATTTTTCATGAATTTTTTTTTAAAATAAGTATGAATCATTTTATTTCTAGGACCCTATACGAGAATATATTATTAAAGTCGCTCACAATCTACTAAGTCACAACAATAATTGGCTTGCATTAAAAGAGCCTTATTAAAACCTCCGTGTGTGAGAGAAATTCTTTTCCTCCCCGATACATATTTGACATTTAATTTTTTCTCACTCATGCTTTTTGTCACTTATTTGCTTAATTTTAAGACTTATGATGTTTTTAGAGAAACTCCATTTTTCATGAAATATAAAAGAATGAATCTCCTCAATGTCAATGTTCCTTCTATTTCCTGCACCCATTTCTTTATCAGCAATGCTAGATATTAGTTGGATTAAATGTAAGGATGGATGCACTTAATCATTCAATGCATCAACTATATCTCACATTGATCTGGTACCTAATTTCTGGCAAAAACTATGTTCGTTTTTTAACCATATGTTTTTTTTTTAAAAAATTATTTAATATAAAATTAAATTCTTCTCTCTTCATGGTAAATTCTATACTTATGTTAGTGTAAAGGTTGAGTATTTAAGATTTTTGAACAATAACTGACATTACTCGTTGAGTTACTTAGAATATGGCCATCAGATATACTAGTAAATATTTGTACTAACTCTAGCATTGTTTGAAGTATTTAGATAACATGGTATTGCGTGCAGAAACTGACAGACTGAGAGCTGGATTCTCTTTGTTTTCCCTCTGCTCTTGAACACTCGCATATACACGGAAGCGCTGCAGTGCGCAATCAAATTAAGCTCAAACCCCAATCTTGGATGACAGTGTGGCGTATCTCTAGAATCTAAATAAGTTTATTAGAGTAAATCCACCATTTACCTAGTTAGGTTTTAGAGAGAGAAAATCTCACTCAATTTTTAAGATAATATATTCGAGTTTATCTTAAAATTATTATAACTTAAAATTTAAGCTCAAAATGTTCATGTGTTGGAGGAGTGTGTTAAAATTTTATATTATTTAAAAATAAAATTTATCTTTATCTTTTGAGTTAATTTTTGAAGTTGAGTTAAGTCCAGTCAGCTAATTCTTCTCTCTCTCCCCCTCCACTGTATATCTAAAGTTCTATTTAAATACAACTATGCATATGGCACTTGTTTCTCACTAGCTAGCTCCTGTTCTGGTGTACTCTATAGCCTAGTCTTACCCTCGCGCCTTCTCCCTATTCTTGCTTTATCTTTTATACTACATATAGTTCATATATATATATATCTTTGCTTGAACACCACATCTCTATATAATTAACTTAATTTTGTCTCTGATAAACTCGGTGTTTGTAGCTAACTAGATTTACAGCTAGCGTTATCAAAACCTGCCTAGCAGTGAGGGTATTGTTTTGTTTCGTTGATATAGATAGACACTTATATAGTACTTTCAAATAATTAAGATAATTATGTCTAGCAGAAGGTCAAGGTCGTCAAGGCAATCAGGTGGCTCTAATTCAAGTAATACCATCACCGAGGATCAGATCAATGAACTTGTGTCCAAGTTACAACAGCTTCTTCCTGAGATTCAACATAGGCGATCTGACAAGGTAATTCCGTTTCTACAATATTCCCTCTCAATGGTGATATGAGATCCCTGATCTAGCTACCAACAATTAGCTAGTACCCTATTTTCATATACGGTCATTTCTCCCTTTCTTCATTTTTCTATTGAGATATATACTTGGATACAAATTACGTTGAGTCATAAATGAATCACAAATTGCATCTTGATACATTGAGTAAAAGATGTACTTAAAAGTAGAAAATGAACAATTATTATGAAAGGAAATTAAGGAGTAACTCTTCCCCTCTCCGGGGTAGGGTTGTCACACTTTTAACTAGTGTGTAAAAAACATGAGGCATACAATTATTAATTAAGGTCCATATATAGGGGACTAGCGGACAGTTCATCAACAATTGAGCCTTATGTATCAGTGGTTTTTCATTCTCCTTAAGTTGCTGTTGTAGCTGTTTTGATAAGGAAAATGCAGAAATATTTTGCTATAAACTTAGTTCACGGAATAATGTGATATATGTTTATTTACTCTTACATAAATAAGAAAAAAAAGTTGACAAAATAGGTCTTGCTGTCTTGATGATTAATGCAAGTGATACTTTTAACCCTTCAATAATGACAGCAGCAGCAAAAGAAAATCAATCTATCTTTCTCAGAACTCCTGAATTACATCATTCTTTAAATATGAAATAATTATTATTATTGTTAAGTGTTTAAACTACTTTTTCTATACATTTTCTTATTATCTTAAAACTTGCCAACTATTTGTAAGGCAACCTTTGGTTTTAATCTTAACATACAGATGACTAAAGATAGAAACATGTTTGGTGAAGAAATACGATGATAAAAAATTTAAAATTCACTTAGTCTTATGAAATTTTTTTAAGTTAGTTTTGTTACATGGGAAGCATGTCATTCTTTTTGTCTTAGAATAAGAATCAAATATTACCTATGATCTTAATTATGTATATCTTAAAATTAAATTATAAACAAAAGAAAAACCATTAAAATATTATTAATTCATATCTGTAATATGCTAATATAATTTTTGTGGTGAGGTGGGAGGGGCCCTACATACAAGAGAGATTCTTTGCATATATGTGTGTGCATATATATATATATATATATGTATCGGTAATATATAACTGAACTTCACCTATATAATTAGGACTAAAGTGAATATGAATGCGTTGTGTTGATCAGGTGTCAGCTGGGAAAGTGTTGCAAGAGACATGCAACTATATAAGAAGCTTACACAGAGAGGTGGACGATCTCAGCGAGCGCTTGTCTGAGCTGTTGGCTACAACTGACACCGCCCAAGCTGCCATCATTAGAAATTTACTTCTTCACTAGCTAGATAGATCCGTCATGTTTTAAGATATTATGATATAGTAATAGTAATTCTCATTGTTAATTACAGTAGCACTTCACTTGTGGACCGATCTAGTAGTCTTTCCCACTTTTTAAATTCACTTTTGTGTTGTGTATTGAATAATTCGTCTTTAAAGTTTATAAATATAAAATTATATTATTTGGATCATTTACGAAGTGTAGACACATTGTGACTCCTCTCACAATACATTATGGGGCTCACTCATGACAATGTGTGTCCCATGATGTGTTGTGAGATGAATAATAATGTGTCTACACCTTTGAGTGGCTCAGGTAACACTACTCCAAAGTTAATTGTGTTTGTCAAGTTCATTTTTAAATTATGAAAAATATTAAATTTTTTCTAAGATTGTCAAAAATATCTAATTTATTTACGAGAAAGATTAATTTGACTAACGTCAAAAGATTAATTTAATTAATTTTAATAATCTTAGAGATAAATTTGATAACCTTACGAAAGAATTTGATGGTTTCTCTTTGTGTATTAGTTTTTATTTATTTGTTTTTCCTATGATTTTTGTACTAGGTTTTGTCAAATCTAGATGTGCATGATTATAAGGAAGTCTTAACTTCATCCGTCCAAGCTTCAGTTTCTCACAGAGGTAATTATTGAGAGAGTCACTTAATGGTGAGATGTGAGATTTCAAGACAAATAAAAAATCTTATCACAAAACTATTAATAAATATTACTATTTCTCTCAAAGATTGATACGTTAGGTAGGGATAACTCAATAGTTACACATGAATCGAAAAAACTATCTCTACGTGAATCGAAAAAATTATCTCTTACAAGAGTTTAAGTCATTGAATAAAGATAAGTGATTGATTTTAATATTTAACAAAATGTATTAAATAAGTGAAATTCATGGCTCGCATTCTGCTTTACTTTTGCACCCAAAGACTACATATAATTAAAATAAGAAAAATGATCACCCTAATTAGAAAGTGCATATGTATGTATTAGGAGACGTTTGGTACGAGGTAATCTATTCAAATTATCGGTAGCTAATTCACATTAACTTGTTTGGTGTCACAGGATTGCTGGTAATTTGAATTACTCATGTAATTCGTATTGCCTTCAAAATAGTAATGTAAATTACCTTTGTCTATCTGAATTATCACCTACAAGTAATCCTAAATAATAATAATAATAATAAGTAATAATGAAAATAAAAATAGTAATAATAAAAAATAATAATGATAATAAATAATAATAATAATAAGTAATACTAATAATAAGTAATAATAATAATAAAATTAACAATAATATTAAAATTAATAATAATAATAATAACAATAATACTACTAATAATAATAATAATAACAATAATAATAATAATAATTAATATATATTACCTTATAATCTTTTTTATATGTCAAACAATGTAATATAAATTCTCTTACATTACCTATGCATACCAAACACAACAATATAACATTACCAACCATTTAAAATGTGGCAATCTTTCTAAATGGTAATTCATATTACTTGGTAATCTAAAAGACAATGTATCATACGCCTCCTAAAATCAGACAATTAATATAGGGAGTAATAGACCTTACTCCAACTTCTTTTGCTTGAAACTTGGAAGGAAGAAATTTTTACCATGATTTTGTGGCATCACATTTATTATCCACCTTTATTTACGTCGGTTTTAATATTTTACATTATTTCTAATACTCCCTTTTATCTATTTTTTTTTTTTTCATTTCTCAAATAAAAGTTTGTCTAAAATTAATTGTTATTTGATTAAATTAAGAAAGTATTAAATGCATTTTTTACACTTATATCCTTGTTATCTCTCATACTTCCCATCACATAATAATTATAACACTTATTGCTAAAGGTTAATCTTGTTTATACACTCTATATTTTCTCTATCTTAATTAGTGTCAATTAAATGATTTCTTAAACTGTGTTTTTGTCTAAAATGACAATAAAAAATGGATAGAGAGAGTATTATTTCAATGATAAATGATAAATATGGTGTACAAATTCATTTACTCTATGATGGAGGAAAGAATTTCTCCTTAAAAGGATGGATGTAAGTAACTATTTTATGAAAATTTTTGTCAATAAAGACTTATGGACCGTTCACATTAATACGAAATAAAGTTTTTGAAAGAGAGGCGTTATAACGTAATTCCTCTATCAAGTGGGCCCTTTTAGTGAGAATGTGAGTTTGGAAGAAGAGAGAAATTATCAATGATATAAATAATTCTTTGAATAATTATGGAAATTGCACAAGTATAAGAGTAAATCGAGGAACAACAACAAGATACAAGAATTGAACAGAAAATAACTAATCCTAAGAAATTAAAAAATAGAAAGTAAATGGGAATCACTTGATCCTTCTCCTAGACTCAAAATGTTGTTGGGGACTTGTATGAGTGTGTGAGAATTTGCAAGTAAGTGTTTTTTTCCACCTTAATCTGTTTTCTGGCGTCCAATTTATAGGCATCATGGTCTTTGTGCATGCTCGACACGTGTCCATTGAGCGATTGACATTTTCTCTCGTGTCTCTACTTTGCTCCACTTAGCGAAAACTTTGCTAACCACTTTTCTGATTGTGTATGCATGTTTCTTGTAACCGCCATATATGCATTACCTGTTGCTATCTTTACTATCACATATTCTGAATAACTCCCTCTCTTCAAATTCAATTTCAAAGATAGGCATCAACAATTACTTTTCCTTACATCCTTCCATTGGAGGATGCAAAAATAACCTTTGTCACAAAATATAAAAACATTCAAATTTCAAAGAGGGTCACTACTTTTAAGTTCACTTGAGCGACCCTATTTTTTTATGAACCTTACATTATTCATCCATTTTCATATAATTATTTCTCTCTAGATTATTGACCATAGTTAGTTCCTTACAGGGTCGCCTCTAGGTATCCTTCATTATCTAGTCGACACTTATGGTTTGATATTATATGGCCACTTATATTCTTGGAATTAATCCACACTTCTGTATGAATTCTCAAGGTTGACTGCCATATTTGGCTTATACTATCAAGGTCAACTAAAGAAGGTCGCTTGACCTAATTCTTTCTTGGGTAGTTTTCTCTTTATGTTTGTCTTTTGATACCCTTTTGTATAGGGGTGTTCATGGGCCGGGTAGGGCCGGGTTGGCCTATACCTGAACCCGGCCCTAAACCCGATAGGCCCGATCATCTTCGGGCCGAGTTAAAACCCGGGTTTAGACCAGGCAAAACGGGCCAGTGAGGATAAAATCACAAAGGTGACATCATATAAGATATAGATAGCACTTAACAAACCACAACACAATCAATAAATCAATGTAGGATGGCTTTGCAAGTCTTGAAAGTTATCTCATGACAATGCAAGCTTAATAAAATGTTTTCATCGTTCTAGTCATTGTGCAAGGACTCTTTGGTAGCTTGAGTCCTGAGTGAAGTTGAGGGAAATAGGTCTAACTACCCTGCCCTGAAAATAAGTTCTAGCTCCTTAAGACAAAACAAAGAATTCTCTCTTCTTTTATATGTAAATAAAATAAGGCATAATTAAGAAACATAGGAAACACAGTGCAAGGAGGAACAGGATACAAGGGGAAAAATGGCAGAAAGAGAGACAATAGTTAAAGAGAGCTATCCAATACTATTGTTTGTCTACTAAATAAACGCCCAAAACAAAATAAAACAAAACAAAAAAATATTAGCAACACATCAAAGAAACAACAATAACAAAAAATATCTACTTGCATTCAATCATCCACAATCCAAAACCTTCCATATATAGGACTGCTACTTTGCAATTAGCTATTGCATTAGATTAGATTAATGTGGGATCAATTTAAGCCTAAAAGCTAGCCAATTACAAAGATGCAAATTTCAAAGTATAAATGTCTTGATAGTTGATATCAATGTGATGCTAGAATCAAATCATTCACACAATAACAACCATAAAAATAGCATCTTTTTTCACTCACGTGGATGCAGAAGGCCCAAAGAGGGGGTTCTCCTTGAGGGGCTGAAACGAGAACCTCCCCAGAAACTTTGCAACACAGGAACCTCTAAGAGAATTCTTTGGACAATCATTGACATATATGGAGACGAGGAATGCAATGACTAACGAGGCGCGGTGAGGCAAGGCGAGGCACGGTGCGACGAATGCAGTGAGATGAGAAGTGAGAAGAGGCGAGTGGTGACTGCAGGTCTGATCTGACTTCTGAGATGAAATTGAGAAGAGAAGTGAGAAGAGGGCTAGGTCTTTACTCTTCTCTCTGAACTCTAAAGTCTGGAGATTGGGCTAGAGAGTGATTGGGCATTGGAAAAAAAAACAATTGGACACTAGAGATTGGGCTGTGGAAAAAAAATAATTGGACTCTGGAGGTTTTGAAAAAAACACTAGACAACAGAAGTACAAAATCAATGGAGATAATTATGAAGGAAAAAGATAAAAAAATGTATAATAATATGCTTCAGGCCCCGATCCGCCGGGCCGGGACGGGTGGCCCGAGGCTAGACCCGAACCCGGCATGTATTACAATCGAATTTTTTTTTAGAGTTTTTTTAAATCGAGCCCGATTAAAATTGGGACCAATTCGGCCCAAATGCTTCAAGCCGGTCTAGGTTGGCGGGCCGGACCGGGTTATGAACACCCATACATTTATATTTTACTTTAATACCCTTAATCAAAACCCTTATATTTTCTATAAATTATTTAGGTATAACAAGATGACCCCAATATTTTTCTTTCATGAAGGGTAAATAAGGAAAATATTAGTTAATATAGCCCTAACACAGGCTTTTTGTTTCCATCATAAAATATATTAAAAATCCTAAAAAGTATTTGACATGGGTTTTTAGATCATCATTGCTAGCACTGTCATATCACTCTCCCTACTTCTACTTTTGAGGTATTTTCTTTCTCCTACAATCTTTACATTGGTCGACCATTGTTTCCTGCGCCCGTCCTTTGTATTATCCTTCACTTTAAGGTCGATTACACCAATGTTTTAGAAGGTTGCTCCATCTTTTTTTGACACATTCTCCTCAATCCTTCCCCTTCAGCCAAGACATTTCCCATTAAGTTGGATTTCGCTCTATCATTTCCAACTCAAAACTCTTTAGGGATCAAAATATAAATGTCTTTTTATCAAAAGCTTTCATCTTCCCCAAATAAAATATAATAACAACCCTTGAAAAAGTAACCTTCACGTTACTCATCTATTCAACTTCCCCAAATTTTTTGTGCCACTACATTTGGTATTCCCCAATACGTGAGACTTTCTAAAGAAGCCTCCTCACTACTATAAAATCCCTAGAATCAACTCATTCTTTTTTTACCACTTTTACTTCTAAAATTCCATTTTACTCCTCATATTTCTTCGTCATTGCTAACTTACTCTTCCTTCTCACTTCCAATTTCTTCAAATTCTTTACATCTTCCATCGCTACCATACTCGTTTCTCTTTCGCTAACAAAGCTATTGTGTCTGCATCAGCTTCGATTCAAGGGAAATCCTTGAAAATGGAACACAATCCTTCTCCCGAGTTTTAGGAAGTGTGGTCTAGCCAATTAATGCTTCCTTTCTCAATTTTTGGGAAAACCTATGGATATGTAGGCCTCTTAATGGATAAGGATGATGCATCTGTCGTCGTTCTTTTTTTTCTTTCCTTGCATGCTGGGGCATGAGATATTAGTTATCCAACCTAAAATCCATGCGTGGAGTTTCCATTAGTCCAAGGTCTTTAGGAATAATGTAAAGAATAATAGTGATTTTCTTGCTTGGATGGACTGGTTAGAGGGAGAGAAAGGTGATTCCTAGAGAGTTGTATACAACATACAACACACATAAATCACCAAGGTGGCGATTTAGCTAAGATTTACCCACTTCCTAAGAGTGTTGTTGGTTAAGAGAGTTTGAGGAAGGAGTCCCCAATATGCCTTGAGAATCCAAGCTTTGTGACCACATTTCATCCTGATGAAGCTTGAAAATGGAGGTTAGAGATTTTGTGGCTCTTGTGTGAGGAAGGAGATGAGTTTTTCTTGGTGATTTATGGAGGAAAATAACAAGTCAAAGTTGGTGGTATTGGGCTCTAGGGCTTTGGTTTTGGCTTAAGGGAAATAAAGAACAAAAGTGAAAATGGTGGTGATGATAAATGCAAGGTGGCTAGTGGCCTTTTCTCTTAGAAATGGGAATTGAGAAAAAGTAAGTTAAAGAAGATCAAGTGAGGAGTGAGAGGGCTGAAGGTGTTCAGTTATGAGAGGGAAATTATGGAGAAAAATTAATTAAAATGAAATGGAAGTAATGATGGATGAATAGTGAGAGGTATGAGCATAGGTATGATTGTACAAGAGGAGTTGTTGGTGGGGTGGGGGTGCCGTGCTTGAGGGCATCTGGTTTGGTGAGCAGATTTTTGCTCAAAATTTGTTACATGTTCGGTCGTGTTTGGTTGTTAACTGTCCGTGTACGTGTATGACCATGTGCGCGAAAAATTAACGGGTATCATAAAAATTATCTAAACATAAAATACATCATACAAACACTTAAAATAAGGAATTTAATTTAATCTAAGGTACTCGTAATTTTTCTTTCATAAAAGTGTATTTTACGGGTACCTTCGATACGTAATTAAATTCCGGCGACGGCGAAAATCGATTTGGATCGCGCGAAACCCCGCGAGATCGCGAAACCATTATTTTGACTGGTATTTTTTAGAAAATAAATTTTGTGATTTAATTTTCCAGTCTAAATAAATGGCTCGTATATTTATTTATTACGCGAAATTCTCTTTAAGAAAAAAACAGGATGTTACACACGGTGGGTTGGGGATTGGCAATATGGCAATAAAAAATACTAGTCTCCTGTTTAAGTGGTGGTGGCGCTTTGCTAAGGAAGATTGTACGTTATGGAAAAATAGTGGTTTCCTACAATCATGTTGATATAACTATTTATTCAGAGATGATCTTAAAGTGTCTATCTGGGGCCCTTGGCAAGCTATCACAGCAACAATTATGAAGAATGGGTGGCTTGATGAAGTCAGAAAGTAATGTATCTGAATGGAAGTAGGCAACAGTGAAAAAATTCTATTCTGGGAAGATTTATGGTTGGGAATGAAACGACTTAAGGAAGTTTTTCCTAGATTATATTCTATCTCTACGCTTACCTGGTGTAGAATTGCTGACTACGGGTTCTAGGATGGGTTGGAGTGGATCTGGAGCTTTTAGTGGAGGAGACAGTTATTTCAATGGGAAATGGGGTTACTATCTGATCTTCAGAATATCTTCTTGGTGAAAAGATAAATGAGAACAATAGTGATTTTAAAGAGGTGTTCGGGCCAGAAGACGTTGGACCTAGACCGCGATGAAAGGGGAAGCTGCAATTAAGTCTTTACATGGATGTGTGCATGGCAGAGCTCATAGGGGATGAAGGAGAAAAACTGTGGAAGGAGGCGTTAGAAAATTTGT
Source organism: Nissolia schottii (assembly GCA_003254905.1). Lineage (NCBI taxonomy): Eukaryota > Viridiplantae > Streptophyta > Magnoliopsida > Fabales > Fabaceae > Nissolia > Nissolia schottii. The sequence goes on from QANU01028969.1 coordinate 132,474, forward strand.
AGATTTTTTAATTGTAAATGTTATTTGAATTATAGCTCACTAAAGGATGGTTTTGTACATTTGTGTATAGATAAGTTATGTAAAAAGCTAATATTCAGCATGTTTTGTATATCAATTTTGAGCTTTGGATTCTAGAAAGTTTGTGTTCATTACAAATGATAATAGATTAATGTTTGTGCATTTGAGTTTATAAAGTTTGTGCATATCATTGGATAATGTTTGTGCTTTTGATTGTATATAGTTTGTGCATCAATACAGAATGTGTGTCCGCTAAATAAATCAATGTTTGTCATTCCAATATATAAAGTTTGTGCATTGGAGTGTATAAATTTTGTGCACCTCATTGCATAATGTTTTTGCTTTTGATTCTACAGAGTTTGTGAACATCAATGTTTGTAATTTCAGTTCATAAAGTTTGTGCATCTGAGTGTATAAAGTTTGTGCACTTCATTGCATAATGTTTGTGCTTTTGATTGTATAGAGTTTATGAACATCAATGTTTATGCATTTCAGTATATAAAGTTTGTGCGCCTAAAGTGTATAAAGTTTGTGTACATCATTGCATAGTGTTTGTGCTTTTGATTGTACAGAGTTTGTGTATTTCATTATATGAAGTTTTTACATTTGTGTGTGTTCATTATAAATGTTAATACATCAAATTTTTGCATTTAGATATATAAAGTTTGTGCATCTGGCATCAACACATACTATGTCTTCTTGATAAATGCTAATACATCAATGTTTGTGCACTTCAGTATATAAAGTTTGTGCATGTGTGTTCACGATAAATGCTACTACTCTGTGCTGAAATCATTACAAGGTAAAAGTAATCCCCAAAAGTCATCCCATTGGTTCTAATGTATTTCATGAAATGAATGCAACAATGATATAAAACCCCCGGGGAATGGGGGATAAAATTTGAGATAGAGGTCCGAACGAATCTCATTGCACCACTGCCTCAACCTAGTTTGTCCCTACAAAGTCCTGCATGAAAATTTTATGCACAAACATAATCAATATAATTAAACAAACTTTAACCACACTTGTGTACTAACATTACCATTAGTATAATAGACCAAAGAAAGAACAACAATGGTGCACAAACCTTTGTAGTCCTTTCATTGTTTTGTTTCTTCATCTGCTTCCTATAACCCCTAACATATCTATTGGTCATAGATTCTTTCCTCATTGAATTTGGTTAGCCTTTGCATGACACATGAGGATGACTGCGTATATCATCCACAACTATTGAGCATCCATCATCACGATTGTTGTTGTTCTCATTGACGTTAGAAGATGTAGTTGAGATGTGTGATTACAATCCAGCCTCTACCATATCTAGTGCCCAGTGAAGTAAACTTGTTCCCTCCTCCATAGCTACAACACATTCTGCAACATTGTAAACATGGGTACATAGACCATCATACCTATCCAAATTATTGCTCTCATCCTACTCATGTCATGACCACTCTTTATCGTGTTATGCCTCCACTTAATATTTTTGCTCCAATGAGTAAGTATGCACTTTGACGGAATTTCCCTAACTCTTTCAAGGCCAAGCACACACAAGCAATGCCAGCATATAGTTCCTCTAGATTCAAAAAGAAGGCACTAGCAACTTACATCATGCAAATCTGCCTGGAACACTACATCATATGATGACTCTCTTATCTTGCCATTCACCTCAATTTCTTCGGCAACAACGTAGATTAATTTGGTGCCTTGCTAATCTTTAAGCAGTGTGTTGCAATTAATCTTTTCTCTAAATTTATTTTGTACCTCGTGATACTTGTCATGCGTGTACTCTAACTGAAGTTGCTTCTCAATTGTAGATGTCGTAACACACGGGATTGTGGTCTTGAAATTGGTAATGTCAAGCTCAAGCTCCTTTTGAACCTTCGCTTGAAGAGAATTGTCATATTGCTTAACAAATTGCTCCAAACTGCTTTTTGGGTTCAAGTATCCATCAAAAACTGCATGCATGCTCTCGCTTCTCTATGTGCTTCTCATGCCAACCCAAAATTCTTTGTTAAGGTATATTAATTGGAATCCATCTGCTACATTTATTGTATAATACCGTTGTACACAACATTAATACGATAAGTGCACAAAACATTGTGGGTCATTGATAATGCATAAACTTTGACAGTATATGTGCACAAACATTATCACATGTATCACATGCATGCACAAACTTTACTAAAATGAGCACAAAAACATTAAACAACATGACACATTTATCACCATATCAACAAAAAATCATTGCAGAAACTTTGACAATATATGTGCACAAGCATTATCATATCCTGTGCACAAACTTTATCACATCCTGTGCACAAACTTTGTTAAAATGAATACAAAAATCAGTGCAGAAACTGATAGTGCTACTGCACAAACATTATGACAATCTATGCACAAAGTTTACTAGAACAAATACACAAACATTAAACAACATATATTACTTTATTAACAAAAATCACTGCAGAACTTTGACAGAGGATAAACTTATTCATTAACAGCACAACGGTAACATAATGTAACACCTATATCATCAATAATTTAGAAAACGCACTGTCCAATCACTCATTGTATTCAATATGGTACTTTGTCAAGAATTCAGACCACCAATCCTCAAAATACTGAATAGATAATGTTTCCCACACAATATTTTTAAGCTCAAACTTGATCTCAATATATTGCTTGTACCCTTTCAATTTTTCTGGGATCTTTTTCATTATGTGCCAAATGTACCATCGATGACATGTACCAGGCATCACAATCTCAATTGCATTTTGCATGGCTTTGCATTGGTCAATCAATGTACCGTTTGGCTGCTTTCTTGACATAAATTTAATCCAGCATTCAAATAGCCATGCAAATGTAGATATGTCCTCCGCCAATAGCAATGCACATCCAAGCATCATTGACATCCTATGGTGGTTAACTCCTACAAATGAACCAAATGGCATATAATACCTATTTATGCCATATGTGGGGTTGAACAAGACCGCATCACCAAAATATTCATGAACCGCTCAGCTCCTGGCATCTGCTTAAAATACATTTTTTTATCTAATTTCATCCATCAACCTCAACGTCATACCAAAAGTTCCGATTCTATTCCTTCATTCTTGAAAAATATTCCATTAAAGTTTTTGCATATCCATCCTCCTGAACAACACGCACCTCCCGGTTCACATAATTTCTCACATCCTTTTCAGTGAAATTTAATTCCTCAACCGCATTGATGAACAAGAGTTTGGTATGTCTTATTCACTCTAATACCGACTCTATCATTTAACTCAATCATCTGCCTTACTTGCATGTTAATGCTTCTATTTTCCTTGAACAACCTTGCCTTTGAAGGGCTTATTTCATGTAAATGTACATTAACATCGTTCCTTATCACCCATAACTCGGAACCTCCATTTTGTACCTTTGATACAGAGATCTTTGCTTCACATTTTTCCGTGGAAGTTGGATTAGTCTTGTCAAAGCTTGGTATTTTAGAAGTCCGACACTCTTCCCTTGTACATGTAAGTATTTGATACTTAATCTGTTTGTCTTTCGTAAATTTGGTACTCCTTATCCTCCATGTAAATCCAATCTTCTTGACATAGTTGTTATAGAATTCTTTAACTGGATCCAAGGTATCAAAAATGCCAACCTTTGGAATCTCTTCTTCCTTCATATCAGGATACCCTGTGACCTGTGATATTTACAATAATGTTTGTGCATTTTATTAGGTAATGTTTGTGCATGTACGAATGTAAAGTTTGTGCATCTCATATTCTGAAAAATTCTGAACTATAAGTTACCTACAAACTTTGTAATGTTTGTGCATAAAAAAGTATAAAGTTTGTACATTAATACTTATAATGTTTGTGCATCTTATTAAATGAAGTTTAAATTGTAATACACTCTGAACTATAAGTTTGTAATGTTTGTGCACTCATGCATATAAAGTTTGTGCATTAATACCTATAATGTTTGTGCAAATTTTTTTTATTAAAGTTCAGATTGTAAATCACCCTTAAATATAAGTTTATAATGTTTGTGCACTAATTCATATAAAGTGTGTGCATTAATACTTATAATGTTTGTGCATTTTATTAAATAAAGTTCAGATTGTAAAGCACTCATAACTATAAGTTTGTAATGCTTGTGCACTAATGCAAATAAAGTTTTTGTTTTAACACTTATAATGTCTGTGCATTGTATTAAATATAGTTTAGATTGTAAAAGAATGTGAACTATACATTTGTAATGTTTGTGTACTAGTGGGAATAAAGTTTGTGCATTATTACTTATAATATTTGTGTGTTTTATTAAATAAAGTTTTTGTGCCTACAATTGTAAAGTTTGTGCATCTAATATTGTAAAACACTCATAACTATAAGTTTGTAAAGTTTGTGCACTAATATATATAAAGTTTGTGCATTGCTTATTATGCAAAGGAAAGTTCACTGAACCATTGATGAACAACTCAACGCAAAACTCTTTATGAACAATCAACAAAACACAAACATTACCACCTTTGCTTTTGATCCCAAGAATGCGATCACAAAAATAGGATAACCAAAGATGGATCCTAATAATGCTTTCGATCCTGAGAATGCTTTATGCACAGCGAGCTTATGTTTCTAGTGGTTATGACGGCGTAATGTGATGGGATTGAGACTGTAATGTAGTGGTTATGGTAGCATAATGTGTCGAACTCAAGTTTCAGGATTCAGACTTATGTAAAATCGCGTTAGAAGGAGTGTGTTTCTAACTTGAGAAATTGTACGGAATATATATTGTGCTATCAATAGCAACTGATTTTGCTATCATATGTCTATATAATACTTTTTGAAGTTATATTTGTTGATACTAAATGTATTCCAATGTATTGAACAAAAAAAAATAGTAATTTAAACCTTTTCTAAAATTGAGATCGTTTGATTACTTTCTTAATTCTAGTATCAAAACTTTAAACGGACATTATCAAGGAACGGAAGGAGTTAATTACTTAAAAAGTTGCTACAAATCCTATTTGTCTCGAGACATTTTGAAAAATGATGCACGAATGATTGATTAACCAATCAAGGATGCTAATCACGGTTTCATAAGCAATCAAACTCTTGAAAAGCGTTGCAAGACTTTCGTTTTCGGGATATAAAGCATTTTTCAGAAAGTTATGAGTAACTAGTTCACCTATTTATGTACATAAATTTGATGAAAGGATTAAATTGAGTCGATTGTTGACCGAACATGCACTAACTATCTTGCATTTGCAGAGGCTATAGCAGTGAGTGTATGACATTTATGACAAGGTTTCAAATGCTTGAGCCCCACGTGCTACCTTAATGAAGACATCTTCCATTGTGGTGTCAGCTAAACCCCATGCAGAAACTTGGAAGTTCCTCTTTGCAAATTCAATGGCTCGGAATACATCCGCTATTCTAACCTCCCCTTTTGGCAGCTCGAATTTCTGGGTCCCAGAGAGATGGTATATCTTGTTGGCATTTGAGGAGAGATGCTGCACAATGTTCTCCACATCATTCTCATGTTCCGAAGATGTTGTCACTGTGAACACATAAGTTCCTCCATATCTGCCTTTCAGCTATCATAAACCAACAGATAGAGGTAGCAAGTGTTATAACAAGTCAAAGTCTTCATGGTTCACATTTGTATTTTCTACATGACACTAAATGAAAATACAGTGTAATTGCGAGAAATTTCTAGGACCAACATGCTTAATCAATGCTAAAAAACTTACGCATGACATTGTTATGTAAGATTTTCACATGAGAATATCCAGTTAGGAATTTTTAATGTTGTATTTCAAGGTGGCGGAAAAAAACTATAAAAGGCCTTGCCTCTAGATATAGCATATCACTTGGGAAATTTTACCTCGTTTGGATTTCCTATGCACTGCAAGCTGCCATCTACAAATATTCCTAATCGATCACACAAAGCCTCTGCCTCTTCCATGGAATGTGCTGAAAGAATACAAACAAGAAATATCAATCTACTTGCTATCAGTGCTTCAGAAACCAAAGAGAGTGAGACATACTGGTGAGAATGATTGCACGATCCCTTTTGGCACTCTTAAGAACACTCCATAAGCGTTTTCTTGACGCAGGGTCTAACCCGGTGCTTGGCTCATCCAGATAAACAACCTACAATTTTTTTGCACGAACACTCTGAGCAAATATGACCTGAATCTTCTAAGACAACTTTAAAACATATTGGATTGAATAGAACATACACTGGGGTTCCCAATCAATGAAATTGCAACACTAAGCCTCCTCTTCATCCCTCCACTGTATTTTCCAGCTCGTTTATCAGCAACACCTCCATGAAAAAGGTTTAAACTCTTCAAAGATTCTTCTACAGCCTGCAGCAACAAAGTGGCAGATAAATAGTACTCAAAGTTTTGCCTTCCAAATAAATGCTAAAGAGAAAGTTGTTCTAATTGCATCACTCAACAAAAAAAAGAAGCCATAAACAATAGTTGAGAAAAATGTTGTACAATGGCCTTTAGTTTAATAACTGATTAGGGACCTTAACATTAATCAATTGATTAAAAAAATGTAATGCCATATATTCATCTATTTTGTTTAACGTTGCTAATTATATCCATTTATAAAGTTGGGTACTTTTGCCTTTTCATTATGTTTTACTAATAAATTTCTTAGGGTGAGATCCTTGGTGATAATAAAATTCAACCTCTGAGTTCGTTTATAATAGAAAATTGTCCTAAAACAGTACTTCAATCAATAATAGTTTGACGGGAAGGACCAAACACTTGCATTATGACATGGACTGATTGTTGTTATGCCTTAAATATTGACAAGCTCAATCCCCCCAATATGATTTTCCACATACCTTTGTCAAATTAACATATGGAACAAGCATTGTAAATTACTAACACTAAACAACATCTTTTAATATTTTAGAAACAGATTATTTATAAGGACTGGTCAATGATCTACTGCTCTGTCTAACATAAAATCCCTATTTTTACAGGATTTTTCAACTAACTTCAATATTCTTACCATTTTTAAGACTCCTTATAGAATTAGAATGAGAATAATCTTAATATTCTAACTAACAATTTCTTAACTTACTTGTGTTAAGGCTGAACCTTTGAGATTTTTAAGTCTGCCATAAAATAATAGGTGTTCTCTTCCTGTCAAGCTTTCCCACAGCAAGCTACAACATGAAGAGAATAATAAAAAGTTGGATAAAAGAGTCAATTGTCGTAAATTTGATTTTAGAAAGAAAAAAAAAAATAAAGTTGGAGAAAATTCCAGCTTACTCATGCTGTGGGCATACACCCATGTTAGTATATATTCCATTCATATGAGTTCTTATGTCCAGGCCGTGAACAAATGCCGTACCAGAGGTTGGCTTTGTGAGACCAATCATCTATAAGCATGCATAAGCTGAGAATTAGATTTCGAAGTTGAGGAGAAAACTAGTCAAACAAAGAAGAACAACTCATGGAATTATAGTAGAATTTTGTAACAAACTGTAGTAAGCCCATTAGAGGACAATCCCTCGTGTATAAACCAAGATTGACTCAGAAAAGATACACTTCTTGAGGCATTTTAAAATTAATTCCTTCCTCTTAAGTCAGCTCAAGTAACAGAATCCTTCATGCATTTTTTTGGGGAGGGGAAAAGAAATGCAGGTAATTTCCCAAACATAATATATTGGTTGAATGAAATCAGTTTTAACTGACCATACTGATAAAAGAAGTCTTCCCAGCACCATTGGGACCAAGCATACCAAAGCATTCCCCTTGTGGCACAGCAAGGAACAACCCTCTCACTGCAAGTTTCTCGGGGTTTCCATCCCTCCCTGGATACACCTTGTTTAGATCGTCACATACAATTGCATGATTGCTAGCTGGTTCAAGTAGCAGCTGCTCCACTTTCTCCCTCTGAAGAGAAAAAGAATAAAGAATGAAACAGTTATGCATGTAACTAATCCACACCATATTGATTCCAACCACACTAGCTGAAAACTTGCAACAGATACATGAAGTCAGTCTTTCAGTAAGGTTCATGTTATTCCAATATGAAAAATAATGGTTGGAATTTAAAAAGAAAATAAAAAATCTATGCCCAAATTAAAGTTTCACGTAGCTGTTCCAGTGTATCACACTGCTATTAGTCACTGAGGTGACATCATTACATCAGTTTCTAAAGCCAGAAGGTGTAATGCACCTCTTGACAGACATTAGGTTTCTTATTCTCTGAATCCAATAGATGAAAATATGATATGTGTACATGTATTCAGTACAACTAAAGTTCACCTCTTGAAAGACATCAGGTTTCTCCATCTGAGCCAAAGCTTTTGACCCCTGCCGTTGGACATTGAGCTTACGGAAAGATGAAGGTGGCTTTCGCTGAAATACTTTCAAGAAAAAAAAAGGACTTTTCTCGCTTCCGGATGAGAAAACTTGATGGCTGTAATAAGTAACAAAAATAACAGCTATCCACTCAACGAAAATGATAATTAAGACCTCTTTCATGCCATTGGTGCTGCTATCACTCAGATCTTGCCACCTCATACCATTAGACCCCAAAGAATTCCCATTTGTGGCAAATTGTACAAACTCATATAACCCACGATATAAAGCAAAACCCGGGTATAACTCCAAAACAATGATCAACCCTCCTGAATAAATAGCACAGGAAATCAACACGCTAGAAGGTTAGAAACAGCCAACACATTGCCATATGACACCTATAAATTAAAGATGACTGGCATTAAGTCAAGGAAGATAAAACTTCTAATCACAGTGAACATATAGTTACATTCTATTCAACTAATAGAGTAACTAGTAATTTCATAGTTTGTTAATGGTACAGTGGAGTTCCCTCCAATTCAGCTATGCAACATTAACTGCCAACTCATTTTTTTCATCCAATGTACCAATTCGTAGGAAAATCACATTGCTAGTTAATTAACAGTGACTCTCTTCATTCAACCAAAACAAATCTATTAAGTCACTTCTAGCTTTTGTTGCTTAATTTAATGATTACTGGTTAAAATGAGTCAGGGATCAAAGAACCACAAACAAATATAGGATTGTATTATGGGACCAGGAATGGATTTATATCTCTAAAGCTCCTCTTTACCGACGAGCCTTTTGGGCTTGAAGTGTGAAAAATGCACTAACCCATTTTACACTGCACTGAAATTTAATTCGTTTTGTAGAATGGAGTTGGCCAAGATCAACCCCCCGGCAACTTTATCATAGAGGCTTAGACCCATGTAAAAAGCAAAATCAACCCAAAAGTTTACGGTGTTCAGCGGAGAATGATTTTATACCTCTGTGTCTCTAACAGAACATAGTTTCCTTAAGTTATTCCCTACAAGAAAGTAGTAATAAAATGGTGTGGTTCAAGATCTATCTTGGAAAAATAATAAAGCCTTTCTTCCCACAGAATTTGAACTAAAGCAAATTTCTAGCCACTTGAAGGTTAATGTCCACTACTAGTGAACAAGAACAGGTTGAGGAAAGGGAGAAGAAACTAGGTAACAGTTTATGTTTCAGTGTCACATTCAGCATTTCTTTAATTTCCTTTTTCTCTGCTTTGTAAAGAGATTGGTAAATGTTATTAATGAGAAACAAAGAAGTAGTTCTTATCGAAATCTATCATTGTTTTAGCATCATTAACAATTTTGGTCAGGCATGCAGATATATTTGCCACTGTACCCCAACCCCAACTATCCATTCAACAGATGAGTGGGGATTCATTGACTCCTGGAGTAAGTCATGATACACTTACTCTACTCAACAATTTTTTTATGGAGATTGAATTTGATACAAGCTCATGAAATTATATTGGGAAACTGTATGAATAACCGAGTAAGGATTTCACTCTCAGCCATTTGACTTACTTGGAATTGATGAACTTTCTACAATTCCCTGGAAAAGAAAATCAGCTAACAGCCCAGTTCCAAAGACAACTATATGTGATGTTACTGCAATCATCAAAAGCACAAATTAGCAACCAGATCTGAGAAAAGAATTTGAAAACATGCAGAAGAAATTTGTAGCAGTATTTAATATTTGGAAACATATAGAAGAAATTAATCCCATCAAACCTGTAGCAGTCTTAACATTAGAAAACATGGGAGCCACCAGAAATGCCATCGCAATTTGTAAGTTTACATAGATAAAATAAAACACAAATTGGATGCTGTAGTCATTCACTGTGAAGAACTTCAATCCTGGAAAAAAGAAAAGGTCAGCAGCATTAAGAGAGAATTGGAAAACACCAGGAACAGTACAGTAAACAGTACAATGGTTGTTTTCTTACGTAAGAATGAGCCAAATAGCACAAAGCACAGCATGTACATCACTGATACTGCAAGAAAATAAGCATATGAAATCATCCAATATGCCCCATCACCAAGACCGTGCATTTTCATCATGATTCTTAATTTTTGTTGCTTCTCATACACCAGTGATGTTAGAACAACCTACATAAAATAATAATAATAATAATAATTTAAAAAAATTATAATTTGTGTTGAACAGCTAAATATACAATACAACAAAATACATCCTATTGTGTTAACATTAGATGTTAGATATAATTGTAGACCTTGACTGAGCCATATATTGTGCAGTGTGCAAGAAACATACAAAAAGAAGGCTTACTTGGCTATATTAAAAAAGAAGAAGCACTAAATAAGGATAAGTAAGAATGTGAGGCAGATTTAACGCATTTTGCAGTACAATGCCCACACTGTCCAGTCATTTCTGTCAACTTCCCTTGTTTCACACAAATTGATTCTTAGCTGATATATTTGTTCAGATATTTCTTCACTTACAGGAAATAGTTGCAGGATGATCCAGACAAAGAATAGACCACCCAGAAGAGAAGCTATATCAATCGACTTTAAGGGGTTCTCATGTTTTGGCATTTCCTTTACAAATTCAAACAACATTTTCGTACCAGGTCCCAGCAGAAACTGTAGATAGGCATCTGATATCTGCATGCATGCATATAGATACTAGATGTCAATCCCTATCATAATCTGCCAGGTGTGGATAAACAAAGTCCCAAATGTTACTAAAATGTGTGCTAAAAATGTATATAAAAGAGGGAGTACCATTGTTATACAGCTTAGTAAAATTTACTGACGCAATAAGTTTTAAAATTCAGTACAGCAACTGAATGCTACATGCACATCATGAACATAGTTCCCCTTATTTCTTCCATTCAAATTAGAATAAAACACCAAATTAATTCCTGTAGTTTGCAGCATCAAGCAAATTTGTCCCCATAGTTTCAAATCCATCAAGTTTATCCCCGTAGTTGGCAAACGTGAATAAAGTTAGCCCCTGGAGTTAACTCTCCATCCAACCACAGCTGCTTATGTGGAACGTTAAGTGCCACATGGATTGCCACGTGGCGACTAATGTGGGAATAAGTCCCAATACATCAAATTAAAATCCATATTTAACCCAAATTAACTAATCCATATTAAGTAGGTAATATGGATTTTAATTTGATGTATTGAGACTTATTCCCACGTATGCAGCTACGTAGCAGTCCAGGTGGCGCTTAACGTGCCACATAGGCAGTCGCTGATGAGGTTGGATGGAGAGTTAACTCCAAGGACTAACTTGATTGACGTTTGCCAACTACGGCGACAAACTTGATGGATTTAAAATTAGATGGAGACAAATTTGATTAATGCTGCAAACTATCAGGACTAATTTGATGTTTTATTCTTCAAATTATGAATCTGAAAAGTGGTAATGGCTACACAAATTTTTGTCGCCAGAAATTATGTGGCCCTTTAGTCCAACTCTATTGCAGCACTAATGAGTTAAGTAGGTGTTCGGAATTTGAAACTCACTATTATAATAAAACAAGATTTTGATGGATTCAAAGCAAAGGAAAGCAAGTAGCATATTATTTTATAAGCTGAGACTGGGAGTTTTTTGTTTCATTTTGTCATATCCATTATTAGATAACAGGACATGCTATCCTTCTAATGAGTACATCCTAACATTTCTTAAGCGGAAGAAGGAAAAGGATAACAGAAACAAGAGCACAGCAATTAAAACATGGTTTAGATGCATACCATATTTATTGAACGAGGAATGCGTTTCATCTTGATAGGTCGACCTGAATCATCTTCACCCCGGTTGGTTGCATTGTACCATATGGTGACATTAAATATATTCTTATTTGAATTTAGAAAATCAAAAGCTGCAAAACAATATTAAGTAAGTACTGTTCTTCCGCAGATGATGTGAATTGAAATATAACGATAATAAGTACCCGCAACTATCTTGTTGGTCTGTCCTTCTGTGTTACCTCTTTGATAACCTTTATATAGCTCGTCGTTTACATCAGAAGAACTATTACGCCATAAACATAAGCCCTGAGCGCATCTGGCCTCTTGATCTAAGGGAATTAAAACATTATTAGTAACAAAAACTTTGTACATCTGATCCAAGCCTTAGGCATAGAGAGAAAAGAGAATGTATGACTCAATTTCCTGTTAACCCATTTTATAACTTGCATTGTCAACAAAACAAGGATGCTACGTCATGTTTTCATAGTTCCATACCAAAAGTCAAATTGGAGGGCCCTCTGTTGAAGTTAAAGGAGAAACTAGAATTCTCCGTGCACTGATCTTGTTGTAGATAATAAAGGGGAGCATTGCTCGAAGCATAAGATAAAGCAGGGTCAATAAAAATGTTTGACTCCATGTCTGCTTCAGCTCCCTACACCATTTTGATGGTTAAACACATCACACCAACATCAACAGAGACCCAAACAAATTCAAAAGAATAACAACAATAATAATCCAGGAAGACAAATAGAGGAAACAATAGTAATTCACCAGAACAATTGCTGCCAAACTAGCCATGATATCAGACTCATTCACACTCGAGACCTTTGGAAACATATTTCCAATCAAATCTGCGCAAACAAATTAAACAATTGTCAAACACAAAATTATAAAATACAAAATCGTCGGAATTTAGTTCTCCAAACTGTGACACACACACACACACACACACACATACACGCTTCTTGATTCTTAGATGACACTTGACCTAATTAACAGCTTAAATTTTTGACAAATTACAAATATTCAGTTCCTGACACCAATCCAGCACGCCATGCATGAGGGTGAACAAACATAAACGATCAAATCAATTACGAAACCCAAAAATAAAAAATAAAAAAAGTGTAAAATTATAAAATACCTTGTGCGAAAGAGTGGTTACGTCCGGTGAAGAGCATGGTGAAAGGGCAGGAGTCGTCGGTTTTCCTGCACGATGGGTCCGGCAAATCGGAGAAGGGGACGAACCCGGTTCGAACCGCTCGCTCCTCGTTGAGGGGAAGCTGCAGGAGCGGAGGCCATTCGAGCGGGCTGGGGATGGGACACTCGGCCACTTCACTAAACCCCAAGTACTGGGGCCCACACAGCTTCTCCGAGGCCGGGCACTGGGCCCCATACCACCTGTTGTTGGCGCACACGCACCCACTGCACGCGTGGCTTGCACTCTCCTCCTGCTGCTTCTGCGCCTGCTGCAGCATCGTGTCGACGAAGCCCTGGAGGAGCGCCACCAACACGCAAAGGATCACCGGGAACAGCACCAGCCGAACGTTCGTCTTCACGTTCCGTTTCTTTTCACATAATAAAAATAAAAACGTCGGAAAACAAAAGAGAAACGAAACGCGTGTTGGGCACGACTGAAAATTTTGAGAGAGTGGGAGAGATGTGAACAAGAAAAAGGAACCTGGAACGTTAGGTTCTTGCGGAGAAGAGCATTTGCCTGAGTCCAGAAGCTCGCTGGGTTGGCCATTGATTCTTTGTTGTTCAGGCTTCCCGCGCCTCGTATTAATATTTTCTTTTCTATTCTTTTTATTATTATTATTATTATTATTAGTGATTGATATGTTGTTGGCTGTTGTTGTCAAAGCTTCTTTCACTGTCTCTTTCTTACTCGATTTTGAGAGCGAAGAAGCTTCGTAGAGGAAAGAAATTGGAGGATGAAAGAATGATGACTCGTTTCAGCATGTGATATCTATGTTTTGCTTCTCATCATTTCTTCTCTCTCTTCCATAACAATAGAGTTATTTAAGGTAACGTTTACAAATTTAATTTCATAGCCTTTTTCTTTTCTTTTCTTTTTTTTAGGATTTTGTTAATAAATGTACAAAGGATATTTGTTGATAAGATTTTATTAGTAAAATAAAATTTTGAAGTGTTTAATGTATTAAAAATATTTAAAATTTACTTTTTATTAAAATATTTTTACTTTGAATTTTTTAACAAATACTTAAACACTTGTTAATAAATTTTTTATTATTATTATTATGGAAATTAATTTGATAACTTAAATGTTTGAAAGAGAAGGAAATAATTTTAGCGACTATGCACGGATAGAAATTATAAGAGTTTTGAAAAATAGTTGGCGAAATAACTCATCATTCTACTCTATTTTATGAATATATTTGATATTTTCGTAAAAAAAAATACACTTGACATTTTCTTTTTATTTTTGTCTCTAAACATGCAAATGTCATTCATAAGAGTACATAAGTTAATATGTATGTTGACTTATTAAATTTTTCAAATATTGTTAAGAGTTTTATGTGGTTATCATATCATATGCTATATAAACAAAAGTGTTTGACTCCTATCACCACTATTTTAAAAGTCACTAAAATAACAAATATATAACTAGATTACAATATAAAAAATATATTAATTAAAAATTATAACTACGGCTGAATAACAAAGAAAGTAATAAACAATTATAAATAGAGTTTAATGTGTATTCACAAATAATATAAAAAAATTTTTACATTATTATTTAATTAAAATTTGATACATTAAAAGAATAATTAAGTCTTTCACTTACAAATTAAAAATTTATCACGTATATAAAATAATATAATTAAATAACAGCGTGAAAAACTTTATAATGTTATTGAAGAGCAATTACAGCCTTAAAATTAACGGAAACAATGCTATTGTTCTTAAGTAGGGACAAATTCAATATGTAGCCTACAACCCCCCCCCCCCCAAATTAAAAACACTTAATATANTTTCATGAACTCCTTCCTCACTCACCTATATCTACTTTAATACATCTCAAAACCTAATAAATATACATTCAGTTTATTTTTATATTAAAAATCGTATCTTTTCCTTTATTAACATTTAGAAGAATATTGTTCATTATTAAAATTAAAGAAAAAGTATAATCTAATACCTTAATACCTCCTCAAAATGTAATAAATTTATATTTACTTTATTGTTACATTAAAAAATTATTTTTTTTCATTTAATAACATTTAGAGGAATATTGATCATTACTAGAATGAAATGATTTTTTTGGCATAACCATTTATTTTTTTATAAAGTATAAAATATTAATGTGTTAATTATAATATTTTTTATACTATATTTTTGCCCCCTTGTACTGATTTTCTGGGTTCGTCCCTGTTATTAAGTAATTAATGTCTTGTTGAAATTTTAAAGTATAATAAATAACATGCAACAACAATTATTACTGTAGAAATATAAAAAAAATAATTAAAAAAGAAAATTAGTGTTAGAAGAATTTTTGTCATACTGTGAAATGACTCCTAGATTAATTAAAGTGTAATATATGCTCTCTTAATTTTTTTTATTAAAATAAGCTATTAAATTTGGACAACACAAAAATTAAAAAATATATATATATATTATTAGTATTGTGAAAGAAATATTTAAATGTATGATATTACTCTCATTTAATTTTACTATTGCTTGTAATTACTCTTCCAATACATCATTAATAGTGACTTAATAATTAAAGATATTATTAAAAAGAAAAAAAATAATGCTACACTGAAATGAGTGATAAATAAATAATTTAAAAAACTTTACACAAATATTATGAAGTGGAGGAAGTAGTACTTCAGCTAAAGCAGTTTAGATTTACAAATAAAATTAAAAAAATAATTTAAAAGAAAAACATATTCACAGAAAAACATTTTCCAAAGGATTTTGGATGTTGCAAATAAAGCACTACATGTTCCTTTCGGCCGTGTAGTAGGGTTTTAATTGTAGAGTTCCATATATGGATTTCTGGGTCTGAATTCTACAACTATAAGATTTTTTTTTTTGGTAAAGCTACTTTTTTTTTGGTAAGGACTAAGATAAGATAAGGTTTGAGGATACTCGGTCAATAAATGGACTATTTTAAAATGCTAAAATAAGAATTAAATAAACTTCTATAAATAAAAAGATTATCTAAGTAAGTAAGGTAAATTAACATGAAAGTAATGAGGGGTGAGAACGAGTTAGGCGACCTGATAAGGACCTGCAATCTGACCTACTATAAATTCGGCCTGGCCTACTTAAAAATTGACCCATGGTCAAGCCAAATTACAAAGCCTATTATTTTTAAAAATTAATGAGATAAAATCCAAATACAAGTCATGTCACTTTCTATCAATTCACCATTATGCTAACTTCAATTGTTATGTCAATTTATACAAATATAATATATTTATACATTATTATAATATATATTTATTTAAAGACAAATTGACTTATTATAATATATTTATAATAATATAATATTATTAATAAAGAGACTTACAATATATTTTGGATTGGACTGAGAATAAGCTCATCAATAAAATCGCAAGTTAGAGGTCTGATCCATCTACCCGACCCATAGGGGGTTGGACTCTCACAACTGCCTTGTCAGCATAACTGACTTGCACACACAGACGTGGGAAGAATCTCATGATTCTCCCACGATGCCATACCTGAACCCTAATTCGGATACAAGCATGGTGAGCAAGCTAAAACTCGGCATGTTCCTTCAAAGCTCGGACATGATGAGGCCATGATTTGGGCTAAATGGTTGAGGAGAATCTATAAGAAAGGATCAAGAGATCATTGTTAAGATGTGTATTCTAGACCTTGAAAATAGACCTAAAACGATAACTTAAGCATTGGAGTCCCTTACAGGTCCCCCTCGCAGGCACTTTGACTAGAGCTGGAGCATTCTCAACCCACTGATAGTGACCGTGCCAAAGGGGCGTGTCACCTTTCCATTTAGGACATAACATTGGTGCCCACCGTAGGAGTCGGTAAAACAAACTCTACCCTCACACAGAGACCTAAGCTCTCCCAACCGCAGCGCTTGAAACTTTGAATCTAAAGCCAAAACGGGCCACTTAGCCATCACACCACGGCCCACAACAACCACAAGATGACCATAAAGGAGATGAGGAGAATGATGATGGAGTTTCCAGAATAAAATTGACTCATGGCTAATAAGGTGGAGGAGCTCAAAAGAGCTTGGAATGAGGAGGACCGCAATTCCAGCCTAGGGCAAGAGAGAAAGGACTCTTGACTGCCTAGCAAGGATGGACAACCAGAGAACCAAACAACCCCCTATAGATGTGAGTCACTTCTCTGATTCCATCATGGAGGTCTGACTTCCCCAAAACTTTCAGTTTCCTATCATACTCAAACCTTATGATGGAAAAAAGAAATCCTAACTCTCATCTTGTTATGTTCCAATCTATGATCCTTGAAGGCGAGGTCTATACATAGTTTTCCTAAACTCAACAACACCTTCTAGATCACTTGTCCTGCTCTAAGGTGTACCAGAAAACCTCAAATTTGATCATGTTGATAAGACAATAATTGAATGATTCCCTCAAGCCATACTTTTCCAGGTATAACTCCGTGGCTATGCAAATCCCAAACCTCAACCTCAAGGTCGAGATACATCAAATCAAGCAGGACTTGACACCAGAACCCTTCCTTAAGAACTTGGCAAAAAGTCGACCCTAGACCATGGTAGAGTTTTGTGAGAGGGTGGTCAAGTTCATTACAGTAGAAGAATTAGAGGAAGCCACGGGGATGGACAGAAACGGTGGAAAGAGGTTGGCAGACCTAGACGACAATAACTAATAAGCAAAGATGAATAACAATAACTAAGACAATATCCCGCATACGACGTTTCTAGAGTACAAATCAATTATCATTGGTTCCTATAATCATTATTCATAAGGGGTGTTGTTTCTTAGTTGAAATCTCTAACTAACTTGAACAACCTAATTAGATCTAATTAGTTCCCCTAAAGTTCCAAAATCCTAAGCCAATAAACCCTACAATTGTCAAAGTCTATTAACCTAGAATCAATCCTAACCACAACAAGCAATCGCTATATCGCAAATTATGAAAGGAACAAGCATGAATAAACCTTAAGCACCGAACCTCTAATTTATCCTAATCTAGAATTACCACATGCTAAATATTAGGAAAACTACTCTTATTTATCCTAATCTAGAATTACCACATGCTAGATATTAGGAAAACTACTCTTCCATAGGTGGAGGATAAAAGCTTATGATAAATAAATTAAATGCAGAAATTTAAGAATTGAAGAAAATGATGAAAACCTTAATTCGACGACGAGAAACGAATAGAGTAGTGTGAGAATCCAAAAGCGGTGGTGAAAGCTTCAATAATCTTTAAATCTAAGAGGCTAGAGTAATAACACTAACACCAACCTATTGTTTTAGTGAAAAGAGAGAGAGAATAATGTAGAAAACCTAGTCTAAAGAGTGCCATCACAAAACTAAGAGAGAAGACCCCAATTGTGTTCACCTTATATCTATTTATAACCTCTGATGTGTTTAAAATTAGGTTTTACGCGTTTTGGGCCTCTGTAAATCTGTAATCGTGTATCGCGTGAGTTGCATTGTGTCTCACACGAGACATGCTTCCAGAATCAAATTCTTCACTCTCTATTTGTCACGTCTCGAGCAAGATGAGTTAATGTCTCGTGCAAGACTTCTTCCAGAATCCAAATCCTTGCTTTTTGTGTGCTATGTCACGCTCGAGACGTCTTCCAGAATACCAATCCTTGCTTTTTGTTTGTTTGAACTCGCACGAGATACTTGAGACTCCTTAAATCTCACGCGAGATGCTCCATGAACTCACAATTTGGCTCTTTTCTTCCATTCCTTGCTCCCTTTTCTCCCCTTTCTTTCACTAACACTCAATTACCTATGATTCTAACAACTCAAACATAAGATGTTAAATGCATAGGTTACTCGAGACAATTAAAAATCATTTAAAACGATGCTCAAATTATAGATTTCTAAATTGTGCTTATAAAAGGGGAATTATGCAAAACTTATTAATTAACCATCAAAATCACACAATTTTGGTATGCAATGTTCAATTATGGATTATAAAGATGTGAGATAAAATCCCTCTATCAATATGTTATAATGAATATTTAAAGCTGAATTGAGTATCCTCAGACGATTCCCAGGTCTACACGGTAAACATGATATAACAATAGCAGTAAAACAATAAGAAAGCTCCTTAGAGCAGGATACATCTGAGAAGTCTAGTTCTCCACATGGCAAGCCAATGTGGTGATGATGCCAAAATTCTAGGGGAAAGTAGAGGTGTAAGTTAATTTCTCATAACTCAACAAGGCGTGTCCAAAGGACACCTACCCACTATCAAGTATTGACTGTTTAGTTGATGGACCCTCAGGGTGTCAAAATTAGGATGAACCTCACAGACGAGAAAAGAACAACATTCATAACAAATGACGCTAACTATTGCTATCGAGTTATGCAATTTGGTTTTAGGAATGCCGAAGCCACTTATAAGAGGCTCATGAACATGGTATTCTAAGCACAAATCGGACGAGTAATGGAAGTCTACATGGATGATATGGTGGCAAAGACCACTTTAGAAGACGATCATATCACGGACTTGGAAGAGATCTTTGATCAAATACATCGTTACAACATGCGATTGAACCCGAAAAAATCCTTTGAACTCAAAGGAGGGAAATTCCTTGGATTCATGTTGATAAGAAGGGGAATTGAGGCCAATACCAACAAATGTCAAGCCATCCTAGAGAAGTCCTCAGAACCTTAGAGAAGTACAGTCCTTGGCAGGAAGGGTCATAACATTGGCAAGGTTTCTCTCCAAATCGGCTGACAGAGCAATGTTATTCTTCGGACTCCTCCAAAAATAAACAACATTCAACTATATAATAGAATGCGAGATTGCATTCCAAAAGCTCAAGAAATTATTAGTGTCCCCTCCGATGCTCACTAGGCCTAAGCTAGGAGCTCCCCTTACGTTTACATATCAGAAACCAATAAAGTCCTCAGTTGGTGATGATCCTAAAAGAAGACAAAGTCCAAAGGCCAGTCTACTACTCAACCAAAGTCCCATAGGGATCGAAGCTTTGATATTAGAAGATCGAAAAGTTAGCCTTAGCCTTGGTCTCCACAACAAGAAAATTAAGACACTACTTCCAAAGCCACCACATAGTGGTCAGGATAGGTCACCCAATCTAAAAAGTTCTCTAAAAACCTTAGCTAGTAGGAAGAATAATCAAATGGTCAGTGGAACATTCATACTTTAGTATAAAACACCAACCTAGGGAGCATATCAAAGGCCATGCTCTGGCAAAATTCAGCACTGAGCTACCCCCAATTGAAGCCACTACACTGGTCACAACGCGGTGGACATTGTTTATGGAAAGATAATCCAATACAAAGGGCAATGAAACTGGAGTCATCCTAGAAAGGCACCAATAACATCACAATAGAACAATCACTTTAGTTCTTTTTCAAGACAAGAAATAACCAAGCATAATACAAGTCCTTGATGGTAGGGCTAAGATTAGCCTTAGAATTTGGAGCAAAGTGGGTCATGGTCAAAGGGGACTCACAATTCGCCATACGGTAAGTCTGAGGCGAGTTTCAGGCCAAAAAGCCATATCTACTAAAGTACTTGGACAAAGTCCAAGACTTGACGGAGAAATTTAAGCACTACAAAGTTTAGCACATCCCTAGAGAAGAGAATGGAAGAGTCGTTCTCTTATCCAAGATGATGAGCTCCAAAATTAGAAGTTGCAATAGGTTTGTTATCCAAGAGGTCTTGGAGCATCCTAGCGTAGACAAAGAGGAGGTTCTCGCCTCATCCACAAGGCCGGACATTTGGAAGACCCCTATTTGAACTCACTTGACCACAGGGGAACTCCCTCGAGATCAATCTAAGGCAAAGCACACAAGGAGAGCCTCGAGCTTTTACACCATCATTGGAGGAACCCTTTTTCTGATGAGGGTTAGCCCAAACATTGCTCTACTATTTAGAACTAGAGGAAAGAGCATTAGGGGATATGCATGCAATAAGCCATAGTTTTTTTTCCAAAAAGGGGGGGACCGAGCACTGCAGCATCCCTAGCACGCTACAGTGGCTTGATGTGGTTTGGGTGTTACAGCACTCAAGGAGTGCCGCAGTGGCATGGAAGTATCTGAATTGGATATCAAATCAGTTTTTCCTATAAATAGAAGTCTCTCCTAATTATTTTTACTTGTTAATTCACTCAGAGAGCTCTATAGGTTGTGCTTTGAGCTCAAACTTTCTCTTAACTCTATTGTTATTTTTCTTATGGGGAAGCAAATCCTCCACATAAGGTGTTCACACTTAGGAGCTTTCAGCGTCAATGTCCCCAATTGTCCGTTATTCCAGGTTGGCTTTCTTCACGGTCTATTTTTAGACCATGTATTTATTTTAAGAATTATTTTATTATGCATGTTCTTATAAAACCCTACGAGGAGGAAATTATTTTTTTTTAATGTTTATGAAATTAGTTATTTATTTAGGAATTTCTTATTTACGAAAATATTTATGAAGCCATTTTAGAAACTAATGAAAATTATTTTAGAACTACATGGAACTATAAATCTTTATGCATTATATATGTCATGTTGCATGTGCATGAATGTTTATGAACAAGTTAGTTATATTATTTTAGTTGTTATCAGTTAATGTGTTTTTGTTATCATGTCTACATCATTTTCATGGGAGTAGATCTAGGATAGAATTGTACGTCAACGACAACCTATGTTGACCTTGGTATACCTTGTACGATCATCGTGTAGAATATGATTTAGACATATAGAATAATTACGGCAAGACCATGAAACCCAGAAATAGGCAACCTGTGAGGCCCGGTGTCATGTATCATGTAGAATAGGGCAAGATCGTGAAGCCCATACATTATCACAAATAACTTAACTGTATTGCTCGGATTTGTCTATCTAGTGAAATTCTTACTTTATATTATGCTTTGAATGTTTTATGTACTATATAATATAAACTGTATAATGTTTTTGGTTGATATTATATCATGCATTGCATGTTGTTGTCATGTCTAGGAAATGTCTTATGTCGTCGTGGGGTCTGTGTCATTCACTGAGTGATGACTCACCCCTCATCAATAATTTTTTCAAATAGTATTGATGAAGATACTCCTCTTATCTAATAGATTCCAACAAATTAGATCATTGGTGAGCTTCACTTTGCAGTGGAGTATTTAGTAGTTATCTAGTTATGTAAATTTAGAGTGTTCCAACCATTAAGTGTTTATGTTTTCATTTCAGTAATTTATTTAAAGGATATTTTATGTAATATTTTAGTTCTTTTATTAAATACTAGATAGTTTAATTAATGGATTATTTATTTATTTATTTAAAAGTACATTTTTTAATTGAAAATCATGCGATGTTAGAGACTTTCATAAGGGAACTAGTCCCTTGCGTGCTAGTGACATTTATGGGGTGTCACAGTTAGTGTTAGAGTCATAGTTTTTACTATGTGTTATTGGAGTAAGTTTTCTCAAGTTAACTTTGCAACTGAAGGAATGACAGTGCACCCATTCATTTAGAATGCGATGCAAGTTGAGGCCTTTAGGACATGTCAATCATGTCTAGAATCAGTTACTCATGCCTAGGATCATTTAGAATGTCAAAGTCTTCTTTCATAATCTTATGTGGTTTTCCTATTCCTTTCCGTAAGAAAGTCATGGTTAATCCTTTCCACTGTCATATCCTTCACAACCATAGCAATGGTTCCTCAAGCACCGGCAACCATTTAGCGACAATGGAGTGAGTTATGACCATGTTAACAGATGCGCTAACTGCCTAGCTTTAAATGGCGATGCAGCACACCAACACCGAGACAACTATCATCAAACGCTTCAAGAATTTGAGACCACCCAAGTTCATGGGAAGGCTCATAGAGGAGGACCCACTAGAGTTCCTCAGTTAGACTAAGAAGATGACTGCGATTCTCTAGGTTTTGTTAAAGAAGATAGCAAAGCTGGTAGGCTTCCAGCTAGGAGGCCAGACCAACCTCTAGTACAAGGACTCAAGGATGACAAAAAGGATGAACCACCTCTTACTTGGGAAGAGTTCTCCACAGTATTTCTAGACTACTTTCTTCCCTTAAGTAGGATTGATAAGATGGTTGATGAATTCCTTTAGCTGAAGGTAACGCCAAACATGATAATTACGGAGTACGATGAGTGGTTCACCTACTTATCTTAAGCAACCTCCAGTCTTATTTTTACATAGAAGAAAAGGTCAATCATTTTGTCAAGGGTTACTCACAGAGTATCACATTGGTTTATTGGCCCATGTAAACACCATGAATTATGTAGAGATTGTAGATGTTGTGCTTCGTGTTGAGACCAGCTTGACTGAGGGTAGTAGGGTTCCCTGAACTAGGAAAAAGGCCAAGACACAAGGCTTATTCTCAAGCAACTTTAAGGGTCAGGGGTAGTACAGTGAACATGGGTTGCCTTTAGGATGGGCTGCTTACTCAGAGCCCACATTGATACACCCACCACTGTCACAAATTCAGTCAGGAGGCAATTTTTAGTTTAGTGCCTAAGGTTCTAGGCAATCGGGTCATACTAGGACCGAGTGTCAGAATTTCGACAAGGCACATTCAGGTATATGTAGGTAGGGGACAAGTGAGTGTTTTAGTTGTGGCCAAGAAGTCCATATTAGGAGAGTTTACCTGTTTTTGATAGGAGCTTCGAGTTAGGGTTCGATACAACCAAATGCTTCCGCTCATACATTTCAGTCAACACCACAAAACAATAACACGACACAGGCTGGTAGAAAGAACAAAGGTAGATGGTTAGGTAATCGAGGAGGGATTCAGGGCACTGGGTGCATACCGTGCCTCTATTGCTTAATGTGGAACTAGGTTTCCCTAGTTGTTCTAATTGTTTAATACAATATGTTTTGATGATGACAAATACAATATGTTCTAATTGTCTATGCTTATTGTATATGCTTATATTTGTAGAACTAGGTTCCCTAGTTGTCCTAGATCTCGATGATGACAAATAGAACATATCAAATAGATAATGACAATTAGAATGTAAAAGGATGTCATATGCGAAAAAGAATACATTTGATGTTGTATGCTAAATAGAATACATTTGATGTTGTGTGCTAAATAAAATACATTTGATTTTATATGATTGAACTTGATGATAATTATATAGCCTACACATCATACAATGATATATGAGAAACATCCTTTTGAGAACATATCTAATAACTCTCTATATGTGCTTGATGGATTAACTATTGGATATATTTGTGTCAATATGTATATGCATGAATATCAAGTGCTATAGTGTTACAATGCATGCATGCTAGGCAAAGAATATTATTTGATTAATATAATTTGATCCTTGCCTAAACTGTATATGTATGATGCATTGATTAATCTATATATGCATATGAAGATATTAGAAAACATTGGACTAACTATACTTTCTAGTGAATTATCTTGTGTATAGGAAAGTCCAAGGCATCAAGAACAAGATGGAACAAGAAGGAACATTCATATGATGCCCAAAGTCAAAAGGCAAAGCATGAAATGTCAATTCCATGAAGAACATGTTAATGCCGAAGATAGGATTCATGAAGAATACCAAGTCCAAGCAAATGGTAAAAAGGAAAATAGTTATTAGGACTTAAGGTATTCTTGTCAAAGGAAAATTGATATATATCTCTCTCTAAACTCTTAGAATGATGCTCTTAAAAGAAAATATTGATTCCTGTTTTTAAAGTATCTCAAACAAACCAAGGAATCAAGAGAAAGGAAAGAAAGAATGAGTTTGGGCAAAACCTGCAGAGACATTCGAATGAATGACCCTGATTCATTCGAATGACTCTGTCATCAGAGGCCCCAACGGCTACATTGCATCAGACATTCGAATGAATGACCTAGATTCATTCGAATGACTCTGTCATCAGAGAAGCACAACGGCTAGATAACGGCTAGTCATTCGAATGAATTCTAATGATCCATTCGAATGACTCGAGTCCTGAAGCCAAAAACGGCTAGTTTTTCAATGGATAAAATTGATTAAAATAATGGGTAACGGCTATAAACGGCTAGTACACTTAGAAACCCTATAAATACCCATTAAACTCTCATTTCTAGCCAAGCCTTTGATTCCCATCATCCTCATACTTCATTCTATCAATGGATTAATTTTTTCCATCATCATAAGAGCAAAAAGAGAGATATATTATCAATACACCTATAGTGCTTCAATTTGTATTATCCACTCTTTGAGAGAGTTTCTTTTTCTACTCAAATTCATACACTTGTAAAGAGGGTGAGGTATCCCTCTAGTTGCTTAGGGTGTGGTATCCCTAAGGTTTGGTTCTTGAGGCTTCTACACAAAGGTGGGGGATCCTAAGTGTGAGGAGTGCTCTTGGATGTAAAGGTTTGTCAAGCACCTAAGTTAGAAGCTTGATGATAGTGGAGAAATCTTGAGCAAGTCGCTTGGGGACTGGACGTAGATCACAAGGGTGGTCGAACCAGGATAAATCACTGTTTGCAATCTCTCTAACTCTATCTCTTTATTTATTGTAAACTTATATTATTGTCTTGCATATTTAAGAATTGCATTTGTTAATAATTGTTTATAAGTTGCTCTATTTATAAGTTGCTCTGTTAATCTTATTGTTTTATTACAAACATAATTGAGCATGCTTATAATCTTTAATTGTTATATTCCGCTGCGTAGTAACATTGATTGCATGAAAATGCAATATTTGTCGAAATAGGAATAATTTCTTAAATATCCAATTCACCCCCCCTCTTGGGTATTGGTTACCAAGACCAACACTTAACCCTTTAGAACAATCAGCCAACAAACACCACACTGATAGGTATATCCTAGTCATGTCTTCCATGCCAATCTTCCTTATGTGAATGGTATGTCATGTATGCTTATGTGTGTATGTGCGTTAACATTTCATGTATGTTTAAGTGCCAGTATGTCAAAATCTTATGCATGTTCGTTCCTATCATGTTGAGTCTAGTGCATCCATGTTCTTCAGTGATGTTAGAGTCTAGTGACAATTGGAGGGCCAAATGTATTAAGGGGAAAGATTGTAACGACCCATAGAAAAAGGAACTGAGTGTTGCAGCATCCCCAGCATGCTGTAGAGGCTCAGTGTGGTTTAGGTGCTGCAGCGTTCAGGGAGCGTCGTGGCAGCACAGAGGTCTCTGACTTGTTGACAAGTCAATTTTTTCTGTAAATAGAAGTCTTCCATGAGTGTTTTTACTTGTTAATTCACTAAGAGAACTCTAAAGGTTGTACTTTGAGCGTGGACTTTATCTCAGATTTAGTTTTATTTTTCTTGTGGAGATGTAGTGCCTTCACATAGGGTGTCCACGCTTAGGAGCTTCTGGTATCAGTGTCCCCAGATGTCCGTCAATCCAGGTGAGTGGGTTTCTTCACGGTCTTTTTCAGACCATGTATTTATTTTAAGAATTATTTTATTATGCACGTTCTTATAACCCTAGGATGAGGAATTTATTATTTAGTTTAATGTCTATGAAATTAGTGATTTATTTAGAAATTTCTTATTTATGAAAATATTTATGAAGCTATTTTAGAAACTCGTGAAAATTATTTTAGAACTACATGGGACCACAATCCTTATGCATTAAATATGTCATGTTGCATGTGTATGAATGTTTATGAACAAGTTAGTTATGTTATGTTATGTTAGCTATTACTAGTTAATGTGTTTATGTTATCATGTTTATATTGTTTTCATGGGAGTATATCTAGGATAGAACTATATGTCAGTGACATCCCATTTTGACCCTGGTATACCTTGTACGATCATCAGATAGAATATGATTCAGACACATAGAATAATTAGCGCAAGACCATAAAGCCTGGACATAGGCAGCCCACGAGGCCCGGTGTCATGTATCATGTAGAATAGGGCAAGACTGTGATTCTCGGATATTATCACAAACAGCTAAACCGTATTGCTTGGATTCATCTATCTATTGAACTCCCCACTTTATATTATGCTTTAAATGTTTTATGTACTATGTAATATAAACTGTATAATATTTTTGGTTGATATTATATTATATATTGCATGTGCTTGTCGTGTCTACGAAATGTCTCATGTCATCATGGAGTCTATCATTCACTAAGCGATGACTCACCCCTTATCAATATTTTTTTTCAAATAGCGTTGATGAAGATATTCCTCTCATCCAGTAGGTTCTAGCGGATCAAATCCTTGAGCTTCACTTTGTAGTGGAGTATTTAGTTGTTGTCTAGTTATATTAGTTTAAAGTGCTCCATTAGAACACATGCAAGAATCGTTAAGCATTTATGTTTTCATTTTAGTATTTTATTTAAATGACGTTTTATGTAATAGTTTAGTTTTTTTTATTAAATACCAGTTAGTTTAATTAATGAATTTTATTTATTTCTTTATTTATTTAAAAGTACATTTTTAAAAAAATCATGCAACGTTAGAGACTTTTGTAAGAAAACTAGCCCTTGCATGCTGGTGACATTTCTAGAGTGTCACAATGCAAAAGTCACATCGGAGGTCGGGCTTTCTCAGTGAAAGACCTTAGGTTAGGCTACCATTGTCCCTCAATGATGGCTCAAGCCATGGACTTCGTTAAGAAATGTCACAAGTGTAAAAGGTTCACCAACACATATCAGGTACCTCTAGAGAAGCTCCATTCCAAAGGTTAGGATAGATATCCTGTCCTTCCCAGATGGTAAAGGAAAGGTAAGGTACTTGATAATGGTCATTGATTACTTTACTAAGTGGCTTGAGGTCACACCATTGGCTACTATGCAAGCAGAGAAAATCCAAAGGTTCATCACCAAGAGAATAGTGTCCCAGTATGAAATTTTGATCAAGCTTGTTAGTGACAACGGAACACAGTTCATTGATAGGAGGTTAGAAGAATACTATTGAGAGCTCGATATCCATCAACTTTTCACCTCGATTGAACACTCCCAGACCAATGGTCCAGTAGAAGCTATGAACAAGGTGATCTTGAATGGGTTGAAGAAGAGGCTGGGTCAGACGAAGAAGCTATAGCTAGAAGAATTGATCATGGTGCTATGGTCTTACCATACAACACCTCAAAGCTCTACCAAGGAAACACCGTACAGATTGGTCTTTGGAGTCGAAGCCATGATCCTTATCGAGTTGTCAAAGCCAACTCCTAGAAGACTATCCTTCGACCTTGCCGAGATTAAGCAGGCCCAACGTGCGAAACTGGACCTCGTCGAAGAAGACAAAGAAAGGGCTAGAATTAGAGAAGAAGTAACAAAGCTCCTCATATCCTGGAAATACAACAAACGGGTGAAACCTCGCCATTTTGAAGAAGCTGACCCCATGCTCAGAAAAGTTGAGCTACAAAGGAAGCCTAGAGGTGAAGGAAACCTCGCCCTAAACTGGGGCCTTACTGATTATAAACTAAGCTTGGCAAGGGAGCCGACGAGATTGATGAGCTCAATGGTTGGCAGTTGTCGAGATCATGGAATGTTGCCTCCCTGAAGCGATACTACAGTTAAATTCACGTCGATTTTAACCCTAGATTTGTACCACTAGGTTTTCTCAAAAAGGTTTTAAGGAGGCACGACCTAGCCTAATTTATTCCCACCGTTAAAAGTAATACTACAATGGCCTATTTTAAAGATAAATGGACTATTTTTTATATTGAATTAATTAGTGAGCATGTCATTTAATTTCATCTAACAACTACTATAATTTTTATAAATAAATAAATAAATAATTGAAAATATTTTTCTGGTCACATAACATTGATTTAATATACAAGTGTTCGGGCACAAACATATGTATATCGCTACTGAAATATTGAAAGTGGTTGGTTAAACATTTAAATATGATCCAAATTTTTTTTGCTTTCACGCTTATTACTCCTCCTATTTTTTAAATAATTCGTTTAAGAATTTAATTACTTCATCTGTACCCTAATAATATACCGCTCTTTAGTATCCAATTTTCTTTTCCATTTTTACCCTTGTGATTAACTCCTTAATGGTAGCTCACCATAACATATTTCTTATTCAGTTTTTTTTTAAATGGTAACCAATTCTTACTTTATATTCTTTTTGTTTGTCATGTTTTTGAAAGATTTTTTTTTTTTGTTGAATTTCATATTTGCTTAGCTTAAAGATTTTTTTTGTCGAATTTCATATTTGTTTAGCAAAGCTCGAAGTGCCTATCAAACTCCACCAGTAGACATATAAGGGTGTAAATCCACGTTCATGCCAATTAGTAATTTGAATATCAATTAACCTTTGCTTTGTATACAAAATATTATAGCCAGACACGTTCAAAAAGAAGAAGAATAGAATAGCCGGAAAACATTGTAAAAATGGAAAAAATAGTCAAAGGGCACTCTTTTAAGAGAAAGGATTCTCTCTTGTTAAATATGTTTACGTTTGGTCAATGATCATGAGAGAGAAAAACGTAAATATTTTAAATAAATTAAGTCCTCGTAAAATTAGTAGAATTCAATTCAAATGTTTATGTTTTTCTTTCTCATAACATAACAAACCATTACTATAATTAACATAAGATGATTCATTCCCCTATTTCAACAACAACAATTGGTCGTCAGCAATAATTTGATGTCATCATCAAACCAAATCCTAAGCATCTTCCGCAAGGACCCCCTATTTCAATCCTAGACCCTACTATTACCACATTGGCAATTATATTAATATTGCGTCATAAGAGACTAAGAGTGAAACCTGTTACTCTAATAGAAGGAATTAACTATAATCTCTACTATGGTATCACATATATTTTTAAATTATTAAAACATTGTACAAAATTCAAGTCTTAACTTTTTATTAGTAACAGTCAAAGTTGGATCGATTCTTAGTTAGAGGGACTTAGCACTTCTCTCTCCGTCTCTCTTATTTGCTCCAATAGGCATGTCTTGGTCCTCGCCAACACACTTCTAGCATTGTTGGTAGGGCTCTCGTATTGTACACATACCTTTATCATTAATTAAATTAGTATGTACCTTATATTAGCTTATTTTGATGTGTTTGTATATATTTTTTTTATTTGAATGTGTTTATATGTTTATTTATAATAGACTTGAACATATAAAATAATTTTTTTTTTAAGTATATGAAAGTAATTTTAAATAAAATATTAAAATTTATAGAATATTTTTAATAAAAAATTAAATAGTAACTATTTTAGCTGTTAGAAAATTTTTAAAATTTGAATTTGAAAAAATTATGTTAGAGAATTGATTATAAATTTTGTTAAAAATTTTTATTTTATTTTTATAAATTTTACATAAGAGAGAATCCTGAAATATAAATTAGGAAATAATTTTAGGGTTTAATAGAAAAAGGTTTAATAAGCTTTGGACAAAAATTTTCCTCCAAAAATAGTGGTAAGAAAAACCTAGCTATATAGTTGATATAGATTAAGAATTGTGTTATAATATGAACTTATTTAAGTGTTAGACGTTATACCAACTCACACCCTATTAACTATTGGATATGATTTTTACAAAGTTTACATCACATCTAATAATAAATGAAATGTAATTTGATGCAATATCTCACATTAATAAATAATAATAATGTTTCTATGAGATATTCACATAAGAAAAACATGATAAATAATTAAATTATGTCATTTAAACTCATACCTTAACTATCATTAGATTTAATTTTATCAGAGTCTCACTTCATAAAATCTAATCATGAGATGGAGTATGAGTAAAAAAATTCCAAAGTACAAAATTCACTTTTCTAGACAATTATGACAGGGATGCGAATGCCTGGGCCCCACGTGCGACATTAATGAAGACATCTTCCAATGTAGTATCAGCTACACCCCATGCAGAAACTTGGAAGTTTGTCTTTGCGTATTCAACGGCTTGGAACACATCAGCTATTCGAACCTCTGCTTTGGGCAGCTCGAACTTCTGGGTCCCAGAGATATGGTATATCTTGTTGGCATTTGGGGAGAGACGTTGCACCACGTTCTCCACATCATTCTCATGTTCCAGAGATGTTGTCATTGTGAGCACGTAAGTTCCACCATATCTTCCTTTCAGCTGTATCATCATAAACCAAACAGATAGAGGTAGCAAGTGTTATAACAAGTCAAAGTTTGTTATACATAGAAAGAAAAATGAAAAAGTGAAAGTGAAAGTCCATAATCAGTCAGAATTTTTGACTGTTGAGTTGTATCCATGATACCAATTTAAGAGTTGCTATATAGTTCATTCGAAATGAGCTTTCAACCAATAGAAAGATGAGATGAAGTTTTCAATGCAGAGAAAAATTAGCAGAAATTAGGACAAAATTTTTGGAACACTAACCAATCCCCGTCTTCGTAGTAGATAGGCGAAATTAAATGTCGAGCTTAAAAGTATTTTCTCTAATTTAAATAAATGGTTTTGTTAACCTGTGTCTTTATGGCATTGATTAAGAAATCATGAAAACGAAAGTATTTATTAAAATTTGTGTCTGTTTCACTGTTTGGTCTTTGTTTTTATTTTTTTTCTCTTGATTTTAGAATTTTGTCAAATATATATAATAAAAATAATAAAATCATATTTATTGTATTTATTTTTTGGATAAAACGAAAAAATAAAAAAAAAGGTAAATGAAAATAAAAATAAAATAAACCCAAAATATTAAAAATTTTAATGCAATAAAGGTCTCTGTTCCACTTGTGGATTAATTTCATTTATACTTTTAACTAGTGTACTTAGATAATAAAAGTTGAATTTGATCTCTTACCATTAATATTGTTATTACTTATGTTATGTATGCATTTCACATTATCCATTAATAAAAAATTACAGTTGACTTCACGTGGTAAAAAAATTCACGTCCTGAGTATCTACTCCTAATGTCTTTAGCAATCTTTGATTTCAGCCCATATATTGGTCGGTTATAATTCAAGGGTGGGCTCATAATAGTCGATGAACAATTTTATATTCTTTAAATAGATTTTGATAAAGCACATCACATAGGGCAACGTTACCTCTTTTGCATTTCCTATGCACTGCAGGCTACCATTTACAAATATTCCTAATCGATCACACAATGCTTCTGCCTCTTCCATGGAATGAGCTGAAAATCATACACACAAAGATTTATCAAACACTTTGATCAGTGCTTCAAAAACCAAAGAGGGTGAGACAATAATATATATATACACACTAGTGAGAATGATTGCACGACCCTTTCTGGCACTCCTAATAACATTCCATAAGAGTGTTCTTGATGCAGGGTCTAACCCGGTGCTTGGCTCATCCAGATAAACAACCTTCAACCAAAAAAAATAGCACTTAACATTGTGAGCAAACGTAACTTGAATCTTGTAAAGAAACTATTATGATCAGATTGGATTGAAAAGATCAAGAACATACTCCGGGATTCCCCATCAATGAAATTGCAACACTGAGCCTCCTCTTCATCCCTCCACTGTATTGTCCAGCTTGTTTATCAGCAACTCCTCCGTTAAAAATGTTTAAATTCTTCAAAGAATCTTCCACTGCCTGCAGCAATGATAGTGGCGGCAGATTAATATATTACTCAAAGCCTTGCTTTCCCAAAAAATACTAATTAAAGAGAAACTTGTTCTAATTGCATCTACACAGTAATTAAGGACATTTAATCTATAATTAACAAGTTAGCCTTGTCTCACTAGTGAGATCGGCTACATTGGATCACACGACACCATAGTATTATGTCACAACATGTGTTTAATCAATTGAACAAAAAGGGTTGTCATATATTCATCATGTCTTAATATTCATAGCAGTAACAATTACTCTCAAATCAACTTACCTGTGTTAACTCTGTTCCTTTGAGATTTTTAAGTCTACCATAAAAAAGTAGGTGCTCTCTTCCTGTCAAGGTTTCCCACAGCAAGCTACAATATCAAGAGAAAAATTAAAAACAAGAAAGATAAAAAGATTCAGTTAGTTGTAAATTTGATTTTAGTAATTAAAAAAAAAATTGGAGAAAACTCCAACTTACTCATATTGTGGGCACACACCCATGTTGGTATATATTCTATTCATTTGAGTATTTATGTCCAGGCCTTGAACGTATGCCTCACCAGAGGATGGCTTAGTGAGGCCAATCATCTATAAGCATACACAAGTTGATTAGATTTCTGATACTCAAGGAGAAAACTTGATCAAAGAAAGCAAAAAAAACCAAAAAAAAAAAAAAGACTCATGAAATTAGGAATTATAGTAGAATTTTGTCACTTAAGCATGATGTAGTAATATTCCCATCATAGGTCAATGCCTCCTTATGTATGGACATAGATTGATTCAAAAAAAATATATAAACTTGGTAAGGCATTTTGGAATTTATTCCATCTTATTATGCAATTTCAAGCATCAGAGTGGATCCTTCATACACTTGGAAAGAAATGCAAGTTGTTGGTTTTAATTTGGCTAGCATCACCCTTAGGATCTGATGTGTTAACATCCCGGCCCATGACGTACGTCGGTATAAGGTGTACATGCAGTTCTAGAAAATTAAAAGGAAATAAAGTTACACTCTTACTAATAGCTATAACTTTTGGTATAGTAGTAAGCGTTTGATCCGACACAAGTAATTTCTCAAACATGCATACATGTATAATATTGCTTGAACAAAATCAAGTTTTAAACTTACCATACTGATGAATGAAGTCTTCCCAGCACCATTGGGACCAAGCATGCCCAAGCATTCCCCATAAGGCACAGCAAGGTACATTCCTCTCACTGCAAATTTCTGTGAGTTTCCATCCCTCGCTGGATACACCTTTTTAAGGTCGTCACATACAATTGCATGACTCAGAGTTGGTTCACTAAGCAGCTTCCCCACCTTCTCCCTCTGAAGAGAAAGAGAAAAAAAAGCAGCAGCAACATGTGACAACCCATTATGCATGTAACTAATACACAATTCAGAATAGCGAAAATAGCGATTTGGCAAAAATCCGCTATTTTTTCTGCTAACACTGTAAAATGTAGAATAGCATAGCGGCCATCTCCTGGGTGAGCAATATTAATTCACCTCTTGGATGACATCAGGCTTCTCCATCTGAGCATCCGAAGCTTGTGACCGCTGCCTTTGGATAGCTGGTGAAGGCTTTCTCTGAGACCCTTCCAAGAAGAAGAGAGGAGTTTTGCCGCTTCCAAGAACTTGATCGAGGTAATAAGCGAATAGAAGAACCACTATCCACTCAAAAAACATGATGGTTAAGACCTCTTTCGTGCCATTGTCGCTATTAATCAGATCCCCGAACCTCATACCATCCCCATACATGGTAGCATATGAAAGGTCCAGTACCCCCCGATATAAAGCAAACACAGGAAACAACTCCATAACAACGAGCATAGATCCTGAAGAAAATACAAATAAAATTAATTTTCAAGGCTAGAAGCTAATAATCAGATTTCATGCTCAGTCGTTTAACTTACTTGGAAATGATGGACTTTCTACAAAATTCTTGAAAAGAAATTGACATAACAGCACAGTTGAATAGAGAAGTATAAATGAAAAAACTGCCAATATTAAAAAAACACACAATTCAGTAATCAGATCTAAGAAAATAATTTGGAAACATGTAGAAGAAATTAATTTCATCAAACCTCTAGCAGTCTTGACATTAGAGAACATGTTAACCATCAGAAATGCCATCGTAATTTGCAAGTTTAAATAAACAAAAAAAAACACAAATTGGACGCTGTAGGCATTCTCTGTGAAAAACTGTAATCCTGTAAAAGAAAAGGTCAGTAACATAAAAGGAGAATTGGAAAACGTCAGGAATAGTAAAGCAAACAGTTCCATAGCTGCATTCTTACCTAAGACTGATCCAAATGTCACAAAACTCAGTACGTAGATCATAGATATGACAAGAAAATAAGTATACGTAATCATCCAATAAGGCCCATCACCAAGACCGTGCATTTTCATCATGATTCTTAATTTTTGTTCCTTGTCATATACCAGGGCTGTCAGAATAATCTACATAAAAAATAAAAATGATAATGCTGACACATTTAAAAAATAACAATTATTTAATAGAAACCCATTTTGCAAACAATGTCAGCAACTGCCCTCTTATTTCTGTTAACTTCTCTTGTTTCATGCTACAGCTTCATGTCAAAGTTAACATGTTCCGCATAAAACCCACTTCAGTCTTCTTAATCAACTTATATTGGGTAAATTAAGTTATTTAGTGAAATTACATTCATCTCTTTAATGAATGTTTGTAACTTTGTTGTGACTCGCTTGAACTTTATAAAAAGTTACACACACCTTTTTTAATGACATTTTTGAAATATTTGTGACTTTTGTTTATTTTAAAATGACAAAAATATCCTTATTTTTTAATCTCTCATTCTCTCATATTTCCACATCATAAGTGTTTTAACATTTTAAGTTTCATATTCAAATAAAATTAATTTCATGAAAATATTAAATAATAAAATAAATTTCATAAAAAAATATTAAATAATAAAATAATTTCTCTCAATTTTTGTAAAATATTCATTCAATTATTATTTTGTAAATTTCTAAACTAAGGTAATGTAATTTTAACGATAGTTGTTATCGTAATGAAATTAAATCAATCTAATAAATTAAATTTTCATGAAATTAATTTTAGTTGAATGTGTGAAAATTAAAATGTTAAAACACTTATTATATGAAAATGTGAGAGAATGAGGGATTAAAAAAATAAGGGTATTTTTTCATTTTAAAGTAATTAAAAAACACAAATATTTCAAAAATGTCATTAGGAGAAGTGAGTATAACCTTTTACAAAGCTCAGGTGTAATTTCACTAAATTTCATGAGAGACCAATGTAATATACCCTATAATTATTGGTAATGGGAATGACAAAAATACCCATGAACCCGGATACCCACAAGTATTACCCGCAATGAGTACGAGTATGGCCATATTTTTTCATACACATGGGAACAAGTATCCGTATCTGATTACTAATAAGGACAAGTAATATCATTGTAGGGATTGAGTTGTACCTAACTCACAAATACCTACTAATTACTCATTAATATATAAAATTTTTATGTAAATATTTTTATCTATATAAATATAAAACTAAAAATCGTAATTCATTTTTATCTATAACATTATTGAATTTTTATTATGTATTTTGTTAATTTAGATTACGACTTGTTAGTAGTAGTATATATCTTGATAATAATTTTTATAAATTTTTCTTCTAATTTTTTTTTGTTGGACAAATTTCACAAATACTCACAAATATCCACATGGATGTAAATTTTCACAAGAACAGGTAATAGGTATCCATAATGAGTATGAATATGAGTAACAAAATATTAAACAAGCATGGATTGTACGGGTCATGTACCCATACCTCTACAATTATTAAGTATGCCCATAATTAGGAATATTTATTATTATTATTATTATTATTATTATTAATTATTACTAATTATTTTATCAACTCCCATAAAATTGCTATTTATTATTATTAATTTAATATTAATAGTTATTATTTAATATTATTAATTATTTAATATTTATTATTAGTAATTATTAATTATTTATTATTTATTATTTTAATTATTTAATATTAATTATTTTCTCAACTTCTAAAAATATTAATATTATTATTATTATGAGAGGGTAAAGTTAGATTTTCATTTTCAATTTTAAATAAGAGTAAATTTACCTATTTACATCATTTTAAAGGGAAAAGTTAGAATCCCATAGTGAAAAGTGAGATTGAAAATGGACGAAAATAAATATTTTTTTCATTCTTGAGATTATAAATTTCTCGAAAATGTTTTTTCATTCTGCAAATCAAATACAAAAAATTATCATTCCTAAACTCAAATTTCTAAAAATGTTCGCGAATTCGCCAACTACGCTCCCTAAAATTGTGAAGGTTAGCAATCTCTTTCTCCCTCTCCTCTCTCTCACAAATTCTACTCTCGGCCCTACTTTTCCACCTTCTTCAAATTGGCGGGAGTATCTCCTAAGACAGATGGGTTAGGTTTCCATTCAGGCACGTCACAACAAAACCCTAGCTTTCCATTCATGCCGCTGGTTGGGTAGATGGGGAATAAGGCAGACACAATTGATAGAGAATAAAGAGGGGTTAGATAAGTCTTTTTCTTCTTCTTTTTTTGTTTTGTTTAATTTTTAATTTTTTGCATTTTTTAATATTAAATTGACATAAACTAATTTGATGTCAAAATTTAACATGTCATAACTAAATTAATGGCAAAATTAAATTGATATCAAATAAAAAAAATGTTTGACCCAATTTGATTATTTAGTCTAAACTAAATAAAGATGTTTGACATCAACCGTAAATATATGTAGAAGAATAGTATTATTTGTACATTAATTTCAGTTTAAATATTAAAATTCTTTTCTCACACATATTACGAGACTGATATTCATATCACGTTATGTGAATGTGGACATATAATATATGAGAGAGAAAAGACTTCAGTTTACAACAATTCAGATATTTTATGCACTTACAGGAAATAGGTTCAGGATGACATAGGCATAGAACATAAAACCCAATAAAGTAGCCAAATCCATCGAATTTCGGCTGATACTTTTTGGCATTTCCTTTACAAACTCAAATAAGATTTTGGTATCAGGACCCAGCAGAGACTGCAGGTAGGCATTTGATATCTGCATGCATGCAGACGCTAGATGTCAATCCCTATCATAGATTAATTGCCAGGTGCAGGTACTAGATAAATAACGTAGTAAATGTTACTAGAAAAATAAAAAGGGTGCCAAACTGTATATAGTCTATTTCTTTCTTCATTTGGAAGGGTTGAAAGTTAAGTTTGGTGAAAGTAATAAATTTTTTATTTTTTATAAAAGCGCATTGAAAGTCAAATTTCTCATTGTCAAATAAAAATAACGGTAACTAAATTAATAAGCATCATATTTATATCTATATATAGAATATCAAAAGTAATTAATTGTTGGTTTCTCTAAACTCCATTCAATTTTTTTAAGTCCATTATTTTTTTTAAATTCATTATTTATTTATTCATTTATATATTTATAGATGTGTGTATTTTCTCCACTCAATTCATTAGTCCATTGTATCATAATAACTATTAACCCACTAATATCTTTCTATTTTTTATTATTAAATTATTTTTTAATCCTATTAATCTTTTGAAATAAAAAATGTGAATTGACAAGCATAAACGTGCATGTAGTTTGCTGGTGTGTGCAATATATAAGGAGGATACTAAAAATAACTAGCTTTTGATCTCTACAAACTCCATTGATTTTTTTTTCTTCAAATCCACACACATTAATTGATTTAATTAATTAGTTAATAAAATAAAAAAATAAAAATTATGAAGAAACTACATTCACCACAGAAAAATATTGATACAAAGTTTTCATAACTCACTCACTACATCTTTACTTAAGTATAGATACTAGTAATAGTAAAGAAAAAGTATATAATAAAGAGGAATTGTTATAGTTATACCTCTTCGTAAAATTTAAGGCAACAATTAGTTGTGCAATTTTCGCATGTGCAAACATAGTTCCACTTATTTCTTCCATTCATATATGCACTTGAAAAATGGTAAGCTAGTTCTTTTATTTTATTTATTTTCTATATATAGCTCTAGTCCAAATCTATTCCAGCATTAATGAGTAATGACTCGAGTACGTGTTTGGATAACCAAAGCGGACCGGATAGAATGGAATGGACTGAAATATCTTTATTTTAAGATTTAAAAGAACTTTAAATACTTAACAAATTAATAATATGATTAAGATAAATATTTAATATTATTTTTTAATTACAAACGATACAATTACAGCATATGTTATTTAGTCAACAAATAAAAATTTAGATATTGTGCAAAGTAAATTAATCAAATTTTAGAATAAACAAAATTCCAGAGATATTTTATAATACATATTTTATATGAAATTATATCAAAACCATTAGGATGGGTACAGTGGTGGGAGATTTGGGTAGTATGCATGAGATTCTAAATTTAAACTATATTGAATGTAATTTTTGAAATAAAAAAATATATAAAATTATATCAATTCAAAAATATTGCCGGATTATGTAAAATGTATTAATTTAAGTATAAAATTCAATAATTCATCACAACCCCCTTTTTTTAAGAAATTATAATTTTTAAAAAATTATTTAACTTCAAGTTTGGTCTTATCAACTCAAAGTACGGTCTGAATAATTTATCAAGTCAAATATTACAACTTGAGTTCGACCCATTAAAGTTTGGGTTGAGTTGAGTAATATTTACCTTTACCTTTGGATAACTACGCTCAAACAAAAATAGCATGATAGAGTTTTTTTTTTATTTCTTGCATTAGTGTCTAAATTTCATTATTAGTGGAACCAACTAATTCAACTCAGATATTGTGGCTGTCCCAACATAAATTTTGTCATTCTCAAGTATCAAACCTGAGACCTTTTAAGAAGGAGACCAATTTGTCTACCACTAGACTAACTACTTGTTGGTAAACAGCATAATAGAGTAGCTGGATACAATAATAATTCTAAATTAAAAAAATAATTAAAAAACAAGTATTAGACATAGTATTGACATTCCTTTTATTTATTACTACTCTCACTTTAGAATTTTTATTCTAATATTTTTAAAATGTCCATAACTTTAAGTTACTTTGCTTTTGTTTATTTATTGTCACTCTACATTCTAATTTATACTAGTAAATACAAAAGTCAACTATTTGTAACTTAAAAAAAAATCAACCTATTAAATGTTTAATTTTTATTTTTTTAATAAGAGTTTTGCTAATTAATACCTTAAAGATATTGGTTAAAAAATTCAAATAGTAGGTTTTAAATTTATAAAATATTTAATATCCTTAAAAATATACAAATTTTATATTTTTTAATTCAAACTTATTATTTATATTTTTTAATAAGCACAATTGTTAACAAAAAAAAATCCTTTAAATTCCTAATTTTTATTAAGAGTGGCAGTAGCGGCTCTTGAGAGACATACCAGATTTATAGATTTAGGAATGCGCGCCTTATTCGTTCCATCTTGACCCTTGTAGGTAGCGTTGTACCATATGCTGACATTAAATATTCTCTGATTCGAATTTAGTAAATCAAAAGCTGCCAAAACAATATATAAAATAAGTATAGTCTTCCATGGATAATGTAAATAAAATCGATCGAAATATACTGATAATAAGTACCCGCAACTATCTCATTGGCCTTTCCTTCGTTGTTACCTTTTACATAACCTTTATATAGCTCATCGTTTATCTCAGAAGAACTATTACGCCATAAAGGTTTAGCCTGAGCACATAAAACCCCCCTGTCTAAAGGGTATTACATTTTGATTAGTAACAGTATATCTAACATAAAGCGAAAAGAGACCATATAAAACTGTGACTTACTGGCCACAACTGACCAAAAGATTATTTGTTTATTACTACCATTGTGTCAGTGTGTCAGACATAACACGAAGGTTGCACGTGTGGCTTTATGACAAATCTTAGGGTCTGTCTGTCTGTTTTTCTTTTATTTATTGTTTTGGTTTTTTCTTTTCTTATTTATCAAAATTTTGTGAATAAAATAGTGAAAATAAAAAATATAATTTTTTTTGGTTACTTTTACTATTTCCTTCATCAAATATTTAAAAAATAGAAAACAAATTAAAAAAAGAAAGGGAGGAGGAAATAGATACACAAACCAAACGGACTGTTATACATTCATTTTCTCCTATAAGCCTACGAAAAGGTTTTAACAATAAAAAATGGCACAGTAGTCTATCAATTTTCATCGTAAAATGGCTAGTTGTATGCGTGTGCATATATATGCCCAATTGACTTGAGTTTCCTGTTAATCGCATTCTACAACTTGCATTTGTTCAAAGCCAACAAGGATAATTCATGTAAC
This sequence comes from Nissolia schottii, assembly GCA_003254905.1. Taxonomy (NCBI): domain Eukaryota; kingdom Viridiplantae; phylum Streptophyta; class Magnoliopsida; order Fabales; family Fabaceae; genus Nissolia; species Nissolia schottii. Next base: position 173,645 of record QANU01028969.1, read on the forward strand.
AAATGTTCAGCCCAAATTTCCTACTCAGGCCCAAACCATCAACAAATGCTTTATAGAAGAAATTGCCTAATTATTTTCCTTTTGTACAGTTTTGGTATTTTGCTTTTGTATATCAGTTATGCTTTTCTGCTGTATTGTACCTATAGGTGAGCTGTATATGCTTTGTTTCTGTTTTGTGTACCTTTGATGAGCTTTGTGGCCTTTGGTTTGCCATCTCTATCTCTTGTATATATTGGCCTATGCATTTCGAATGAAACAAGCAAGTTCAAACACAAAGCTTTGCTCTTTTCTTCTCTTCTTCTTATTTTATTGTTATGGTAAGGAGCTCTGCTGGTACCCACATCCAAACAATGGAGTCCCCTCCAAAATCTCCTAAAACTTCTGCCACAAAGAATGAACCACCTTTAGATCCTACACAGAATCTATCTAATCCTTACTATCTTCATCCTAGTGAGAGCCCTACCTCTGTTCTTGTCACACCTCCTCTAACCCGCAACAACTACAATTCTTGGTCTCGATCATTTCGATCGTATGGCTCTTATATCCAAGAACAAGATGGGCTTCCTCTCTGGCACTATAATTACTCCAACAACAACAACAGACCTTCTCCATCATGCCTGGGAACGATGCAACACAATGATCATGTCTTGGTTAATTGTTGAACTCTCTGTCACCTTGCCATCGACATCTGGACGGATTAAATATACTCACTCATGCAAGGAGTTGTCTTTGTCACTGATTATCACACAAACCTCAAGTCTCTATGGGAAGAGCTGGATAACTATCGCCCTCTCCTGCCTTGCACATGTTTTGCCAAGACCTATCATTAACAAGATTTTTTTGATTCGCTTTCTCAAGGGTCTCGATGAGAACTTCTCCATCACTCGTTCTCATGTGTTATTATTAATGGACCCGCTGTTTCGTCCGTCAACCATGTCTTCGCCATGGTCATTCAACAGGAACACCAACAACCTCTCATTGCCCCACCTTCGTCAATCATAATGCCTTAGCCCATAGCTCTGCTCATCGTCTAACCACCATGGGTCGAGGTTGAAGTGACAGTTTCGGCCAAGCCCATGGTCGTGCTCTCAATCCCCTGTTTGCACTTATTGCCATCGCACATTATACCCCATGGAGGAGTGCCACTGGAAGCACGGGTACCCGATCAGCCACCCACGTTACCCAGGTAGACCACCCTCCACCGCAAACAGCGACGTCACTAGAGACCGTTCTATAGCTAGGAACAAAAAATGACAAGTAGCAACAACACCCTAACCAATTCAGATTTCCCTTCTCCTAATCCCAGATTCAAAGTTTTATGAAAGCCATTCAGACTAATGCAACGAGCCCAAACTCAGTGGACAAAATTCAACCTTCTCAAATTAACCTTTCCACTACTTCATTAGGGCCAATGACAGGTTCTCATGGCCCAAATAATGGTACCCATTTCGTTTCTTGCATCTCTTATATTTCACTTCAAACAAACACAAAAATATCTCAATTTGGGCCTTGGATTTTGGACTCTTGGGCAACAGATCACATCACTTCATCCTTAGCTTATTTTCACAATTATTTTAAGATAAAGCTCATACAAGTTCATCTCCCAGATGGGTCTCATGTTACTGCTCACATTTCTGGCACTATTATTTTTTCACATACACTAACTCTTTACAATGTTTTATATATTCCTAATTTTTGGTTTAACCATGTTTCTATTTCAAAATTGGTCAAATCTTTAAAATTCAATCTCATATTCTATGACGTTTTTTTTTTGCAAAATACAGGAGATGAACTCATTGAAGATGATTGGTTTGGCTGAGTTAAAAGATGGCCTCTATCACCTAAAGTTTGGCAAGAAAGAATGGCTACACAACAATATCCACTCCCATGTCAACTCTCATATTACCACCATTATCTTTCATCTTTGTCCACTTAGCTTGAACCAACGAGCTATAAAGCGGCTATATTGCACAGTCATTGGCAGGAAGCCATGAACTCTAAACTCCAAGCATTGGAGATGAAAAACACCTAGAATTTTGTTGATATTCCTCCTAATGTTAAACTCATTGGCTGCAAATGGGTCTACAAAATCAAGCGGCATCCCGACGGTTCCGTTGAAAGATAAGCACACCTTGTTGCCAAAGGATTTTCTCAAACGAAAGCTTCGATTTTTTTGAAACATTCTCCCCTGTTGAGAAAATGGCCATCGTTTGTGTTGTTCTCACCTTGGCCTCTGTTCATTGCTGGCTCGTTCAACAACTTGATGTCCACAATGCTTTTCTCCATGGGATTCTTTCTGAAGATAAACTACATGGCTGTACCACAAGGTGTTTTTGCCCCTCGTCCCAACCAGTGCTGCAAACTCCTTAAACCCCTCTACGACCTCAAGCAAGTCAGTCGAAAGTGGTATGAGAAACTCTCTCTTCTCTTATTTTCATGTGATTACTAACAGGCTAATTCTTATCACAGTTTGTTCATTAAGCATTCTAACTCTGAGTTTATTGCACTCCTTATTTACGTTGATGATATTGTATTGACTGGCAATTCTGCATTTGAGATGGCCTCAATCAAGCAAATTCTTGCCTCTAAATTTCGTCTTAAGGAACTTGGCACACTCAAATATTTATTGGGCTTGGAGGTTGCTCATTCTGATACAGGAATTTCTCTATGTCAACTCAAATATTGCCTTGACCTATTGTCTGATTCCGGCCACACTAGATCCAAACAGCCTACCACTCCCATGGACAATGCATTGTGTCTTCATAATAATCCGCCTAATCTTCTTCCTGATGTCTTTTCCTACTGATGTTTAGTTGGTCAATTAATATATCTCACCAACACCCGTCTTGACATCGCCAATGCGACTCAACAATTAAGTCAATTCATGGAAAACTGACCCACACTCATTTTCAAGCGGCTAAACGAGTTCTCAAGTATTTGAAAGGATCATTGGGGAGAGTGTCACACCCCAACTTACGAGGTGACCAGCACGCAAGGGACTAGTTCCCTTACATAAGTCTCTAGAACGCTTTTCGTAAAAACATGCACTTTAACTTTAATTAAAAACAAATAAAACCTTTCTTTTCTGAATAAACATAAACTTTTTTATAATAAACATAAATACACATGATAAAATACGCGACTGGTCCGAAGATCCTACCTGTGTATAATTGGAGCACTTTAGACATGACTTGATTACAAAATAAAAATAAACTAACAATTCTTATGGATAGTTTCACTTCAAGGTGAACTACTGACTATTAAATTCTGATGTCGTTGCACTGACCATAAACTTCATGCTCTACTACGCTGCTTCAAAACCTGTAATTAGAGGGGGAGGTTGAGGGATGAGAACTCTGGGGAGAATCTCAGCGAGAGACCATCCACGCTGCAACATGGGACACTTCGAAAAAAACATGACATGCAGATGCAATACATAATAATATATACAAGCATAAAACATTTCTATAGTAGTAACTAATACATAAAAACATTTGAAATCACAATTAGTTGGGAGTTCTCTAAATAGACGTTCCCGATCATTATGGTTTAGTTGTTCCTGAAATGTCCAGACTTCACAGTCTTGCCCTAATCTTCATGACATGATACATGACATCGAGTATCACGGGCTGCCATGTTTGGGTTTTACGATCTTGCCCCTAATCTACATGAATCTTATTCTATTTTACGATCGTACAAGATATATCAAGATCAACATAGGTTGTCGCTAACTTACAATTCTATCCTAGATACACTCACATAAGAACGGTTTTAAATACATAACATAACATGATAAGATAATCCTTATATTGATAACACGACATGACTTAATATCTTTAAGTATTTTATCTTGGAAAAATAAAAGTAGACTAAGATCTCTAGGGAGGTTCCTAGGTAAGAGTGGTGCGTCACAATGGACATCTTAAGTACCAAGTCTTGTCCTTAGTCAGGACCTTTCTTTAACATAAGTCTTCTCCCAACAAAATCTTTCCTTAACCATGATATTTTATTAAAGGTTTAACTAAACAATATGAATATTTATATCGCTTGATACTAATCATACACACACAACATGAATATATTTAATGCAATAAAATATGTGATCTCATGTGGTTCTAAAATAGTTTCATGATTTTCTAAAATAGCTTCATAAATATCTACTTCATAAATAAAGAATTTCTAAATAAATAATCATGAGAAAATAACCAATTAAATAAAAGAATAACTAACTTCATAAATACATAAATAAAATAATAAATTCCAACTCGTAAGATTTTATAAAACATGCATAAATACAATAAACAAATAACTTTTAAAAATGAATACATGGTCTAAATAAAATAGACCGTGAAGAAAACCACTCACCTTAACATGGATGACCACTAAGGAGCACTAAGCTGCGAGCTTCGAACATCCTACGTGGAGGCATTGCTCCCAACGAACAAAAGATGAGAGAGAGAAAAGAAATAAAAAATATAACTAGAACAAAAAGTCTCACAAAAGTGTGACCTCTCAAGCTCTAGAGTGAATTGACAAGTCTAAATACTTACGGAAAGCATCTATATGTAGGGGGAGGAGGAGACCCCCTTCTATAGCTGCAAATGATGCGGGACTAATTCTCCAACGTGCTATAACACTCCCTGGGCGCTGCAGCGCGCCCACTCGCCTCGCCGTGTTGCTCCAGCTTGCCCACACGTCGCGCCACGCTACTCCAGCGCGCTTGCTTTGCTGGCTTACATTTCACGCGAGATGCCCTTCTCTTTTTTTTTCCCTTCTAAGGGCCTTCACAGAGGTTTATTATTCCAGCGTGATTCCCCCTTCATATACACAATTTTAAAGATTTTTGGCTTCATCGACTCTCCCTGCTCTGTCACTAGCTATTGTTTCTTTCTTGCCGCCTACATTATCTCTTGGAAGACCAAGAAGCAGGCCACTATCTCTCGTTCTTCTTCCAAAATATAATTTTGAGCTCTTACCTCTACTACATGCAAACTTCAGTGGGTAACTTATCTTCTACACGACTTGCGCATTACTTGTTCCAAGACTACCGTTATTTACAATGATAATCAAAATGCCTTGCGTATTACTGTTAATCTGTTTTCCATGAGCGTACCAAACACCTTGACATCGATTGGCACCTTGTTTGTGAGAAGACTCAAGCCGGCTTAATGCGTTTACTGCCCATAGCTTCTCAACACCAACTTGTTGATATATTCACCACGACCCTCCCTCCAACTACCTTCATTACCATCATGTCCAAGCTTGGTTTGGTTGACATTTTTCAACCACCAGCTTGTGGGGGGGCAAAGGTTTAACCCAAATCTCTTACTCAGGCCCAAACCATCAACAAATGCCTTATAGAAGAAATTACCTATTGTACAATTTTGGTTTTCCCTTTTGTATATCAGTTATGCTTTTCTACTATATTGTACACATAGGTGAGCTTTATATGTTTTGTTTCTGTTTTGTGTACCCTTGATGAGCTATGTGGCCTTTGGTTTGCCATCTCTATCTCTTGTATATATTGCCCTATGCATTTCGAATGAAACAAGCAAGTATGCATTTCGAATGAAACAAGTAAGTTCATACACAAAGCTTTGCTCTTTTCTTCTCTTCTTATTTTATTGTTATCATGTTCCATGCATAGTTCCATACCTTGTGTCAAATTGCCAATTCCTGCCTCCTTGATTCCAAAGGAGAAACCAGAGTCCGGAAGGCACGAATCTTGTTGTAGATAATAGATGCTACCGTCCATTAAACCAGGATCATATATAATGTCAGAACCTAGTGGTGTCTCAGTTCCCTGCACAATTTTGATGGTCACACGATTACATATGTATCAACAACAATAGAGTTCAAAAGGGAAAAAGGAAAAAAAATATTAACAAAAAGTCAATTCAAAATCAAGAAAAGTGTAATGAGCCTTAGTTAAATAAAAACCTAAATAATTGATAGGGTCATCTTAGCTATAAATAGTAAGTAAAGACTTTCAAATAGGATATGGAAAAAGATGATGTAACTCTCCCCTCCCTTTCTAGGCTCCCTCTCTCATCTGATTAGGGAAATATTTCCTTTTCTATCTCTCTTATCCTTTTCAATCTTGAACTTATCATTACCAAAAATATATAGAAACACACAATAAATACTTCTCACTCATCCACTGCAGTTCTTATTACATTTCATTCATACAATTACATTTTCATACTTGTTACAATGGTGCTTTCATCATCCACCATGCAGGCAGTTACCGCTTCTCATGGTGGTTTGGACTTAAGCCATATTCCACTATTTGATGAATTTTTGATGGTGAGAACAACTATTGGTGGATCCTTTGTGAGTGGAAGTTTTGGAATATCAAAGGAACATCAGAATTGCAAAGGTTGTTGGAGGCCGCAGATGGATTGACCGGCCAGGATAAAACTTGGTTTCAACTGTGGCATCAGCAAAATTCATTAGCAGCGTGGATGATCTAGGAGGTAGCATTCCTCTTGTTACCAAGTATATCTCCGATCAGTTTTTTTCAGAAATTACTCAAACTGAGATTTCAGATTAGGAGATTGATTGGGAAGAAACAATGGCAAGTATGAAAGCAAAGTTACATAGAAATTCAACATCAACCTCAGATATCAAACACAAAATTCAAAGAGTAATACACAACCACAAAAATGCATCAAGAATCAACTCTAGATCCAGAATCAAAGCATCAACCCGAGAGTTCAATAACACAGCAAGAAGAAAAAGAGGATTCAAAAAACAATCCATACTCAACAACAACATATCTACGGAATTCAATAACAGATTTGGAAATTTTGATGAAAATGCATCAAGAATCAATCATAAATCCAGAATTAGAAGAGGCAATAGCATATCAGAAACCCAAATTACTTATCGATGAAGCATTCCAAATCATAGATCTGAGGTTAGATCTTAGCGAAGAAGGGAGGAAGAATGGCGGTTCCCACCGCCGGAGCCATCGGATCTGAGAGAAGCGGCGGAGATTGCACCCTTAGATCCGTAACGGGGAAGAGGCTTTGAATCGTGACCAATGTCAAATCCAGATCTGCGTACGCCGGCAAAGGTAAAGTCAGAGCTGGAAGGTGTATTGCTTCTGGGAACAACGCGAGGCAGCATTACGCATCAACGTTTGACGGCACGAAGAAGCAAGGTTATGCTTGACACAGCAATTGCAAAGCCCACCGAGAAGTAGCAATGGACACGGGAAAAGAAGAAGCGGAGCTCGTCGGAGAGCTTTCTTTGGCGGCCATGGTGGGCCTTGTCATGACGGGGCTCACTGACAACAACAAGAGGAAGATCACAGAGAAAGAGTTCATCACCGCAAGGATCGAAGGCAAGGAGGTGGCCGTCGAGAGTCTACTGGCGACGAACGCGGGCAGCGATTCGTACAATGGCATTAACGACGACGCTTGTGGGTGCGACATCGACAAATCAGAATTAGAACTCGGGTGAGAGGTAGAGGCGACCACGGAAACGCGTCCTAGGGCAGCGATGTTGACAACACTTGCACGTTGGTGGAGTTCTTTTTAGGCAGCAAAAGCACACGAGAGAGAGAGAGATACGCTGCCATTGACGTAGAGGGCTCCCAGGTGATAGTGGTAGTTGTTGCCTCACAAGTGGTGATGGGTAGGACAGTCGTGGCACTATGAGGCAGGGGCGGGGCAATCGCAGGCAACAAGAAGAAGGAAACAGGAAAAGGAGGGGTAAAACCACCACATGCCTCCACTGGCACTGTGGCAGGCTTTATGGCTTCCTCGGGAGTGGTAGCCGCTGAGGGTCTAGGTGCCATAAGGAGGATGGCAGGAGCTACTGCTTTTGTCGCATCTAGGGGTGAACACGGGTTGTATCCAACCCGCCAAACCGACCCAATCCGACCCGCTCGGGTCGGGTTACGGCGGGTCGGCGGGTCAGACCCGCCAGATCCACTTGGTTAGACTGGTTGAGTCTCAGATTTGAACTCCTAAACCCGACCCAACCCAGACCCGCGTGTGTGTGTGTGTGTATATATATATATAATTTTCCCATTCTGCTTTGTCCTCACCCCGCGACCCCCTCGACTCCGAGTCTCACACCGCCGACCCCACCCCGCGACCCCCCGCGACCCCGAGTGTTCCACCGCCGACCCACCCCGCGACCCCGCAGCCACCCCTAATTTAACCCTAATTCTGTTGTTTGCTCTGTGTATGGGGGGTGGGCTGTGTGCTGTGTGGGTTGTGGAAAAAAAAAGTTAGAAAAAAAAGAGGGCAGGTCACTCGCCGACCCGCCTAAACCTACCCGACCCAGGCGGGTTGCAGGTCTGGCGGGTACCTATATTAAATTTGTGATTTTTACCCGACCCGACCCACCCGCCGGACGTCGGGTCTGTAACAGGAGCGGGTCCTACCCGACCCGACCCATGTTCACCCCTAGTCGCATCAGAGAAGGAAGAGCAGAAAGCTAGGGTTTCATTTAGGGGTAAGAAGATGTCACACCTATTTCGTTAATTTTTTGTTTGGGTTTATTAATTGTTATAAGCCAATTTTTTAGCTTGGCCTGTTTGGGAGGTCTAGCGGGATAAGTATATCTGTGTATTTTTTTATTATAAAAAAATAAAAATAAAATATTAAAATAAAATATATAAATTTCAATTTTTCAAAAATAATGATAACAAAATATTATTTTTGTTAATAACTTAATTTCTTAATATAATAATATTCTAAAGTAAAAAAATTATAATATATATAGGTATTTCTTGAGAGAAGGGAGGGAGTTTAACTGAATATATAACATTTACTATATAACAAATAACAGTGTATTAATTCGATATGAATCAAAAAGACATTTTCAATAAAGAATTGAAATTCTAAAGTTGCAAGCTGCTGGGATATGCTCATGAAGAAATAAATCAAAAGACAAGACTGAGCAACGTGAATATCTTTTTTGTGAGAGGAAATTCAAATTTTCATCAATTGATTTTATCATTGAGAAAATAAAATTCATATCCCAAAAAATTTTGCTCGACTTTGTTAGGTATATCACTAATTATTGCTTAGTATGTGATAACAATATCATAAACAAAAATATATGGCATTTTACCAACAATAAACAAAAAGGAAAATGTCAGCAAATCTCTCTTACATTATTTAGATGAGATGAGAGTATGAATGTGGGAGAGTCATAGGGACTCTTTAGATTAAGGTTTCTTTAAAAAGAAAAATTAAATAGTAAAATTATATTAATAAATATGATTGTATAAAATGTTACAAAAAGTAATGTTATTTTAGTGGTTAAGGTGTTATTTTGGTATGATGAAGGTCTCTAGTTGGAGTCCTCCTGAAAGTAATGTAAGTTTATTTTTAGTAAGACAAGCTTTGAAAATGGTCTGGGTTTGACATTTTTTAACAAACAGGTCTGACCTATTCTCACACCTAGTTTAATTGGTGTAGGATGAAGGAATGAATAGTTTTGGTCTCTTGGGGTCCACTAGCAATTGATTGGGTGAAGGTCAAGCCCAATTTCCAAGGAAGAAGAAGATTTTTGGTGAAAGCTACTCTTCCTCTAATGGGTCAATTATTCGAACGACAAAAATTCAGCAAGGGAAACAACAATGAGTGGCTCAATTAATTTTAGCAAGGGGAAATGGGTCATGTGAGATTTTTGTTAATGGGTTCTGCTTAAAGCAATTAGACCCCGGTGGAAATTTCTTGGACCTTGAGGAAAATTTCCATTTTTATAGGGGTAGGTAATGTAATAAGCCTTAGTTAAATAAAAGTCCAAATAATTGATAATAAGCAAAGACTTCTAAATAGAATATGGAAAATGATGATGCAAGTCTCTCCTCCCTTTCTAGACTCCCTCTCTTGTTTGATTTGGGACACATTGCCCTTTCTATCTCTCTTATCATTTTCTATCTTATACTTATCATTACCAAAAATTTACAGAAACTCACAAAAATACTTCTCGTTCATCCATTGCAATTCTTATTACACTTCATTCATATAATTACATTTTCATACTTATTAAAAAAAGACAAACAATAAAGGAAGCAATTAATAGTAAAAACTCACCAGAACAATCATTGATAAACTAGTCATGTTACCAGCGTCATTCATACTCAAGGAACGCGGAAACATGTTAGCAATCACATCTGCGGAAATAAATAAAAACAAAAAGAATACACGTGGGAAAAGCCAATGGTTAGATACTCCTTCTATCCCAAATTATTTTTCACTTTAGTCAAATTTTTTTATTGTTAAGTTTTTAATTAAAGTCTTAAAATAATAACCTTTTAATCTATGTTACATGCCGATACCATATTGATACCAGGTATGAATACGGGTACGGGTATAAGGCATGAAATTTTTTGTAAAATAAGAGTACGGGTACGTCAAATATATATATAAAATTTTTAATAAGTTACATATAATAAAAAAATTTACAAGATAATTAATGTAAATTTTCAATCCAAAACAAATAGCACAAGAAAAAACTAAAATAATATTTATTCAATTTTTTCTAAAAAAAATAGCGGAAGAGAAGAGGAAGGGAAACTCGCAGAAGACAAGGTCACGTTGCCGAAAATGATGGTCCTTGCTAGATGTGACTAAGAAGAAGAAGGAAAGCAAGGATGCTGGAGACAAGGTGACATTGTCGAAGACAAGGTCACGAATTAAAGGAAGAGACGTAGAGGATTGAAGAAAGAGTTAGGGTATCCGCGTTGTACCCTAACTTAAAAGTCAAACTAAAAAAAAATAACAAAACGACTTAGTTTTAGTCAGTTGGCATATTTGCGCTATACCTAAAGCCATATCCATTCTATTTTTTATTTTTTATCTTTTGAATTTAGGTACGTACCCAATCGTACCTAAGCATACACATGGCGTACCTGTACCAGATACATATCCATACGGATACTTTTCCAAAAATTAGAATACCCATACAACATAATTTTTAATACTTAAATAAAAATAATCTAATAAAGTTACTTCTTAAATTACTCTTAAACTTAAAAACATTGTTGGCTTTGGCGTAGAAGATTTTCGCCAAATTAATTCAAAATAAAAATCTTCTCATACATACATACATACATACATACACACTTACTTTGTCCAAAGGATTGGTTATTGCCGGTGACGAGGAGAGTGAAAGGGCAGCTGAGGTTGGCCCTGCAGGACTCGTCGGGCAGATCAGGGAAGGGGGCGAAGGTGCTCCGCACGGCCCGGCCGGCAATTTCTGGAAGTTGCAGCATAGGAGGCCATTCGAAGGGGCTTGGAAAGGCGCAAAAATGGAACTGCTCCGGCATCGAGTACTCAGGCCCGCATATGGTCTTCTCTGAATCACTGCACACGGCATCAAGCCTTGTGTCGTTGGCACACACGCACCCGCATTTTCCGTCTGCACCGTTAAATATCTCTACTTCGGCCACGTTTTGGATACCCCTCATCAACAACAACAACGCCACCGGGTATAGCACCAACTTAATATTTTCCATCTTGTTTCGCATCTTTTTTTTTAAACCGCATCCAAAATCAAACAAACTTAGAAACAATTTTTGACGTAATTACGTTGGAGGATAAGATGATGAGAGAACCTGGAATGTTAAGTTCTTGCGGAGAAGAGCATCTGTCTGAGTCCAGAAGCTAGCTGGATTCACGATTCTTGGTGGTTTTTGAACACCTTCTTTCTCCATTAATGTGTATCTACTAATGTTGTATGGATACAATTATTGTTGTTGTTATCACTAACAATTACCGTTTGTTTGATGCAGAGTTGATATATATATATATATATATATATATATATATATATATATATATA
>QANU01028969.1:186075-227390 GCA_003254905.1 Nissolia schottii
TTCTCTCTCTCTCTTTTTTCTCCTTTCTCTTCTCATCCTGGAAGAGCTCTCTTAGAACTTTCTCATTCTTCACAAAGTGAAGTCTCCATTTTATTCTTTCTCCTTTCTTTCTTTCCAAACAACTTTGCAACTTTACCTCTTCTCCCTTTTCATTACATGACACATAGATACCCGAAACGTTTTGCACTTTGGTATCGACGTGGGAGACATTACTTTAATGTGTGTGTGTGTGTATATATATATATATATATATATATATATATATATATATGAAAAATTATTCTTGCACACCTAGGCTCTTTTAGTGAAATAGTGTGTTGACTCGATCAGCACACTATTAATTACTTCACCATAACCACTCACACGCAATTTTCGAGATGATCGCAAATCAAATAACCGTTCCACACATTCGGTAGTAAGTTTTTTGAATGTGGAGATTTTTTTCATTTTTATTTTTTGCTCATTCTCTCTCGATTTTTTGCTTCATTTTTTGGATCTAGCGTTTGTTTCTGTAATCATGTTCGTCGTGATGGTCGATGTCGACAAATCCACCAGATTTTGTTGGCAAGGAGCCGTCGTTTATGGAGTTGATGGAAAGATTCATTAATACAACAGTGGTGCCACCACCAATCACAGTGGAGGAAGGTAATTATTCAATGAATTAATGAGTAGGTCATTTATAATACGATGGTTGTGTCGTGCATAGGTAAATGGTTGTGTTTAAGTATATAACAAAGTTATGCCTCACACATTTGGAAGGTTAAGTCTTGATTGATAAAATGGTTAGGTCTCCTATACTAAAACGTTAACTTTTATATCGTTTTAAATTGTAAAGTTAACCATTGCATATAGACAAACCTAATCACTTTGTTCTTATTAGATCCAACCATATAGCATTTACAGACTTAACCATTACATGCATCTCAACGACCTAACCATACCTAGACATAACCATACCAGGCTTAACCGCATAACATATACAGACACAACATGACAATGCAAATAGACACAACCAACTAGCAAACACAGACTGTTAAGGTCGCCAAAAATGTTGCGATGCGACAGGAAGGCTTAGTAAGAAATAGAGGCAAGTGATGCGAGTAAGCGTCGAAAATGATGTTAGCGACACAAAGATCGCTAAGATCGACAGCAATCTAATAAGTTAGTCGTGAGAGAAAGAGTTGCGGCGACAATAAAAGATTAGCGACAGAGATTAAAGTTGCCAGTGGTGTTAAGGTTGTTAGTCGCGAAAGTGCATCGACGTTAATATTTTGCGACCAAAGGTTTAGAAGGTAAATCTTGATTGTCGCGAAGGTGACAAGCCACCTAAAATGAGGTTGGTTGCATTAAGATAACGATGATTCTATACGGGAGAAATATTGCGACATAATTTGAGACTTGGCGAAAAAGTGTGATACAATTCGAAAAATAGTCTTTTAAGAGGGAACAGTTAACAACAATGAATACGAAAGTAAGTAAATACCCATCTTTAGAGGTTTGACATGCATGCTAAGGGAACGTGATGAAGAAACCGTTGCATGTATGTGTCATGCATGCAGGTGAAACTGGCCCAGATTTCTCAAGCCACATCAAGCCGAATGGTAATCGACGCCAGAGCGGGAAAACGACAATTTAGAGCCCTGAAACTCTATAAATAGAGGGCTCATAGACGAATCAGAGGGTGGTTCATTGATTTACCAAACACTCACATAAGTCCTTGATCGACAATCAATAGTGCGCGGAAGACCAATGTAAATCACCTTTCTTTTTTTTTCTTTTTTTATCTTTTCTGCATTTATTTCTTGCTTCTATAGGAGTAGTTCATAGCCATAGCTCTTTACCTTCTTCTTTCTTGCTTTTCTTTTGCTACTTGCACTATTAATCCTTCGCTTTTGCAAGGATATTGTAATAAAAAATAAAATTTGGTGATCGTTAATAAAATTACTTCAGTTTCACTTCCCCACTTCTTACAATTGCAAATTCATGCCTTTGTTCTTTACCTAGAACGCTAGAATTGCCTGTTTCATTTTAAAATAATCTTTTGTGTTTGTGCTAAGTAATTCTCCGAAATTATTTGTGTAAAATACAGACATAACCATAATAGATAACGAGACATAACCTTTTATTATACTCAGACACAACCTTTTGGTGAAAACAGACACAACCTTCATGAACTCAGACCTAACCTTATTAAACAACATGACCTAACTGTTCTTTAGTCAAAGCAAAGAGTGTTCGATGATGAACTCGTATAAAAAAACTCGAAGATGAACTAGTGATGACGAAGAATCAAGAGGAAGACGAGAGGGTCGTGATTGTAGGAAGAAGAAATGGTTTGGTCGCAATAGGTCTGGAAGAAGAAAAGGTTTGAGAGAGAGTATTATGAAATGTGAATTGTTGTGTGTGTGAAAAATGAATTAAATGCAGGAATGTGGGGCGCACACACAATGGGTGAGAGTGGGACACATTTTCCTTGTTTTTTGGGCTCCAAAGTAGTAGGCATTTTTTACAATGGGTGTGCAACTAAGAGGTGTGCAAAAATTGGGATTATATATATATTGGGAGTATATTACTAATCAATACAACCCAAGGTTTGTGGTTGAACAAAAGAGATTCATCCTCCCTTAACTACATGTATTAAAATGTATTAGTCACTGGACCCACACTAGTGAACACTCTGGTCGTACACCAAAAAAATATTATTAAACAGTACATTATTTGGATGCACATTACACACTCACTCTTTTATGAATTTATAATTGGTACGATCTTAAGTATTTCATATGTACGTACAAAAAAATGTATTTCATATGTCAAATATGTCTCTCTTTCTCTATATATATTTATTTATTAATTAATTATCCGAAATATGTATTTATGTTTTTTAATTGTTTTAAAAAAAATGGGTGAGAGCGAGGGCGACGGAGGAGAGAGAGAAGGAGGGTAATGGAGAAAGAGAGCCTGTGAGGGTAACACACTATGAGGATGGTGAGATTGAAGGAGAAAAAGGGGGAGGCGAGGGGGTGTGTATCTAGGGTAAAAGAGGGAAGTGGGTTAGCAGGCAAGGATGTAGTCATGGCAGATGATGGCTCCAGGGTTGATGAGGGGGGTTGTAAGCGCAATGGCAATGGCTCCTACTAAGCTAGTGTCTTTTTATGATAAGCTCTTAGGGGGGCTGGACCTCCGGTTCCTTTTCCTTTTGAGGAAGTGATGGTGAAAAACTTGGGCAAGGTTGAGAAAGCATATGATAAGGGAAATGCATCGGGGGTGGTTTTTCATGATATTGTTGTGGCAGCATTATCTGAGTCATGGCACGAGGCATTGGTGGTGAAGGTAATAGGGAAGAAACTGAGTTATATAGAAATGCACCGCTTCGGGGGGGTTGTACGATTTGATGAATGCGAATAATGGTTATTTCTTAGTCAAATTTGATCAGATGGAGGATCGAGAGAAAGTGATTGTTGGGGGGGCCTTGGTTGATACAGGACAAATGCCTCACTGTAAAGTGGTGGTCTTTTTCCTTTAATCCCAATGATGATTTGTTTTGGGCAGAACATGATTTGGGTTCATCTTGAGGGTCTTAATCCTTTCGTATTCGCGGATGGTGCCATCAAGTCCATTGCATCTTCATCGAATCATCCTATTAAAGTGGATACTGCTACTCAATATGGTGACAAAGGGCCGTTTTGCAAGGGTTTGCATTGGCCAAACCAATAGAGAGGAAGGTGTGGATTCATGACCTATTTTATGATGTTATCCTTCAAAGTTTACAGTTGATCTGTGGTCAATGTCATCGCTTTGGACATGCAGTGTTGGCATGAACGTTCATGGCCGTTGAAATGGTGGCAGTGGAGGAGCCTTAGGTTCAACAGGTGGCGCCGGTTAAGGAAAGTACAAATTTGAATATTCCTTTCACCTTCAATGCAGAATTGCAGAATAAAATCTCTGAACATCTAGGAGATTATTTAGAAAAATAGCGGATTTGCAAAGGATGATAAGGAGCGGGACCAGGCAGGGAATAAAAGGAAAAATAGAAAGAAGCATGGCGGCTCCAAAACTATCGTAGATAACTCAACATGTGATGAGCAACAATCTGGTAAGGCACGTACTAGATGACAAGCCCAATCTACAAAGACGATTAAGAAAGGGCAATCTTCCTCGAAGGGTAACCACTAGAGGAAGATCTCGCAGGGGTGACTCAGATGGTGGCGAACACAAACAGAGGTGCAACATTAGGGAAGGAAGTAGCGACAACTCTAGGCAAGGGCCGTAAACAGTTACGTGTAGAAAGCAAGCCATCCTCACTAGTTCAAACGACGCCAAATGTGTATTCTCACAGTGGTCCGGTGAATAAGGTGACAGTGTCTACTCTGGAGTTGAATGGGGATAACAGGCTTGAAGTTCTTGGAAAGCAAGTGGCTAATCCAGGGGAAGCGGTGCGAGATGGTGCAACAACGTAGTTTGTTGGGGAGGTCGTGGTCTACACATATATCACTCTTTCTTAATGATTTTACAACCTTTAGATGTATTGGTGTGGAATATCAGGGGTGCCATGAACTTGAACGGAAAATGACAAGGGAAGGAATATTTAAAACAACATCATTCCTCTATTGTTGTTCTTGTCGAAACCCATGTTTTGTTTCAGAGTTTGCAATCGTTTTGGGTTGGTCTGGGGTATTCAACTGTGGCAGTCCGACGGTATTTGGATTTTGGTGAATGATCCTAATATCCATTATACTTTTGTTGATTCTATGAGACAAATGTTGATTCTATGATTCCATTTTCCTGATGTTGTTTTTAAGAATCTACCCCGCCATTATTCGGATTATCACCTATCTCCTTATTCATCTTGTCGGTTTAGCCCATAATTTTGGTCCTCGGCCTTTCCGTTTTAAGGCTGCATAAGCTAGTCATCCGCTCTATCTCGGTGTGGTTCATCAAGCTTGGAGAGATAGGAATCTTGGCATCTCGAATAAGCTTTATCAAGTTCGTGTTGATTCTCTCGCTTTCAACAGGAACCTCTTTGGTAATACTTTTCATAAGAAGAGGCACCTGAAAGCTCGAATTAGGGGGGTCCAAAAGGATCTCGAAGTTCAAGAGAGGGACAATCTTCGTGTCTTGGATCACTCTCTTCAGACTGACTATAACCAAGTGTTCAAACAAGAGGAGGTTCTATGGTTTTAGAAGTCTCGTGAGATGTAGGTGAAAATGGGAGATAGAAACACATCCTTTTTCCATGCTCAAATAGTTAGTCGAAGGAAGCGCAACAAGGTGGAGGGTATTCTTTTGGATGGTGATGTTTGGTGTATTAATAAGAATATCCTTCGTACTGAGGCTCTTACTTTAAAATTTTATTTATGTCCCCCAATGGTAACATGGGGTTTTCCTATGGCACTAATACTTTTGTTCATGTGCCTACAGACCAAGTTAATGTGCTTTCTAAGCTGGTGACTAAGCATGAGATTTGGGAAGCACTCAAGTATATGAAGGCTTTCAAGGCTCTTGACCCTGATGGTTTTCAACTATTTTTCTATAAGTGCTTCTAGAATATTCTTGGTCATGATATGTGGATAGTGATTCAGTTGGCGCTTCAAACTAGCAGTTTGGCCATGAGACTCTTGGAAACACTGATTGCGTTGATCCCTAAGGAGGAATTTCTGGTTCGTTTCTTATGTAATGTGAGTTACAAAATTCTTTTGAAGATGCTAGTGAACTGCATCCATCCCATCCTTTTGAACATTGTTGGGCCGTTTCAGAATAGCTTTTTGCCCGGGAGAAATTCCCAAGATAATGTTGTTATTGTTCAAGAAAATTTTCATTTTATGAGGAAGTTGAAGAAGAACAAAGGTGACATGGTTCTTAAGATTGACCTCCATCAAGCTTATGACAGTGTCAAATGGTGTTTCCTTGAGAACACACTGTTGGAGTTTGGCTTTCTTGAACAATTGATTCGCCCTATTATGTTTTGTATTTCATCCGCGTCTCTTTCTCTGTTGTGGAATGGGTTTAAGTTGGATAGCTTTCAGCCGAATCGTGAACTTCGTCAGGTAGACCTGTATTACCGTATTTATTTGTGCTTTGCATGGAGAAGTTATCACATCTTATCATTAACAGGGTAAAAGAGGGTAGTTGGTTACCGGTTCAACTCAGAAGAGGGGGTGTGGGTATCTCCCACCGGATTTTTGCTGATGATATCTTTCTTTTCTCTAAAGCTAAGGCTAGCCAGATGAGACTGATTATGGAAACCCTGGATTGTTTTTGCGAAGGCATCTAGCCTTAAGGTGAGTGTTGCGAAATCTAAGGCTATTACTTCTCGCTTCATTCCCCAGGCGAAAAGAGAGTGCCTTGTGAGCATTTCTGGAATTCCTGTCACTGGTAATTTGGGCAGATATCTTGGCTTTAATTTGGTGCAAGGTAGAGTTAAAGCAACTAATTTTGATTTTCTTTTGGATAAAATCTGAACCAAGCTTAGCGGTTGGAAGACAACTTCTGAATAAAGCTAAAAGAGTCCCTCTAGCGAAGGCTGTTCTCACCTTCATTCCTATCTATTCTATGTCAGCGACTTGGCTTCAGCAGGGAAAGTGTGCTAGGATTGACATGTTTGTCTGTAATTTTATTTGGGGAAGAAGTGGTGAGTAACGAGGATTAAATCTTGTCAATTGGAACACAGTCTGTGCTCACTATAAGGAGGGTGGTCTTGGCATTAGAGAATCCCGTTCTTCTAATATTTCTATGCTCGAAAAGCTTGTGTGGGATTTTCTTCATGCCCAACACAAGATTTGGCCTACACTTCTTCGTGGTATTTATCCTTACTCTGGTGACTGGCCTATTGACAGTGGTGGAATCTCAGCCATTTTTCATTTGGAAGTTTATTTCTAAGGTCACACGTTGTTTGGTGGGTGGTTTTCGGTTGAGGTTGGGTAATAGCAACTCATCGTTCTGGTTCTCAAATTGGGATTCGAGTAGAGCTTTGGCTAATAGAGTCCCTTATATTCACATTTTGAATACTGCCTTGCAAGTTAAGGATGCCTGACACGATGGCATTTGGGATATAGTTCGATAAATGCAATTGTCTGTTCAGATATCTTGAAGGAGCGTGTTTGGCTCCATCCTGAGTCCTTGGATTGCATTATTTGGACTGAAAATTCTTCATGGGTGTATTTAGTGTCCTTAGCTTATTGGTGGTTGCATCAGACTCAACATGCCAATGACCCTATTCCTGATCATGTTGATTTGTGGATGTGGATGCTTCATTGTATGGGGAAATGCTAGCACATGATCTGGTTAATGTGCCATAATTCCTTGCCTGTGAGCGCTATTTGAATGTAGCGTCATCCTACCACCTCTTCTTTATGTACCAGGTGTGGTGTTGCTGAGGAAACCATCTTGCATTGCTTCCAAGACTACTTCCTTGCTAGGGAGGTGTGGGTATCCTTTGTTGTCCCTTCTTTATTTTTTAAGGATATGAATTTGCAATCCTGGCTTAAAGCTACCCTATCCGGCCCGAATTCCTCTCTTTTCTGCTGTCTGTTATGGTCGTTGTGGAGGGCTTGTAACATGGAGGTGTTGAGTAACATTTGGTGGACTACTTTCCACATCAAAATTTGTATCCTTTTTTTATTTTTTAGTCTTTGATGATGGTGCAGCTAACTTTCCCTCGCCTCGTCTTGTTAGGTGAGAATGGCCGCCAGAAAACATTGTGAAGGTGAATGTGGACGACAGCTCCTTTGGTAACTCAGGTCAAGTGCGTTTTGGTGCTATTTTTCGTGATTGTCAGGGTCGTTGGTTGCTGTAGAATTGGTGTTGCTAAAAATTTGGAAGCAAAGTTGGATGCTTTGGTTCATGGGTTTTGCCTAGTTTGGCGACAAGGGTATCGTCGTTTATTGTGTGAGAGTGACTCGAAGGAGGTTCTGCGACTTGTGCAGGATTATGGGGTTCTTGATATTACTTATCATGCATCTCACCCCCTCATCACTGAGATTTGAGGTTGGTTGGCCTAAGATTAGGAGATCTCTCTTGTTCATACTCTCTTTTTCGCCAAGATTGGGACTGCAAGTACTAATTCTTTAATCATTTTGAATGAGTCTCCTCCCGGGCTTTGTTCTCTTTTTCAGAATGATTATATGAAAATCCTCTATGAGAGGGTGTAGTTTTCTGTAACTTTTCCATTGAATAAAAAAAAAATCAACCTAATCTTACATTAAGTGTATTATATTTTCAATTTATAATTTTCAAATAATGATATTTTCATATGGGCAAAGCAACTTTGTAGCTATGGTCTGACTGCGACATAGGATTTTCTCCCTTCCTCTTCCTTTTTCTCATATCTCAAGAGCTCTCCATTTCCTTTTTACCCCTTTGAAATTAGAATAATAACGATTAGACGAAGAAAAAAAAAAAGTGAGGAGACATACAAAATCTGCATCTTCAAGGTTGTGAAGCAGATGCACCCTGACAGCGAGGTCTCGAGCGAGACCATGGAATGACGAACAGTTTCACCAACGACATATTCGTGAAGCTCCGTGTCAGCAAGTTCACCAGCTCTAGGTTTGATTCAACCATTCTTCAAAGAAAAGATTGTAGGGATTTGAAACAATGTAAACTTCTAATTGAAACACAGTTTGTGGGAGGAAGTGATTTCTATGTCGTCCGTAGCAGTAAGTACCTTTCGATGTGGAAACTTCAGCTCCCTTTTTTGCATTGACTCGTTTCGCGCTCTGGTATCGCTTAAGCAAGGTCCAAATGATAAGCGGCTTGGTATCGATTAAGCAAGGTCCAAGTGGTAAGTGGCTTGGTACGCAGTTATCCCCGCTGGGAGACTCACCTGCCATAGCCAGGTGCCCGACCTAGATCGACCCGGGTCGACCCAGATTAGTCAAGGCTAAGTCTTAAATACCACCAAGTAGGCAACCTAAAAAAAATTGACTCGTTTCGCGCTCTGCTGTTTTCCTTTTTCGCGCTGTGGTTACTTTTTTTGCTTCAAATGAACTGATTAGGCAATTTTCTTTTGCTTGCTTCGTTGATACTATAGTTACTAAGATGAAGATACCGCACTATGCATTTGATCATGAATCTTACGGAAATTATTAAGTAAATTGCTTTCGGAGCTTGAATTTTTAGTGTTTTTCATAATTATAAGAAAAATATTTGAAAAAAGTAAGTATTATTCAGTAACTTTTAATGAATTTAATTGCTATATTTTTTTCATTATCATTCTACATAATTTTCATTCAATAACAGCCTAAAAATGCTTAAAACTCTTTAAACATTGTTCTATTAAATAACATACATTTTTTTAAATACAAAATTTTTTAATCAATCTGAGTTTTCTCAAACACACACTTGGCCATTAACACAATTAAGTTCTAGCATCAGACATTTAAACAGAGAATCATACACAAATAGATGCCTTCTATGGCTTTTCACATCTAAGGAGGCTGAGGCTCAGCATTAGAAGCTACTCCCTTCGTTTCATAATAGATATATTAATTTAAGAATGTATAAAAAAAGTTCAAAGGATAATTATTATGAAACGGATATAGTCATATATTATATCCTAATCCTTGACTATGGATGGAGCTTTGACTTGAAATGTTACCTGGCCCAGACTTATCAAAACAGAAAAACTCTCACGCACGTACTATAAAGTCCCTGTTAATGACCAAATTACCATGAAAACTTGGGAAGAAAAAGGAAATAAACATACACAATATCGACATCCCAGAAATCATGCCGAGAACAAACAGAACTTAAATTTTGAGTATAGTTGCATCATGCAAAACTAAAAACCTATGATGTACAAATCACCCTCAAACGCTCAAATTGCAGCAAATGAAGAAATAAACCTGATCAAACACACCTAATATAGTCCTACCAATTCAACAATGTCAATTTTCATCGGAGATACATATTAAACCTCACTCGAAACTCTAAGTTCCATCAATGTTCAACTCCATGAAAACCAGTCTTCCTCAAATCACCTCCTCCACTCCGCTTGAATTGCCTTCCCTGCAAAATGGACAGGCTAGTTAACTATTTTCAATCACGATAAACAAAAAACATTAGCTAGAACATAACTGATTCAATTTGAAATCTCCAAGTTCACTTCTACCAAGCTTTATTCACTAAAATAAAAGGACCCGTACTAGTTTGGAGACTGATAGGTATCGTAGATAATTTTTGAGTGACATGATTCAGCTAGCTTTTGTTACGTGACAATTCAGTCAACAGGGTCATTTTTCAAACTGCAATATAGGAAAGAACTATATCATACCATTCCCATCTCTAGAAGAAACGGTTTTGTCACTTCTGTGGCCCCCTTTGCCACCTGATTGGACTGGTTTCTGCGTCCTAGGTGAATGTGAACTAATTTTGTTGTTAGTTGAAGATGGCAAAGAATGTCGCCGGGCAAGGTTGTTTCTCTCACTTCCCTCATGTCCAAATCTTGGGGATCCTTGTGCCCTCAACTTTGCCTTGGCAGATTCAGTTGCTGCCATATAACTTGGTAACGTTGGACTATTCTGTAAACCATTCTCGGTGCGCTCCTGCTTTGCTACAACTGAGGCTTTTCGGGTTGGTTTCTGGTTTTCACTGCTGGCTGGATCTTCCTTGTGACTCAAATCTCCACTTATTATGTCAGAATTTTCAACTTTACAGCTACCATCTGGTGAATCATTTGGCTCATTTTTCACTTCATCTTCAGCAATGTTCTCATCTTTACTTGTAATCTCTGTCAAAGGCTTTGACTCCACAGGCACTTGATAACCGCTTGGAGCATCAGACACCTCCTTACCAATGGATTGCAGAGTAGTTTCTACATTGGGCACACTAGAAATGGTTAATGTTGTTTCTTTCTTGATCTTCTCGATAGAACTAAGGACCCCTTGTTGTGAAACACCATGGCCTGGAGAAATTGTTGTCTTTTCCAAATGTTGCTTTGGGGTCTCAGATTCAACTTCTGACAGAACAGCATTCTCAACAATTGGGTTGTGAACCTTTCTCAAGCTACGTTTAACCTTTTCAAGCTCACTTTGTGGATTTTCCTGCACAGGATCTGAGGGCTGGCTCGAAATTTTCCTGGCGTTTCGTTTTGGCTTCTCCAATTCAGGACTTGCTTGCACTGGAACTGAGTCAAAATTTGCACTAGGAAGCTTCCGGCTGGTACGTTTTGACTTGCTCGATTGAGCTTCTCCAGTTGAAATATTACCCTGCTGTTTCTGATACTTAGTGTCTCGAATTTTCTTGGGCTGGGGGACTGGTTTCCAAAAGTGAGATGCTGACCAGCGCTCCAACCAACTTAGGACTGAATTTGGATCTCCAGCAACATATTGTAAATGCAGGGCCATTATTATAGTTGATGAAGCAAGTCGCTGAAACATCAAACCAATGTTTTCACATGCTCAATATAACTGATATGTCAAAGACACTGTAATAGAAGTATGTGGCCAGGAATTATAAGAAAAAAAAAACAGAAGTATTTGCCCAAGATACATGATGCAGAAACGTTAATGAAAAGCCCTTTTATTTTCTGATTTGAAGTAAAATATGCAAACACACTACCATTATTGCACACAAATCCACTTAGAACAGATTCAGACATAGCCTTATCAGATCACTTTAAGATGTGCAATCATAACATCTTATGAACTCCTACAGCTTCTACATGATCACATCACAGGAAAATTAGTGCCTTTACTCTTCCTATGAATAGGCCCTCGTGTTTGAATAACAAAAATAAGCAGATCATAAATAGTTGCCCATGCAATTAATATTGCGAACACATGCTCTTTGGTTTTAATAACTAAATTTTATAATTGTTTAACAATGTCCCGTGGAGAGAAGTTAGCAGGGGTTCTGTACACTGTCTCTCTCAACAAGCAAGCTGGTCTAACTCAATGGTAAAGGGCTAGTGCTGTTCTCAACTATGGGGACTCAAATTCCTACCTTCTTACATTTGAAATTAAATAGTATAGCTCATTCTAGAATGCAATTGTATCCAGAATAAGTAGCCACACATTAAAAAGAAAATAACCACATACAAGGCATAAAGTAAGTTACCTTATGGATGAAAGCATTTGCTGACAGATTCATAACTTTTGTGCGTACAGCAATTGGCTTGACAAGTTTGCCGTCCTAAGGCACATGTAGTTGAGAAGGAAAACCATTAGCGATGGCAATAGTAAATAAAATATTATACTTACTATCTACACTGACTTGTCACACACTCAAAGCTATGTAACAAGACCTAACCGGTGCACCACCCAACAACCAAAAGAAACATAATAGAAATTCTAAATATTGTTTGATAAATACTGTCCACTCATACCAATATTTAAGATGACAAGTGGGGTGCAAAAAATTAAGTTGTTGAAGACAATTCCTAAAATGTATATGATGCGCCAACTCAAAGAAGACCAACTTTACTCTTTAAGAGTTCAAAATATACTCACTTATTTGCCCAGTCAGTCATTACTACGGATGTGCTGGAGCCACAAAGTTCTTATTTAGCATAAAGTACAAGTCGATCAGCCCAAAAAAATAATAATTTAAAAAATCAGAAGAATGCATCGGTTACGCCAGGCACATCTAGAATTCACTTGCATGTATTACAATTTACAGAGAATTTAGTTCTTGAAAATCATTACCAGAGACTTCATTAGATTGCATCTCTCTTGGATTTCAAATCCAACATCAGACTCTCTAACTCTTCCTCCACGAACAACTGCTTGTAGCTTGACAATCCGATACATACAGCATAATGTAGCCACAGCTTGTCTCCTAACCAAGTGCCCACGAATAAGTGCTTGCAACCTTATTATGCCTTTTAGGGCCCTAAATGCCCTTCGAGCCTTCATGAAAGATGCTTCCATTAGTTGACACATAATATCAAATATTGCAATTTACAAGAAATCCTACATTATACAATCAGAACTCCACATATATAGTTCCAATAAGTTAAAACAAATGTCCATGAAATCTCTTTGAAAGAGACATCTATCAATTATCACAAAAAGAAGCAGTGAAGAACTCAAGACTGCAACACATTTCTTGATGAAATATCTACCACCAGTATCAAAACAGAGGGAACCAGGCACAGTTGATCTCCAATAAAAAAAAAACATGTTCAAGAATTAATTCTAACATGAACGAAATAATTATCTTCCATTTTTTTTTTTTCTATTTTACAGCATGCAGATAGTTGCAACATTCACTTGACAGTTCCTTTTGACAGATAAACATTTCAGAGTTTGAGATCAATTTTATGAAATAACATGCCAGATTAAACCTTTTCATTTCTCAATCCTCAGATGTATCATAATTAAATTAACTATATAAGTTCATAACAGAAAATCAATTCCATATATTTCTTATCCTTTCCCAGATGAATCATGTTACATATAATCAGATAAGTATCGCCAAAAAAGGTGATTCACTTGCCAAATAACCCCTGAAAGCAGCCTGTGCCTTAGTAGCTGCTTCCTCTTGCCTCAGTTTCTCCGGATCTGGTGGTGCATCTTGGAGAACTGATCCCACTTTGTCTATTTCTTGATTTTCAGGTAAAACAGTTTCTGCCCCTTTATTCTCAAGCTCTAGGTCTTCCTCATTTCTGGCAATGGAATTGGGGGTTGGGTCTAAAGCCAAACTAGTTTCTGACACCATCGAAGTCACCACTCCTTTTTGATTAACAAGCTTCTACACGAAATTATCATATACTAAGTCAGGAGTTCATTACAAAAGGGAAATCTCATATCCAAATACTTTCATTTGTATAGAGAAAAATAAGTTCAAGAATGATACTTTCAAATAATGTCATAATACATTATAATCCCTAGCTTTAATTCCTGTGCATGATGTTAGGTGGATTGCAAATGCTGCTTAACAAGGACAGTGGCACAATGCATAACAACCAGAATATCAAACGAAAGTTTAGACCCATGACAATAGCACCAAAGTGTAGTTCGGTCTTGTAGCAATGCCAAATGTCTCAGGATCCTACTGTCTACTCTTTTTCCTGCCTTCATCTTTTCTATCCATAACAACATATGATTAAAAGGTCTGATGATGTCATTTAGGTTACTATTTAAATCTGGCACTGACTATTTATGGCATATTACCAACGATGTAATTTGAAGGAATACTTGCAAATGCCCTCATGTAATGTGAATACAGTCTAACATTGAAATGAATATAGTTGAGGTGTCGCCTCAGCCATTCTAATTCTATCACAGTATTACCTCTCTTCCTTTTGAAAGATTTGATTTGGAAGACTTTTTCCCAAATAGAACTGTTTTGATCCATTTTGCTGGTGACTTCTTCCCCATTGCGAGACTAGGACCTGAAACAGGAATAGGTGAAAAAAAAAAAAAAAGGCGAACCTTGTCTCTTAATTGAATTTGATCCCATGATTATTGTTTCATATTTGTAAAAAGGCAATCAATTAAAACAATGCAAACAAAAAGTATTCACTTCATCCAGAAATCATGCAAGATTCCAGCTTAACAAGATAACCAAATTCAATTACTTTAGTTAATCCAGTTAAAAAGAGCAGTGAACTGACACACAATTCCTTTAAGTAGCCAAGCATATGGAGGGATTGGTGGTATAAAGTCTTGAAACTAGCAAGCCCTTCATGGTTGGGTTATAGCTAAAGTATTCAGCGAAGCAAATTACTATATTTTAAGATAAAAAGTCATGACTTTAGGAAGTTTAAAAAGGAGATGTGATTAAATTTATAAGACCTAAGGGATACTTTATGAAACAAATAAAAAATAATATAGAACTTCAAACAAAGTGTATCTGGAAACGGCATCTCATTTAATTTAATCAAGAAAACAACTCATTTACTAGCAAGTTTTTTTTCCCTTTTCCGTAAAATTTTCTGGCTGAAATGGAACAACAGCTTTTGTCCCATGAAGTTACTGTTATTCTTGAGAAGAAGTGGCTTTCCTCAATGAATGACATAAGAAAATTATTATTTTTCCTAATCCTACGAAATAACAGCCTGATGCTCACCCCAAAAGCAAAAAAGAAACTTGGCTACTTAATAATAGTAAAAGCTTTGAGACTATGCCATCAAGGGAAATAATGACCAATCAACTAAAAACAGCAAAATGGACATCATGTACAATTAGTAGCATCTTTTTTCTCTAACGCAATTTCAAGGAGAAAAAAAGCCATTGTTTTCTTTAATTTCCATGATAGATCATCATTCATTAAAGCAAGCTCCATCGTAAAAAACAAGCCCAAATTCAGAAAATAAATAAATAAATAAATACGACGCTATCACCGCTGTCAATAATAGCGTTCGGAATTGAAATGATGAAACAAATCACAAACGAAAATTACGTTCGATCACTTGACCTCCCTGAGTAACTTCTAAGTTGCTGGTAATTTTGGGCACCAAATCTAAATAGAAAAGAAAAAGAAAAAATAAAGCACAGTGTGTGAAATTGGATGAATATGAACCCTAGAACACACGAGATCTGCTGGAAGCAAGAGCCTATCAGACGCATAAAACAGCTCCGTCAATGAATCAGTGTGCGAAATCGGAGCTAAACAGAAGGACTGAAGCTAGATCTGAGAAATACCTGACCAATGCGGAACCTCTTCAGCTCAAATCTACCATCCCTGTCAAACCATTCCCAACCAAGCCATGAGATTAAAGTTTTTTAAAAGTACTCAATTTTTTAACCCTCGTTTTTTTATTTTATTTTTACAATTTTCAGAATGAGGAAAATGTTACATACACCGGAGTGAGACAGCTTAGAGAAGGTTGTGTACCATGGATGGAAGAGTGTGTGAGGGGAAGAGCGAGTGGTTGATTCTAAAGCTGAATCAATTTTGTGGTTGCTTTGTTTGGTTGTTCTATGTGAAACTGTGCAAGCTGGAAGAATGAAAAAAAAAATTGAAAAAAATAAATAAAAATAAAAATATCCGAAACTGAAAAGCTTGGATAATTTTGTAGAGAAGAGCACGTGTATTTCACGCTCACGCGACATCCTTATTTCGTACCGTTGGATGAGATGACTTGATGGATTTGTGAATCGTTGATCTAAGGGACCGATTTGATCCAAGGGTGGGTGCAAGAGCTTGTGCTAGATTCGAGGACAGATGAAAAGAATTATGGTGGGGGTGGTTGGTTTAGGTAGTAAGTGCAGTTACTTCAAAAGCAAGTGTTCCTTCCCCGGCTTCTTTTATCTTTATTCCAAAGCATTGCGAAATGACTACATTACCCTCGAGACTTAACCTTGATGTCACGCGCGGAGGAACGTGAGCCGTTGATGGTGCATGCGAATGGTGCGGATCACGGAGCCGAAGGTAGCGCGCGTGGCGTTCAGTGGAATGGGGTTTGCGTGATGGACTGGTGGTGCATGCGAATGGGAGCCACGCTGGCGCAAGGGTCATTCTCTCGTTAATCGCCAGCAGCGTCATTGCGTCAAGACAACGACAAACGCAGAGGATGCAAGTGCAATGAAAGAAAGAAAGAAACCAAGTAGTGGCACGCTAATGTAGTGATTTTTTCATTTTTTAATGGGTACTACTTCTAGTGTAGTGTTTCAATTGTGTGACCCACCCTACCCTTGTTACAAAGCGTGTTAATGCCTATCTAACCTATATAAATAATGCCATTAATTAGTCATTCATTATTACCAGCTCCTCCTGTTAATTATTCATTCAATTATGCCATTAATTATCTATCTTATCTATTTATTATAGTATAAATACTACTACGTCTACTCACTCCTCATTGCACGTTTTTATATTATTTCTCAAATAAAAATTTATCTAAAATTATTTGTTACTTAATAAAATTAAAAAATATTAAATGTATTTTTTATAAGTTTATTAATATTATCACTTATATTCTCAATAACACTTAATTATTATCATACTAATTATTTGAAGTTAATTTTATCTGCACATTTCATATTTTTTTTATCTTATTATCATTAAATTATTTTTTAAACGGTGTATTTTTGAAGAAAAAAAATGACAACAAAAACGGACTAACACATAAAAATATAATTTCGCATTATTACCGGCAAACGTGTGAACTTTGTGGATTCATTACATAATAAGGCTCGGCATGGCCGCAAGCAATTTTGTGATGAAGATATGCTATAGAGTAATGTTGGCTAAGTAATGTTTCGTCAAAAGTTCTAATTACATCATTATATTTAATCCAACAACCACCATATATTTCGCCAAAGAGTTCTGCTAACTTATACAAAAAATCATACACCATACATACACCTCGTATTTATATTGATAAAGTTTGTATTTTAACTCATGTAATGTTTGTGCACTTAATTAAATATAGTTGAGAGTATTATTTACAAGTTTATAATGTTTGTGCACTAGTAAGAATAAAGTTTATGTATTATTAATGGTGTATATATGGGTGTATGAAATTTGGTGTACATGTAACATTTTTTTCGCAAAAAGCTCCAATTACATCATACATTTTGGCTATGATGTAATTAACAATTAAAATCTGTTTGGATTTATTTTTTGTCAGAATTTTTTGCTGTGATATTACGCCCAATCTGACGAGTGGGCTTGGTATCTGTTAATAGGGCCTTTTGGGGCAACAAGTGATGACGAGGTGAGCGCAAAGCGATTTTTGACCCAAGGAAAAAGGGGCTTAAACGGAACGCAATAAATAACGGCTCGAGTTTTGAAATTTGAAAATTGGGAGTAAAAGGAGTCTTGATGATGAGACTATGGGCCCCAACGCACTTTGCCAAAGCCTCACAGAGCTCCCCATCCACGTCAGCGAGTTCACGTTGTTCTCTTGTCGTGGTGGTTAGATGCTGGGGTGGCAAATTTTTGAGTTTTGGATTTTCCCGCCCTTGAAGGACACTTGTCAAACCCAGACCAACCCTATAAATTAACATCAAACGCGCTTCCTATCTTTTTCACTCATTCAAAAACACAAACACTTGGTGAGCAGTTACAAAGTAACGAAGCATCTTCTCTCTATATCAGGAATCAGTGTGCGTTTGTTCGTTGCCGAATTCAATTCAATTCGGAAAGCAGATCCATGGAAGAACCCGTGAAGGAACAACCCTCCGCTTCTGCTTCTGCTGGTACTCAATTCTCTCAAACACGCACGCAATTGAATTTTTCTTCTTCTTTATTTATGCATGTGTAATTAAGTTGGGGGGTTTTCTGATTCAGGGAACTCTGTGTCTGGGAGACCAAAGCTTCAGCGATACGCGCTGCGTTCCTCCGGTAAATCCAGGGAACAGCAGCCAGATGCTGCACCCGATCACTCCGTTTCTTCTGAGTCCAATACTAAGAGGTACCCTTTCTACACTTTTTTTTTTTTCTTTTTTCTGTTGTTTCTATTTTGGAACTGTGGAGTTCTAGTGTGTAAGGTAAAACAAAGTGTGTGAATTTGGATGAACCCGTGGTAAGATGATTTTAAACACAGATTCAATTTCGATCTTACTGGTTTGATTCACAGCACTCATAAGAAATATTAGAAATTAGGAACTCGTGGATCTTTGTTCTTGTTATATTTGTAGGGTTTTGCTAAGAAAGGGGAAGATTTTATTGAAAAGAGAGAAATTTTAACATTTCAATCAATGTATTGAATATATTGAAAACTTTAAAATATTTCCAATTTTTATTCTTTAATAAGTGCCTTTAAGCCTATTTGTTTCCTTTGACAGCAGTTCAACCATCAAAATTCTCATTTGACGGTGTGTCTTGTTGGGGATAAAAGCAGAGTGAAAGATTCATGGATTGGATTCATCAAAATTGCTCAATGAATTCATGAAACTTTCACCCATTTTTACCCGTCTAAGCACACCCTCACCTCAAGGTTAATGGTTTTTGGGGCACATGTCTGGCAATTAGAACCAAAATATTGTTGATTCCTATGAATATTCGACTGACTATATCACTACTATTCTATTTGTATTTGTACACTACTAAATCTGTGTCATTACTTCCGACATTAAATACACTGCATTTTTATTTGCTTTGTAATTTGCACTGTCTCCTCCTAAGCCAACATGAAATAACTTGCTCGTTTGTTTTTGGGTCAAATTGAAGTATAGTACTATATATGTTTAAGAGAAATCTCATTTCCATTTGCAGAGGGAGAATTACTCCAAGCGTGAGTAAAAGTGTAGGTGTCCTTGATTTCTCTGGCAAGGACAAGTCTGGCAGTGCCAAACCACCGAGAAGGCTCTCCATTCCTGCCAAATCATTTGCCACTCCGACCCCAAAGGTGGTTGGAAACATCACCCCAATCTCGGAGAGCAGGGTGAGGAGGTCTTCCAATAATGATAGCCAAGTGACTCGAGGCAGGAGCCAGACACCCTCTTCTGACATCTCCAGAACATCCAGCAGGGTGAAGTTCAATCTCCTGACATCGGCGTCCTATTGGGTAAACCAGATCAAGCTCTCTGAATCTGTGGCCAAGCACTCAGTTTCACTTGGATTCTTCAAATTAGCTTTGGAGGCAGGATGTGAGGTATATACAACATATCAATAGGCAATTCAAACACACAGTCAAGCACTCTAACACGGTCAGATATAAAATTCGTTCGCGTGTATTTATCAAACAGTTTAAGCTTTTTGAAGAGTAGAGAGATGATTGATAACATGGTATCAAAGCCTCTAGTTAGATGGTCTAGAAGTTGATCCTCATTGCCCCTATTTGAATTGTCTCTCCTTGTTTATTTTCTTAGTCTAAAGAGCCATATTGTTTTTCCTTATATGGATTATTTGTCTGTCCATTGATTGAACATTTTCCTTTCTTTTGTTTTGTCATGGTTTCTTTGTTAAATATCAACCGTAGCCTTTCCAGCGGATGCAAGATGAGCTGAAATCCTATGTGTGCCGAAATCAGCTCGCTGAATTTGGAGAACAAGTGAAGGAATTGTTTGAAAGCTATAACATAGCAGAAAATATTCCAGAGCAGCCACAACAGGTGTCCCAGACTATTTCACAGTTGCCAGAAGAGGAGGGAACTCGATCCTCTGATGATGAAGTTAATTGCTACTCCTCTTCTGCTACGGCAGCTGGGAAACTGAAACCCAAGTGCTTGAACACTGAATCCACTCAACTCACTGCTGTTAAATCAGCAACAGAATCAACCAAGAAGGAGACTACTCTGAAGGGTACTTCAGGGTCCAGGCTGAGGGAAAGTCTCAGAGTTTACTCAGCAAATTCAAAGCCTGCTGTTACCTGCGGAAATCGCCGGTCAGTTCAAAAATCAGGGAAGCCAAGTAATCAAGAAACTCCTAAGGAGAATGGCAAATTCAAGAAACAAGGAAAGAAATCTGATGTTAAAGAAGGTGAGAGTGCAGTAGTATCCCTTTTGTGCTGCCAATGATTTCATTTAATCTAATTCCTTAATGATTTTTTTTTTTTAATCTTTGTTTGGTTCTCACAGTTCCTTCAAATGCTGAAGATAATAGGGTAAACAAAGAAAATGTGGT
Source organism: Nissolia schottii (assembly GCA_003254905.1). Classification (NCBI taxonomy): domain Eukaryota; kingdom Viridiplantae; phylum Streptophyta; class Magnoliopsida; order Fabales; family Fabaceae; genus Nissolia; species Nissolia schottii. The sequence continues at coordinate 206,532 of QANU01028969.1, forward strand.
AAGTTGCTTACTTATGAAGGGTATTTTTTATAAAGTTACCGTAGAAATAATGTATGGCTAATATATTGGTCCTCTCGCATAGGATGTTCAAAGCAATGATGAGATCAGTTTGACAGAAGTCGCGTGAACAGCATCTGAGCTTAAGCCTCTGGATTGTCTCATTCTCATGAAGTTTGTCTGCAGTGTTCTGTGTGTGGAGCTTGCTTCTCTATAGGGAGTATAGGTGAAATTGCTTTTAACTTCTGGTGTCGAACGTTGCATTTCTTATTAAACTTGGCAAATAGTTGTTATTGTGTCACATTATACTGTTGTTTTAATCAAACCAAGCTGTATTAGATGTTATGGTTTGTCTAGAGTTGATTTTATAATATCTTGTGAATGGCAATAGATTTCTTTGGCATAAATCTGTATCATTATGTGAGTGTATTATTTCTTATAGTAAAATTATGCGAACCTCCGTCTATTTTCGGGTCACTGATGATATTCGTTAGATGTTCATATGCTCAAAATCGAATCTGATGCCATTTTATATGCTAAGTATCATCATCGGATCTGGCAATCTTTTAATTGAACTTGTTGGATTCACAGATACATATCAAATATTGATTTATTTTTATGGCAAAGTATTCTTTGACCGAACAAAGGAGAATACTCTCAAGATGCTTTATTGATCAGCATGGGATATACTTGCCAAAAAAATATATATAACATGGGATATAATGTTTAGAAAAAAAAAATGAAATTCAATGAGTAGAGTAAGATAACTAAAAACGTTAAATGATGACCAGTTATTGGATACTTATAAATTGTTGGAGGTAATTACACCCTTCTTATAGTTTTTAAAAATTCATTAACCTCCCTTGATTGTTTAAAGAATCTTACATTGATATTAGAGTCACACAACACACTAATATTTTTTACTCAATCACTCATCACGGACACATAACAGAGACATGGAATTTCTCTTGTAATTTACTAATTCATTCAACTTCATGATATTGTGCTACGTACATGTAGTGCCTTTTATAGGCCAAGTTTTGTAATGAACTATTGCAATTAAGAAAACTTAATGGTGAAGCTTTCAACATGCATTGATTGGTGATAGTAGGCGGCAAAATACTAGCACATGTAGGTGGCAATATGTGCAATCCGTGCCCCGAGCCGATCGGTAGACCGGATCTCGCCGTTCCATATCTGACCGGGGCACACCGCCGGCCCCCATCCGCTTCTCTCCTGACAATTTTAAGCACTCTTTGACTCTCTTTTCAAACTCCTTTTCATCTTTCCCTCGCGGTACTTGTTCACGATCGATCTCTCGCCAGTATTTAGCCTTGGACGGAATTTACCACCCGATTAGGGCTGCATTCCCAAACAACCCAAAGGAATGGTAGGACAACTTGCAAATCCAAATCAATGAAAGAGCAACTTTTAAATTGTTGTACCACATGGTCATAAGAAAAACTTACTAATGAAGTAATCCAAAGAGAACTTAGCTTGGTTTAATTTTCTGATATTGCCTCCCTTAAACCAACCTAAAAAAATTAGTCATTACAAGCATTTTTTTCATTTAGTCAAATAACTCAATCTTCAACAACTTTGTAAAAATATTTGCAATTTATTCTTCAATAGGGTCTCAAATCTTATGGAATCGGATATCAATATTCTTAGACCTCCCATGAAAGACTAGATTCTTGCAAAGTGCGATTGATGGCTTGTTGTCACAACATATTACTGTAGGAGTAATTTGCTTCTGATCCAATTCTTCAAGTATTTGTTTGTGTAGCACAATTGATTGTAGCTATATATTCTACTTCTGCTATGGGGAGAGAGCAACAACTAGTTGTTTCTTAGATGACCATTATATTGCCCTTGATCCAAGATGGAACACGTACCCTGAAGTGTTTTTTCTTGTTTCTATATCTCCTGCTCAATCACTATCTATGTATCCAACAAGCTTCACAACATTAGTATTTTCATAATAAACGCCATCATTTAGGGTACCTCTGTTATATCGACAAATTCTTTTGGTTGCTTGCAAATGGCAAGTTCTATGTGTTTGCTGAGTAATCCTACTCCATAAACTATATCTAGCTTGGTTGTTATTAAGTATCTCAAGCTTCTCATCATGCTCTTATAGTACGTTGGATCTACAGCTCTTCCGTTATCTTTCCTGATTAGCTTGAACTTTTCTTCAATTGGAGTAGAAACGGGCTTTGAGTTCTCCATCTGAAAATTCTTCAAAATATCATTAGCATATTTCTTTTGAGAAATAAAAATTCCATCACTTTTTTAAGCGACTTCAATGCCGAGAAAATAAGACATCAAACCCAAATTAGTCATTTCAAAGTTCTTTACCATAACCTCCCTGAATTTTGTAGTCATCTTCAAATTGTTGCCAATAAAAATCTAATCATCAACATAAAGACACACAACCAGAATGTCACCAAAATCAACAGACTTAATATACAAAGTATGCTCAAACGGGCCTCTGTGAAAACCATTTTGAATAAAATATGAATCAATCTTCTTGTACCAAGCTCTCGATGCTTATTTTAACTCATATAATGCTTTCTTCAATCTGTAAAACTTATCTTCTTCCCTAAGGACTTCATAACCTGTAGGTTGCTCAACATATAATTCCTCTTTTAAAGTACCATTCAAAAATGCTGACTTGACATCCATTTGAAATATCTTCCACTTATTTTGAGTAGAAAGATAAATAATCATGTGAATGGTGTCTAATCTAGCAACGAGAGAAAATACCACAAAATAATCAATACCTAACTTTTGTTTGTACCCTTTTACGACCAACCTGACTTTAAAACAATCAATCTCCCCATTGAGCTTATATTTTGTCTTGTAGACCCACTTCACTCCAATTGGTTTCTTATTTGCTGGAAAATCAGTCAACTCTCATGTTTTATTTCTTTCAATTGCATTGATCTCTTCATTCATGACTTTTCTCCAATTCTCATTATTAGCAGCTTCTTCAAAATTCACAGGCTCACAGTCTACAAATAGGGAAAAATTGATAATCTCCTCATTAGATAAATCATTATCATTACCTACAACATAATCCTCCAATATGGCTGACATTCAATGATTCCCATAAGGTCTGCTAAATGACTCTAGCTGAGATGACATGCATGCCCGCTTGTCTTATTCTTCATAACAATTTGAAACCACCACAGGCTCCTTTTGAACTCTAGATGATCAATCCCATGTTGCTTTTTCATCAAATGTCACATCTCTGCTGATTATCACCTTCTTTGTCTCTAGATTGTACAATTTGTATGCTTTTAAACTTGAACTGTAGCTAATGAAAATACATTTCTCACATTTATCATCCAATTTCTTTCTGAGTTAATCAGGTACATGGGCATTGATAGAGGGATTTTATCCCATATTTTTGTACTCCATAATCGAACATAGCATCCTAAAAATGTGTGATTTTAATGCTTAATTAATATGTTTTGCACATTATCCTCTTTTGTGAGAAAGTGATAAAAATGCAATTTAAGGCACCATTTTTTATCTTAGAAATCAATTTATAGATTTTTGTTCCCTTTTAGTTTTCTATTGTAGAAAAATAAATTGCCAAGAGGATTAATGAAGATTTGAAGGATATTGGATAAGATACAAATTTTGAAGAAGAGATTTAAAGAGAAGATTTGGATCATAAAATACAAATTTGAATTCAAATTCAAAAAGATTTGGTCAAAGATTTGCTGAGGATTTTTTAACTTTGTCATGGATTTTGTGCTAGGATGGAGGTTGAATCTCGATTTGACTTCAACTGCAAAGTTATAGATCTATCTCTTAGGTTTAGTTGAAGACTTGAATCACCTCAATCCAATGTCTGTAGCCAAAGCTATCGTGATTTTACCGACTGCTATTTAAAAGTGAAGGATTTTCACTCACTTTAGGCACATCCTCTATAAATAGACATCCTCTCTCAACACTTAGCCTCCACTTTTATTTTCTGATATTTTCCCTTTTATTTTATGCACTTTAGGTTTATATTAGTAGTGTTTAGTTATTAGTTCTTCAAGGATTGTTGGAGCGCTCGCATTGACAATGTAAGCTACCAATTATTTGCGAAGTTTTTGTTGATTAATTCAGGTTTTATTTATTTTTAGATTTGTTCTTCTATAGCAAGTAGAAATGGGTCATAAGCCCAATAACCCAATTAGTCCAATTAGGGGAGTCTAAACTAGTATAAATAGGGGTTATGAATTTTAAAGGGGTATGGAATTTGATATTTGGTTGATCCTACCCTCTCTTTTAGGATTTTTATCTCTTCTCTCATAGATCATCTCCTCCCTTAGGAGGTTTTCTATCCTATCCTATTCCTTTATTTGTAATTCATATGCAGCAAATACAGAAAAATACACAAAATATAGCAATTCTCTCTATAATTCCTCTTATAAAAAATCACTTCGTTACAAATGGTGCTTTCATTGACCACCATGCCTACCATCCATGGTGGAGACAACCACTCATCCTCCACACCAGAAAATACAGAAAAATCAGAAAAATCAGAAGAGAAAATTCCACTGTTTGACGGAAGAGATGCCTATTGGTGGATCCTTAGTGTGTGGAAGCTTTTGAAGGTCAGAGGAGTGTCGAAATTGTAGAGATTACTGCAGGTTAAAGAAGGCTTGACTGGCCGTGATCTTACTTGGTTTCGGCTATGGCGTCAGCGAAATCCGTCGGCAAATTGGATGACCTTCAAGGTAGCTTTCCTGTGTTGTTACCAACCAGATTTTAGATCAATTTTACCAGAAATTGCTCAAACTGAAGTCTTAGAGTAGGAAATTGAGTGACAGGAAGTAATAGCAAAATTGAGATCAGAAGTGTAGAGCAAATCAGTGAAAGATCTACCAGAATCAGCGGCAAAAATTCCAGAAAATGCAGAGACAAAAGTGCAAAGCAATCAAGAGGCAACAAACAATGCAACAACAACAGCTCAGGGATCCAAACATTCAGTTCCAGAATTGAAGCTATCAGATCCAATAATTCAAGCAGAACCAGATGAAAATGCAGAGATTAAAGCATTCGGAAAGGTAAATTCAGACTTACTTGAACCAATTTTGAGTTTTCCTGCTTCAGATCCATCCTCAACTATTCTCGAGGAAGTGTAGCGGAAATCACCACCAGAGCCACCAGATCTGAAGCAATAAACGAGCCAAAAGGAGGATGAGGGAAGCCAAAAGGAGCATGCGGAGGCCAACACCAAAACTGCCAGACCAAAGGGCGGTGACAGCCTCGGCGACGCCGTCAGACTCACAAATAGCAGCTGCAGCGGTGCTGACTCAAACGGCTGGGGAAGAGGAAGCACCGTCGCCAACATCGTCGGGAGGACAAAGTGGAAACCAAATCGGGAAACGGTGTTATTTTATGCCTGGAGATAGAGGAGGTGTAGGGCACCTCAGCAATGGCAGCCGGCGAAGGAATCGCAAGAGCGTGGCTGTCGTCACGACATGTGTGTGGAAGGAGAGAGAAGCCGTTGTCGCCATGCTCTGGCAACGACAACACAAAAAGGGGAGGCCGGGGAGAAGACGGAAATAAAGACAGTGGTGGGCTGAGTGGACGGCGACGGTGGTGAGCTGGCTGCTGTGACAACGATGGCGGCGCGATGGTGGCAGGCGCCAATGACGCGATGGCGGGCTGCTGTCATTTTCGCAGGGAAGGAGGGGGCTACGACCTCAATGGAGGAAGATGAGGAAAATGGAGATCACGATGCTTCAGTGATGGTGTCAGGCGAGGAAGTGCGGGTGATGGTGGTGGTCGTTGCTACATTGGTCTTGATGGGCAGAAGCTTTGGTGGCCATGGCAGATATGGAGCAGCCAACGAAGGAAGCTAGGGTTGCATTTGGGCCAAGCGAGGAAAGAAGGTCTCGTGGCCTCCTGGTTCAAGTGCAGCCTAAGATTGTGCAATTAGGCCAAGCCCAATGCGGTCAGCTTGGGCAGAAGTATTATTTTTAGACTGTGTTGGGTGACATTTACTTAACAAAAATAAATGACATGGAGTGGGTTACTACCTCCAGCGAATTCTTTCTACAATTTCCTAAAGATGGTCCAATTAATTGCAGTAATTTACAAATTATGCAATGGGATCTTGGCGGAGATAATTCTCGGACTTTGAGGACAAGGTCCATTTTGAAGGGGGAGAAATGTAGCAAGTAGGAATGGGCCATAAGTCCAATAACCCAATTAGTCCAATTAGGGGAGTTAGACTAGTGTAAATAGGGGTTATGAATTGTAAAGGGGTATGGAATTTGATATTTGGTTGATCCTACCCTCTCTCTTAGGATTTCTATCTCTTCTCTCATAGATCATCTTCTCCCTTAGGAGGTTTTCTATCCTATCCTATTATTTGTAATTCATATGCTGCAAATACAGAAAAATACACAAAAATATAGCAATTCTCTCTATAATTCCTCTTATACAAATTCACTTCGTTACATCTTCTTTGTTGTTTAATTTATTTATCACGCTTTTTTATCCTCCACCCACGAAGGCGTAGTTTCCTTAATATCTTACATGCGTCACTCTAGATTAGGATTTAATTGGAGATTCTTGTGCTTAATGTTTATTCATGATTTGTTTCGCCCCTAATTAGTAATACAGTGATTGCATGTTATTGGTTAGGGTTGATTCAAGGTTGATAGATCTTGACGATCGTAGGATTTATTGATTTAGGATTTGGGAAATTTTTTGGGAACTAATTAGATCTAATCAGGTTGTGCAATTGATGCTTGGGGATTGACGATTGTAGTCTCTTAAATGAATTGCGTGTTAGTTAGAGATTTCAATTACCAACAACATCCCCTTTATGAATAATTAATTTAGGAATCGATTACAATAAATCATTGAATCTAGAAAAGCCGTATGTAGGATATTGCTTTTTATCATTGTTGATTTCTTTCTGTCTTAATTTTCTTGTATTTAAATTCATCAATCCAAACCCCCCCATTTATTGTAATTATAATTGTAATTGGCTTGGAAATTGTTTCCTTAGAGATGACCTATGTTAGCCACTATGCTACATTTTTGGGATTAATTTAGTTTTATAAATTATTATTTGATCGCACACTAAAATTAATGACATTTTAGAGTGTGTCAAATTTGATGTCGTTGCCGGAGAAGCAATTTAGCCAATTCATTTTTCTCTTTCTTTTTCTTTAATTTGTATTAGTTTTTTATTTTTCTACTCCCCATATATATATATATATATATATATATATATATATATATATATATATATATATTACTGAGTCCCTCAAATGTATTATCATGTACTCTAACAATTTTTCTAGTTCGCAGTGGTCTAGTGGTCCTTGCTTTTTAGGTAATTGAGCGAATTTTAATAGTTTCTAGCAGAGGTATAATCGAAGGATGGAGGAATTGGAGAGGTTACTTAGGGACATAGTTCGGAGGGTATTGCTGACCTTGCAGTGCAACATCTGCGAGTTATCTGAACAACAATGGGAAGATCACTTGAGCCGATGTGGGGTAGTAACTTTATCATCCTACCTTTACCAACCTTACCCCAAGCATTACCCTTCCTTCCCCTACCCGGCCGATTCATACCATTACGAACTGCCACCACACGAACCTCCACTATACACGCATGACCCATATCCCCCACATCCTTACTAACCAGAGCCCACATATTAACCACCCTTACTAGAACCCTCATACCAACCCCCTGTTTACCAACCACACATTCAATAGCTTCCTATTCCATCTCCCAATTCTAAAGCAACAGCGACGCATGAGCTAATGAAATTAATGTAGGAGATGCATGAGTTTAGGTATGAGGTGAATCAATTCAAGGCTAACATAACCATGAGTGCATTGAGTGAACGAGAGGAGAACAATCACTAAGATAATGAGGTTGTGTATGAAGATCCATCATCTAACATCATTGATGATGGTGGGCCTTCAGAGGTGGTGTTTGAAGAGCCACAACTAGGGGAAGAAGCACATAGCAATTGTGTTATTCCTAGTATGGTCGAGGTGCCGATTGAGCTTGCTTTGCTACCTAAATTCCCCTCACCTATTCCATTACTCCCATCATCCCTTCTCTTAGCCTATCAGTTACCACCACTCGACCTGCACTTTGAGGCACATGTTCTTTTCCTTGGACCATGTGAGTATGCTCACTTGGAGACTGATGGCCAGTTGTGGGCCTTGTGTGAAGGGCTTGGAGACCTTCTTGCTGCTACTAGAGGAAGGTTAGACCATGTACAGGGATGGTTTAAGAAGCCTCCTAGTGAGAACCTTCATTTACTTCCACTTGGAGTGATTAACTGCTGGATGACCATGCCAAGGCGAAGCCTCAAAGCTTCACCACATCGATGGAAGATAACGCTTGGCTCCCAAACAAAACATGGATTCCAAGGCCATGACATGGCTTACATGGTGTGGGATCCCAATGGAAGCTACCGCAACAAACTTTGGTGGATGTTTCTGGACCAGTTCAAACATGATCCTCCATGAGGCGGTCGCCAATCGTCCAACTTACAGACGTTAAACAAAAGTGCTGGGTGAGAGATAACTCACCGTTTGTAAGTTTTTCTTCTTTTCTCTTTTATTTGTTTTAGTTCAGATAACTCACCGTTTGTAAGTTTTTCTTCCTTTCTCTTTTATTTGTTTTAGTTCTTGTGCATGATTATGAAAATTCATTAATAGGGGATGATTTAGACTAGCTGATGATTAATCTATGCAATGTGAAATGTTGTGTTGGATTATGTATTTATGGAATTAAGTTTGATTGAGCATTTTATAGATCCTTCCATGTTTTAATTGATTGGATGATATAACCTGGTAAGCTTTTGAGCCTTTAATCGGATGGCAACACTACATTGTCATTCCTTCTTTGTTGTGTGTACACTTGCTAGAACTTGCCTAATTCTTTACATTGTACTTTTACCTTTATATATGACATGTGACATGATTGAGGCATTCCTTGTGTATTTAACTTACATAACCATACTAGCTTACGTTGAACATTTGACCCTTGCTAGCCCCTTTGAGCCTTGTAGCCTTTTATTGAATAATTAGCACATTACAAGCTGATAAACCGAGAAAAGCCATGATACACCTAACTTTAGGCTTAGGAGAATTATGGTACATTTGTTCATATGTACTAAGCAACAAGTGTGGGGTAACTGCTCCTATTGGTTGGACAATCTATAAAAGTGCTCGTACAAAAATTTTTGAGGTAACTAATCCATAAAACAACCAATTATGAGCACCAACAGAAACTCTCCCCTGAGCTAATGGGTAAGCGGTGAAAAGATTCTCACGAAGTGTTGAAAAAAGTATTGAAAGAAAAAAATAAAAAAAAGAATGAAAAAAAAGAAAAAAAGTGAATAATGTTTGGGAATTTGCCACTGGGCTAATTGAAGAACAAGAAAAGCTAGTGGAGATCAAGGTCCTTGCACTGTTGGTTAGCACATATGTCATTGATTCTACTAAGTCTTAGGCTTTAGCTCACTGGTCATATGATATCCCACCTTGACCTTGGCCGATTACAACCCCTGAAAAGGACCTCGTGATGCATTTCATATATATTTGGTAATCCGTGATGCTTAGAAGAAAGTCAAGCCTATGGAGACAACTCTAGTGTAGTGTTTGAGAGAGCATTGGATGAACCTATACACTATGAATGATGAGTGACACACATTGACCTGTGAAGCCCAATTGATTTTAACATGCCTTGACTTATTCTTTGCTCATGATTGATATGCCAAGAAAATTAGTTTTAATGCACAGTGATAACATCTCTTTCTAAATGTACTTTATTTTTTGATTGTCATGTATTTTGCACAGTTGTCTAGTAGTTAGTGAGTCGGCTTAAGTGCCTCCTTGAGTTTCGCGGCTTTGTAGGGGGATGTAAATAGAGTCGCCGCACCAAAAAGGTTTTCTTTTTCTTTATTTTTGTCTCCTTAGTTTTTGTTTTAATTTTGTTTGGATTTTTAGTCTACAAAATTCATAGTTCCTTGCATGAGGACAAGTAATTGTTCAAGTGTGATATATTTTGATAGAGGGATTTTATCCCATATTTTTATACTCCATAATCGAACATTACATCTTAAAAATGTATGATTTTAATGCTTAATTAATACGTTTTGCACATTATCCTCTTTTGTGAGAAATTGAGAAAAATGCAATTTAAGGCACCATTTTTTATCTTAAAAATCAATTTGTAGATTTTTTGTTCCCTTTTAATTTTCTATTGCAGAAAAATATATTGCCAAGAGGATTAATGAATATTTGAAGGAGATTGGATAAGATACAAATTTTGAAGAAGAGGTTTGAAGAGAAGATTTGGATCATAAAATACAAATTTGAATTCAAATCTAAAAAGATTTGGTCAAAGATTTGCTGAAGATTTTTAACTTTGTCACAAATTTTGTGCTAAGATGGAGGTTGAATCTCGATTTGACTTCAACTACAAAGTTGTAGATCTATCTCTTAGCTTTAATTGAAGACTTGAATCATCTCAATCCAATATCTGTAGCTGAAGTTATCACGATTTTACCAATTGCTAGTTAAAAGTGATTGATTTTCACTCACATTAGGTACAGCCTTTATAAATAGACATCCTCTCTCAGTACTCTCTCAACACTCAACCTCCACTTTTTATTTTCTGTATTTTTTCCTTTTATTTTATGCACTTTAGATTTATGTTAGTAGTGCTTAGTTATTAGTTCTTCAACGGTTGTTGGAGCGCTCGCATTGACAACGCAAACTCTCAATTATTTGTGAAGTTTTTGTTGATTAATTCAGGTTTTATTTATTTTTAGATCTGTTCTTCTTCGTTGTTTAATTTATTTATCATGTTTTTTTATCCTCCACCCATGGAGGCGTAGTTTCCTTAATATGTTGCATGCAGTAACTCTAGATTAGGATCTAATTGGAGATTCACAATTAGTAATATAGTGATTGAATGTTATTGATTAGGATTGATTCTAGGTTAATAAATCTTGATGATTGTAGGATTTATTGATTTAGGATTTGGGAACTTTTATGGGAATTAATTAGATCTAATTAGGTTGTGCAATTGATGCTTGGGGGATTGACGTATGTAGTCTCTTAAGTCAATTGCGTGTTAGTTAAAGATTTCAACTACCAACAACATCCCCTTTATGAATTATTAATTTAGGAATCGATGACAATAAATCCTTGAATCAAGAAGAGTAGTATGTAGGATATTGCTTTTTATCATTGTTAATTTATTTCTATTTTTAATTTCCTTTAATTTAAATTCATCAATCCAAACCCCCCATTTATAGTAATCATAATTGTAATTGGCTTGAAAATTGTTTCCTTAGAGACGACCTAGGTGAGCCCCTGTACTACTTTTTTGGGTTAATTTAATTACATAAATTATTATGTGATTGCGCACCAAAATTAACGACGTTTTAGTGTGTGTTAAGCATAAACTATATACCCAAAAACTCTGAGATAGTGAACTCTAGTGTCTTGTCATGAACGCTCCTTGTTGAACACCTGTTCAAAATATGGACAGCAGTAGCAACTGCTTCTACCCAAAATTCTTTAGGCATTTGTTTGAATCTCATCGTGCATCTAATCATATCCATGATTATCTTGTTCTTCCTATCTGCAACTCCATTCTGATGCGGAGTGTATATGGTCGTCATTTGATGTTGAAGGCCATGTTGCTCAAAGAAATCCGTACAAGCAAGATACTCTACTCCCTTATCTACTCTTAAAACCTTAATTCTGTGGCCATTTTGTTTCTCCACATATGCCTTGAATGACTTGAAGCCATCACGAGCCTTTGATTTTTGCTTCAAGAAATACACTCATGCCTTTATGCTAAGATCATCAATAAAGCTAATAAAATTCATGTTGCCACCATGAGTTGGTACATTAACCAAGCCCAAGTCTGAGTGCACAGTCTCTAATATTTTCCTCACTCTCTAGAATTTTTCAACAGGAAATGATTCCTGATGCTTCTTTCCCAATCGACAAGCCTCATAGATAGAGTTAGAAATTTCAACTACTGGCAATCCAGAAACAAACAAGTTCTTTTCTTGACAAATAATTCAATCCAAAAAAAATGATAATATCCAAAACGCATGTGCCACAACCAATTATCATCAAGTATGACAAAACTGAAGCAAGAAAACTTATCATATTGTATTTTTAATGGGAAAAGTCAATTTGGAGTCATTTGTACCTTTGCAATGAATCTTCCATTTTTGTCAATCATTGTGCAATATCCTTGATGAATATGCATAGCCTTTCTCTGACAATTGTCCCATACTCAACAAATTATGATAAAGTCTAGGTGCATAAAACACATCAAAAATAAAATTTGGAGATTCATATTTCAACCTGATTTTAATCTGACATTTTCCCAAAACCAGAATATCTGAATTGTTACCCAATCCCACTGATGATTTTACAAACTCATCTAGTGAAGCAATAAATTCATTTTTTCCACACATATGATTACTACAACTAGCATCTAAATACCATATATTCTCATCCTTAGCAAAAAATTACTTATCAAAAATAAACTTTGAGGATTAGAATTCTCACGAACATTATGGTACTAGTTTTCGGCAACGTTTGCTTGAGTGTTGTAATTCTTATTCATTTGTCTGAATCTGTAATCTGTTGCTTTGTGTCATACCTTCCACAGTTGTAGCAGTCGTAATTGGTTATCTCTTGGTAATAATTACCTCTTCACCTTCCACGGTTAATAGGTCCAAAATTATTTCCTCCTCTTCCTTAACTTTGTTGTTTGAAATTGTTGCATCTTCCTTGACAGTAATTACCTTGACCTCTTCCACTCAAATTTCCTCTGCCTCTACCTTGATCGTTGTAGCCACAACCTCTCGTTTCTTGTTCATGGCTTGATTCTACATTGTTGTTTAAATTCACTTGGCTCTTCAAGGCTTCTTCAGTTGATTTTTTTGTCTTCCCCAAAATTTTAGTCATGCGGCTTTATAGTTCCTTGCATCTCTGCAAACATCACAGTGTCTGTGTCATGTGATTCTAATTTCATAGTCACTAAATGGTCAAACTTCAATGGCAGGGTGTAGAAAATTTTGTCCACTACCTTCTTATCTGGAATCTTCTCTTCATGCTCTCTCATTTTAACACAGAAAAATATTGTTCAACGATTTATGAGTTTGACATTTCATACCTATCATATTCTCATTGTAATGATTGCAATTTGGATTTTTGTGCCTTTTCAACACCTTTGTATGACATCTTTAGGATCTTCCATACTTCTTTTGCAGTTTTGGCATTGACAGTTTTGTCAAAAACTTAGTAATCTACACCTTGGTGTATTTGTGACAGTGCCAATTGATCCCGCCTCTATGCAGTTGCATTAGCTCCATCTTGAATGCTTTGATCAACAAGGCTCTAAATATTATGAGCCTTTAAGTGTACGGACATCAACAACTCTCAAGTGACTAAAGTGACCAAAGTGATTTATAGTTTCAATGACCAAAATGAGAATTATCCATTTATTTTGTAATTTAACCTAACTTATGAATATGATTTATTTTGTAGTAATTTTATAGGAGGTTTCTCAAGTACCCTCAAGGGTGTTTACTCTCTTTCACTAAATTTTGTTCTTTTCTAACAATTTTTAAAATTAAGTTCATCAAATTTTGTCATCATTTCATGATCCAATATAATATGCCGATGTGTCATATGATTTAATGTGATGTATTAACATCTTTTAATACAATATTTGTATAAATGTTTATCATAATTTAAATGAACTTTAAATTAATAAAGTTGTACAAGTTAACTATAGTCAATCATTTGACAACAGAAAATCTTGTCAAAATCATATGAAACATGAAATGATAACAAAATTTGATTAGTTTAATTTTATAGTGTACCAAAAATGAAAATATACATAAAGAGGGTAAATACCTTGAAGAGTACCGAAAAATTTTCTATTTTTGTTTTTATATTTCAAATTTTAAATGATCACCTTTTTAATTTGATGTTACTAGGTATTTACAGCCTTTAAGAAGAAATTTTTTATATCATTTCAACACACCTTTTATAGGATGCATTTCTTGAACTAACTGCACATTCCAGGATCCATTCTCTAATGGTAGCTGTTTAACCAGAATTGGGTTTGAGTCTTGGTTCACAGTATCTAGGATAGTGTGAGGATACGAGCTTGACAACGGATCTTGATAGATATTGATGTTTATGTTAGGAATAATTATCCCAACTACACAAATAAAATAAAAAGGAACAAAGAAAAAATAACACAAAAGATTAAGTTTGATATTTACTATTTATATTCACAACTCCACAACTCAATCTACTAAATTTTATCAACAAGAATACAAACACCAATCTCAAAACCTCTCTCAAACTTAAAATTCCCAATATACTCAATCTCTCAAAATGATAATTTCCTCCCTCAACAAAAATACTCAACATACTCGTAAACTTTCTCCACTTAACAATAAATTTCTCACATTAATTTCAATCTCATTAAATACCAAAAACTCAAATTTTGTCACTCTCACTATCGCATTGGGCGCACACACAACATTCCTCATTTTATTCTGCTGGTGGTCCAACTACTTCTTTCTAGTTTTGTTTTCTCTCTTTTCTTTTCGGCTTAGGCCCAATTCAAGGCAACATATAACTCAACAGTTCGTTTCCATTTCCAATTCTCCATTTAATTTAATTACTTTTCAAAGTACTTTCATCTCCTCTATAATGCTTCACCAAGGCCAACCGAGTTTTCTGCCTAGCTCAATAATTAAGACTGACCCAACTTTGAAGTATTTGGACTTGAAGACTTTATAGAAGAGGAAAGGGTTCATTATGTTTTAGTCCCTGTAAAATTAGAAAGTTTGATTTTAGTCCCTGCATAAAAGTTTTAGTCCCTGGAAAATTGTAAAATTAGGTTTTAGTCCCTGGGGTGGGGTGAGGGTTGACTGGGCTGACGTGGCGCTAACGCGGTGCGCCACGTGGCATAACCCAAAACCCAACCCGACCCACAACCTGACCCGTTTTTATTTTTATTTTTTTAAAAAATCTCCCTCACCCCCACCCACCCCCACCCATCCCCATCCCCAGCCCGAACATGACCTGCTACCTACGTATTATCCATTGTCTCTTTCTTCCCACCGGCATCAACACCGACAAGCTCTGCCCCTTGCTTTCCTTCAATTCTTGTTCTCACACACATAAGACCAAGTATCCTATCCAAATTAGAGTTTGCAAACTTGATTTAGGTTAATTTCATAAAATAGATATTTTAACCAAAGAAAGAATGATAGAGATTGATGGGTACCGTGGGGTGCAGCAGCTACGGCTTCAGGGTCAGAGAGGGATTGGCGAAAAGAGCGGAGTTTGTCCCAGTGGTAGCAGCTGGAGAAGATGCCACTGAGGCTGACGATGTTGGGCTGGGGATGGGGATGGGGATGTGGATGGGGATGGGTGGGGGTGGGTGGGGGTGAGGGAGATTTTTTAAAAAAATAAAAATAAAAACGGGTCAGGTTGTGGGTCGGGTTGGGTTTTGGGTTATGCCACGTGGCGCACCGCGTTAGCGCCACGTCAGCCCAGTCAACCCTCACCCCACCCCAGGGACTAAAACCTAATTTTACAATTTTCCAGGGACTAAAACTTTTATGCAGGGACTAAAATCAAACTTTCTAATTTTACAGGGATTAAAAACATAATTAACCCAAGAGGAAATAATGTTCTATAACCTCCAACATTGTTTTGCGAAGTAAATATTTAAAGTAAGTGTAATGAACACATAATGAAATTCTTTCTTATTTTCACTAAAGGATCTCTTATTAAATTACAAAGATATTTCACTCTAACATACCTTTCCACTCAATATGGTGTCACTCATTAATTTTATCGTTGAGAGCGATGCTTTCTTTTACTATTTTTAGGTGAATTTAAGAGAGTACAATTGTCTTTAAATTCTTTAATATTAGTGATGTTGACGTGTCATGGTTTAATTAGTTTTCAAGCAGATGTGTTGAACTTTTATTGGTTTGTAATTATGAATTCATGGGGCCTTTTTATTTGAGTCAAATCCATGTGTTTGCTATGACCCATTGTTTTGTTTGATTTGGAGTGTCTTCATGTGGCCAATTTCTCCAAGTGGCTGATATCGTTTGGGTATCCAAGAGGTGTCACACTTTGGTGACCATGACACCCTCACATGAGCACAAGCCCTCAAAAGAAAATAGGAATAGAAGGATTTGATAAAGGAGCTTAGCACTTCTGTTTTCATTAATTGAAAAACTGATTTACATTGTGAAGGATTGAGCTTTATATACATGGCATGCCGAGCTCCATGGTGTGCCATGCATATCATTTGTATTGGATCACTATCTCCAACCAATTAGTAACAGACCAACAAACTCTAACCACCTCTAACTGATTTGCAACGGTGTTAGTTGCAGTAACTGAAACTTCAGGCCTTGCAACCGTATCAGTTGCAGAAGCAACAACAGCAGGCTTAATTGCTAGCTTGATTGCTTCCTTTATTAACCCCTTCTTGAAAATGCAACTCCATCCTCATGCTTGAATCTTTCTTGGAGGCCATGATCTTCGTGAGCCTGACTCCTCCCTTTGTGTAAGCATGACACTCGATCTCCCTGTGAGCATGGCTTTATGAGCCTGCCTTCTTCTTGGAAAGCTTGAATCCTTCCTCGTGAGCTTGACCAGAGTTGCATCGTCTTGTCTTTTAGGCTCCCTTAAGAGCTACATGAGAGTTCATCAAAACATTTTTCTCTCCATCATGTGAAATCCCTAAAACATTGACTAAGTCTCGTTCATTTTACTTCTTACATAGATTATGTTAACCTATCTAAGCCATCTTCTTTCATGTACAGCGTCCCTACCAAAAAGAAGTCATTAATTTGTGCACTTCATCAATATCAGTATAAGCTAGTTTGAAGCAAGTGAAGAAATATATCAAGATGACTGATCCCAATGTTATTATGAGAAGGTTGTCTTTTTTTATCTCAATGCTTTTATTGAGATAAGGTTTCTCATTTAGCTTTTGCCATTTTTGTTAACTCTTTCCTTTGTGAAGCTAAATATATATATATATATTTTTTGATCGATTGACAATTGGGATTTGAGTAACCAAGTAACTGTTATTCAAATTTACCACTTATCCATTGTGATTCTCATAATTCTACAAAACATCAATCGGGTTGTTACAATGGGGGTTGAGGCTTTACTAAACAGTGTAAAATCATCAATAAATAATAAGTGTCCAAGGCCTATTAATATTTAAACATCATTTATATTGAAAACCAACCCATATAAAGTGGTATAACTAAAGAATATATTATGCCTTTTCAATAAACATTTATATATATGTATATATATGTGTGTATACACACATCTTTATTGTTTGTACGGCCATTAAAATAGGAACACCCGAAAAAAAAGATCAAAATAACTAAAAAAAAAAAAAAGACAATAGAAACAACTATATGCGGGATAACAAAAACAAAAAAAGGACACAGGATTTGTTATTCACAAAAGCAACTAACCTAAACAATTTTTTTTATTACTCTCAAATGACAATCTCTTTTATTTTATTTTCGATTCATTCAAAACTTAACACATTTAGACATAATTTTGTGTTCAAATATATTAAATTATGAATGAACTTAAAAACATGAATGGAAATGCTATTACGAAACGGAGGGATTTTGATAAGGACACGTGTTAACAAAACCTTGTCCATTGTTTGTTATTTTCAAAAGAAAATTTAATTAAAATGAACGAATTTTATTACTTGAATTGACGAATGATGATGGCACCGAATGATGATTGGCACAAATAAATCTCATTAAAAAGAAGAGAAAAAAATGGAACAACACATTTTCAAATTAAAGGGAGTGGGATGATATATGTCACATCACCTTTTACATGAGTGCTTAAAAATGAACTGTTAAAATTGTGATTATACATCATTTTTCTAACCTCCAAAATTTCCAAAAAGAATCAAAACAACAAATAAATAAGACCTTCGCTTCTTCTCATTTTCTCTGGCCGCCACTGCTTTCGATCCAATCAATCTCTTCATCCTCTTTTCTTCTCCCCAATCAATCAATTAATATCGCTGCCATAAGCTTCCCTTTCACGCTCCTTCCATTCCGAATCTTTCTACTTCCTCTCGGGTTAGTTACTATTTCCCCAAATTTAATTTTCAATCGATTTATTTATTTTACTTATTATTGGTTTTTTGTTCGATTTCGCGTTTTTTCTGTCATGGACGTTGATGATTAGTATGTCAGAGGGGTGGATCTGTATCGAATCCCTATTTTTTGTTGGTTCCTTTGGCAATTTGCACTGTCCGTTGACTTTTGTGAGGGGTTGTGTTCTGTTGCCGATGAGGCTTTAATATGAGAGTAGTGTGGGAAATTTTGCTTCTATCTTTGTGGTGAAGTTGCTAGCCCGTGAATAATTGCAGGTTGAAGGTGCTAGGTTACAGAATTTGCTTTTTTGCTTCCTAATTTTCGGCTTGTTGTGGTATAATTGTTTTGATTAAACATGAATTGTGATTCTCTACATGTGGAATTGAAGTTGCACTTTTTTGATAAGGTGTAAACTGTGGATGCAATTCTGTAATATTGGCCTATTGGGTGTGTTTCTTGTAGATTCAATGAATTAGGTGTTGTTGTGTTGAAGAATGAATCGAAGCCTTTACTGTTTTCATATTTGTGGCTGTTGGTTTCTTTTTCTAGGTGGTAGAAATGTCGACTCCTGCTAGGAAGAGGCTGATGAGAGATTTTAAGAGGCTGCAACAAGATCCTCCTGCAGGAATCAGTGGTGCCCCTCAGGACAACAATATCATGTTGTGGAATGCTGTCATATTTGGGTGAGTTCAATTGAAGTTGGATAAAGATCCATTATTTTGTTTACTTGTATAATTTGGTCACTTTTCGCCTTTTTAAGTACGGATGGATAAGCAATTTCTGCTTTCTTGTCTGCTTTGGATTGCAGTCCTGATGATACTCCATGGGATGGAGGTGAGTCAATCCTTTCACCACAGCTCCTATCTGAAAACATTTTTATTGATTGATACATTTGTCAAATAGGTTATTCTACCATCTTGTGTTTTACATACAATTTTAATGACTCTGTCATTTAGGATGAGCTTACTTCATAGATGGTATTAGGATCATGTTGCAAGGAATGCCAGTGTTATCAATAGCAAATCACGGAAATAACGTTTAGCCAAAAGTTTTTTCTTTTGCTGTAGCGATGCTGTAACTGCTATAGCAGCACTATAACACTGTTAAATACCATATCACCGAACTCCATATCCGCTCCGCTATTCCACTCTCTGCTATAGTTGCTATTTGACAACATTGGAATGCCATGAGCCTTTAATTCTCTAAAAAGATTTTGGGGAGCTCTTGATGGATCTCTAGGTTGCCTAAGAATTGAAAGTTTTTCTACAACTGGCATGTAGAGTGCTCCTTAGTTTGATGGTATTTTACTATTTTATGGTTTTCTACTTTTCGTCCTCCCTTTTATTTCTGGTCCAATCTTTGTTATAACTGTCCTCTATTATATTGTCTTGTTGATACGATTCATGATGTGTTTGTTTTGGATTTGGATCCTCTCATGTTAAAATTGGTCATGTTAGGAGAGAGAAAAACACAGATTTTGAACAAGTGGAACTCTTATAAAATTGGTAGGATCCAATTTAAATGTTTGTGTTTTTCTCTTTCCTAACATGACCAAACATGACGATTTTGGACATGAGAGGATCCTCTCTTGCTTGTTATAAACACGCACGCGCGCGCACACACATATTCTATTCAAATATTGAATTAAATTCTTTCTTCCCAATGTAGCCATGTTTTGATTTAGTTCTTAAGTCAAGTTAAACCAATTTTGGGTACTCCTGGTTGGGTAGTCTCTATGTCACGTATATTGGGATGCCGTATTCTGTCTCTTGACGTTATCATATTAGCCCATGCCTCCTAGTGAGACAAGGCTTAGTAATTGTTGTTGATATCGTCATATTAAATATATTTATATAACTGCATGTCTATATATTTTGAGCTATTCAGGCACGTTTAAGTTGACTCTCCAATTTACTGAGGATTATCCCAACAAGCCACCAACTGTCCGATTTGTCTCTCGAATGTTTCATCCAAATAGTAAGTCTTAGGTGGAAAATGTTAACATTCGTATGCACAAATTCAATATGCAGCTACTAATATCAATTTTTCTACTCTGGGCAGTTTATGCGGATGGGAGTATTTGTTTGGATATATTGCAAAACCAGTGGAGTCCTATATATGATGTAGCTGCTATACTCACTTCTATCCAGGTATAATCTAGTATATATAGCAATAATATCTACATTCTCTTCATTTTTTGGTATATTTTGCACAAAAAGGAAAGAAAGCACATATGTTGTGCTCATTGTTGTCAATGGGTGCCCAAAGGTGTGGCTAAGGCTAGGGGTCAGTGCCATAAGCGGTCAGTTCCTACTGTTGGTTGAGGTGCATACCTTTGGCACCTTTTCCTTATGTGTAAATTTTAAAAACACAAAAAGTCATCCAACTAATTTGCTAATGGTGATGTTAAATGGGGGGAAGATAAGAAAATGGGCGCCGAGTGCATGACGCTCTCATCTAGTGGGGTTTGGGGAGGGTAGATGTGCATAGCCTTACCCCCGCAAGTGGAGAGGTTGTTATTAGGATTTGAATCCGTGACCTCCAATTCAACAACTTTATTGTTGCACTGAGGCTTACTAAAAAGGGAAAGATAGTCAGATTATTTAAAAAATACTAATTACTAGTCTTTGTGACTGAGTTTTAG
>QANU01028969.1:228154-307509 GCA_003254905.1 Nissolia schottii
TTAAACCCTCACCACCAGTAAAATAAATATAAAACACTTTCAACACTCTTATGGCAATCTTTTTGCTGCTATGTAGTAGTAGTAGTAGTAGTCAACATGACATAATTATTGTCTAAATATTGATTCCTTCTTGGCAGTCATTGCTTTGTGATCCCAACCCAAATTCTCCTGCCAACTCTGAAGCAGCTCGAATGTTTAGTGAGAACAAGCGTGAGTACAATCGAAGAGTGAGGGAAATTGTGGAGCAGAGTTGGACTGCCGACTAAGCTCATCTTACTCTTGTGGTTCTTTGAAGGCATGAATTAGGTTGCGGTGCTACCTATATAAGAACCATTGTGCAAACTTTACCAAATTCTAAGTCGTATTCCTTGCTGTTTTGAATGTTTAGGATCATCTTATCTTTATTTGATTGTAGTTTTTGCACTGTGCATGTCAGTTCATGTAATATAGAATACTTTGTCAATTTGCATTGGATTGTTGTCAACAAGGTCATATATGTAACTTGTAGTTTTCTGAATTGGTTATTATCTTATAAAAACTAGCTTTAATTTCGTTTATCTTGTATGGTTTACCTGTCACTTCTGGTTCCAGCCTCCCATTGTGACTGTGAACAGAGGTTAGTCATACCAATAGATGGTGTAGGTTTTTTTTTGGTGATGAATAATATGATGCTCTAAATGTATTACAAGTTAAAAAATAAAATAAAAATTTCTGAAAGTATTAGTACATGGCGTAGTGCACTTGTGCGTACTTGCGCATGACTTTGCATCTAAATCCAACGTTACAGCCTGAATCCGTTACGTGTGTGATTTATCAAATATTCACTTGTTTTGTATGGTTAGTAGTTTAAACAGGGGATCATAGGGGGGAATTCTTTCTACCCCATGCATCTAGTGAACTTTGGATAGGGAGAGAGGGCTAAAAAGGGTTACATCCTGCATTTAGCAATCTCACAGATACCAAAACAAGAGTTTGATACCCAAATAAACGATCATGAGGGTAAATGTAAATGGGATACACGGATCAGCCAAGTCATGTGCAGGAAAAATGATGCGGTATGTTGCTTGTATGGGTCAGGAATTGTGGTAATCCGAGAATCACCCAGATAAACTCCAGGAATTGGCAATTGAAGATACCAATTTGGTGAGGTTCATTAAAATAAAATATCAAATAAGGTTTGGGAGTGAAAAGATGATTGTATTCATTGATGCCTCAACCATTACATATGAAAATGTTAAATAGGAGAATGCCTAATAGAAAAATATTCTCCTTACATTTCATGGGCCCACAACGGATCCCAATGTCAGCTAGTAATGATTACCTAATAACATTTGCCTAAAAGTTTTAAATTGTCCTCAAAGTGTCACCAACAATCAAAACATTGATTTTATTCTCAAGTTGCTATTTAAAATTACTTAACTCCTATAACAATTTAAAACACCCCCCTAGCACATCCTTGCCCTCAAGGATGGAAAGTTGGATACTTGTTCATGAGATCCTTGTAGAACTCTCATGTAACCTTTTCCACAACACAGTTGTTCCATTTGACAAGTACCTTTGTAACTGCTTTCCTATGTTGTTTTACCATATTCCTATCAAGGATTGCCTCGGGTTCCTTGGTGGTAGCCGAATGTGGATAGTCCAATGGTGCTGAGAATAAAGTAGCAGAGATGGGATTACAGCAATGTTTTAGTTGTGAAACATGGAAAACGTTGTGAATGAGAGAGTCAGGAGTAAGGCAAGTTCGTAAGCAACCACTCCAACTTTGTCAGCGATGGGATATGGGCCAAAGAACTTTGGAGAAAGTTTGTGAACGTTTCCCTTGGCTAGAGAGGATTGCCAATATGGTTGTAGCTTCAAATACACGCATTCTCCAATATTGAAATTTCTATCACTGCGATGCTTGTCAGCAACTTGTTTCATGTGATTCTGGGCACTTTGTAGGTGAAATTTCAATAATAGCAACCTGTCTTCTTTCTTTTGCAGAGAATGATCAACATGTTCTTTTGATTCACCCGGGAGATAGGGTAGGTGAATGGGAGGGTGGCTGGCCATATACAACCTCATAGGGAGAGCAATGAGCGGCGGTGTGATAGTTTGTATTGTACCACCACTTACTCCAAGATTGAGGTTTATCAGCACAAAAACAATGGAGGTATGTTTCGAGGCAACAGTTTACCACCTTTGTTTGGCCATCACTTTGAGGATGATAGGCTGAAGATTTGTTTAATGCTACCCCTTGTAGCTTGAAAAATTCATCTCAAAATTTGCTGAAAAAAATTGGATCGCAATCAGACACAATTGAACTTGGGCACCCATGGAGCTTAAAAATGTTATCCATGAAGGATTGTGCAACATCCTTTGTTGTGTATGGGTGACACAGAAATGAAATGTGCAGCCTTACACAAGTTATCAACAACTACCAGAATAAGGTGTTTACCTTTGGAAGGTGGCAAGCCTTCAATGGAATCTAAACTAATATCCTCTCATATGCGGTCAAGAATTGGTAGAGGTTGGAGGAGGCCCAGAGGAGCAGTGAGGTCCAGTTTGCTTATTTGGCACACATCACAGTTGCGGACAAACGTAGCTATGTCCTTAAGCAATCATTTCCAATAGAATATAGCCTTCACACGAGCAGTAGTGGCATCTCTGCCGAAGTGGCCCCCAATTGGTGACGTGTGTAGCCAGTGGAAAATTCACTGTCAGAGTTCATCATTGTTGTCAATTACCAGTTTCCCTCTTCTTCGTAACTCATCCTTCTCTCATGTAAATTTTGCATGCACCTTTGCCCTAGTTTGCAAATCCTTAATTATTGCTGAAAGGGTAAGATCTGTTGCCCAAGCGCTGCAATTTGTTGAAGGAAGTCACTGCTCACATTGGATAGCACAAGAGAGAATAATTCAGCATTAGCGCAGCGTGATAAGGCATTTGCGGCGACATTATGCTTCCCCTCTTTGTATTGTATATCAAACTCGAAACCTACAAGTTTGGTCATCCAAACTTGCTGAAAATGGGTGTTAAGTCGTTGCGCCAAGAGGTATTTGAGGCTCTTTTGATCGGTGCAGATTGTAAAAAGCTACCCACACAAGTAGCTCCCCATGTTTGGACGGCAAACACAACAAGTAACTCCCTTTCATAAACTGGTAAGGCCTGGTGCCGTGGCCCAAGAGCTTTACTAATGCAAGTGATCGGGTGGTGATCTTGCATAAAAATCGCGCCAATACCTCCCCTAGAGGCATCTGTTTCGATTACAAAGTGCTTAGAGAAATCTGGAAGAGCTAAGACTGAGGAAGACACCAAATACTAATGTTGCTTTTTCTGACCATACAAAGCAGTCCTTCTTGAGAAGGTTAGTGAGTGGGTGCATAATCTAGCCAAAGTACTTCACAAATCTTCGAATATTATCCCAACAACACAACAAATCCACAGAGTTGCTTGAGATTGGAGGACTAGTCATATATGACATTCAATTTTGTCAGGTCTTTGGCAACTCTAGCTCCTGAAATTATGTATCAGAGATATTCTACTTTACGTGAAGCAAAAAACACATTTGCTCTGCTTGAGGCAAAGGGAGTTCTGTCTCAACAAGTCAAAGACAATCCTCAAGTGGGAAATATGATCATGTAGGTTAGCGCTATAAACCAACATATCATTAAGAAAACAATAACAAAATTTCTAAGATAATTATGGAATACGACATTCATGAGGAATCGCAAGGAGGTAGGAGCATTAGAGAGACTGAAGGGCATAACCATATATTCAAAGTATCCAGAATGAGGTTTGAAAGCAATCTTGTATTGTTCTCCCTCCTGCATTCGCAGTTGATGATACCCTGAACGAAGATCGTGCTTGGAATAAATGTTTGAGTTGCCCAACTCATCCAACAAATCATCGATCAGCGAAATTGGAAAGCGATCCTTAATGGTTTGCGAATTCAATCGTCGGTAGTCCACGTAAAGCCTCCATGTGCCATCCTTTTTTCCTACCGATACCACCAGTGAAGCGTAAGGGCTCGTATTGTACTAGAGTATCAATGATCATTTTTGGGCTAACGAAAATTGGTAAGGCGCTGGTTGATAGGTTCTACTACCTCAATTAGTGGAATGCAATGATCAAAGCTAGGACACAACTGTTGTAGCTGGGAGAGTTCTTAAAAGATATCAGAGAAAGAACTTAACAACTCTTGAATCGGAGGGGGTGTTTGTAGGGTTAGTCAAAAGAGTGACACAGTAAAGATGTCGATTGGGGATCCATCATTGTCGTGGTAACACTTGTAAAAAGCACAATTGACTTTCCTGAGCCACAACTTGGCTAAAGGACTTCTCCCCCAATTACTTTGGAGCTAGCAACTTTTGCTCTCCTAAAAACAAACTTCCTCCATTGCACTGTAAACTCCATTTGCAACTTCAAAATATTCCAGAGAACAAGGCCAAGAGTTATGATCCATTGAATGCCCAAGACAAGATACAACAGCCCAATGGTAAGATCATTAGGTGAAAGGAGCTTGTTGAAGTTTCCATTTGAATCCTTTGCACATGAATTGAGCTCTCATTGGCCACCGATACAATCAATGGGTTCCAACTTCCAACCCAATTTTTTGGCAATATCAACATCAAGGAAATTGTGGGTACTATCGGTATCAATAAGGATATGGATGAGTTTCTTTTGGTGAAGTCCAGATATGAGCATGGTTTGATAAGGATATGTGGGTGTTTCAGACATGGCATGAACTGATATGTGTGGCTCAAGATAAGGGTTTGGGTTTGGGGTGGTGTGAGAGTCGTCTAGAGACGAATCAGGGCCAAAGATTGTGGTTTTCGCCTCATCGGTTCCATCATCGTCGGCATCTATGATGAGAGCTGTGTGCGTTTGTGTTTGAGGTGATAGCCAGGGGTGAAGGGCTCGTCACAAAACATGCACTGGCTGTTAGCACGTCATTTGGCCATTTAAGCAGTAGAAAACATGCGAGGGTTGTGCCCTATGACAGGTTTGGTGATGGGTTGGGGTATGAAGGAGTGTGGGGCGGTGGGATGAGGTTTAGGTGTAGACAGTGGATTCTTTGGGCTGTAGGGTTTGAAGGTGGGGAAGAGATTGGGCTTACTAGGTTCGGTCGCTTTGTGAAGCTTAGCCAAGTGCGTTGCGTTGCGTGGCTGAAAGTTGTTGGGTTAAACATGCGAATTTGCATTTGGGTCTGGCGCTCCAAGCCCGCCAGAAAAATACTGAGTACATGCTCAGGTGGGAGAGTCACTTGAGTTAACGCAAGTTCAAACGCGTTAATGCACTCTTGTACCTTCCTTTTCTGCTTCACTGAGATGAGATCTTGTCATAACCCAAAAAAAAAAAAATGTGTCTCGCGGGAGTTCTCAAACGTTGTCCTAAACTTGTCTGAAGCCCGGTAAGCATTTAGCTCACCAAGTTGCTCAAGAGTCAACCAGTTCGGGTATTTGTCCTTACCTGACCTAATGTCCCCCAACAGCTGCTAGCCCTATAGTTGCATGCCTTTTTCATGTCGGCTTCTTTAGAAGGATCATACTGAAAATTATCTTGAAAATATAAACAGTAAAACATTATTAACTAATTAAATAAATTAATTATTGTATGGTAATACTTAGTTAGGTAGAAAAGGAAAAAATAATCGCAAGTTAAGAGATTATAAATAGGATAATGCTACTTGATCAATAAAATTAAATAAATAAAGTGAACAATGAATAAAATTATTATTACATGTGAGTGCACATGAATTTTATATACTTATTGTACTTTCTATATGTACAATCACATATTATTATATTTTTGTACATTATCCATTTTTATTGTTAATTTTATTACTCAAGTACCGTTACCATTAAAAAAATTATAATTAATAAAAATTTTAGGTTAATAGATTAATATATTTTAGTTCTTATTTTTTTATTTTATTTTTGAATATTTAATTGAATTTTTTTTTACTTTTAGTATGATCGACAAAGGAAAAAAGGCAAGTCTATAGCTACTAGCCCATATCCGATGGGCGGGGTAGTAAGGGAGGTTGTCAGAGACGACCAGACTCAAGAGTCCGGTGATGCTCCCACCTTAAGCTTCTTGCTTCCGTCGTCATCACAGGTGGTGAGGTTTGGGAGCTACGCCGAGCAGCCTCCTCCACCACGTCCTCCATCAGCACAGCTGCCATAGTCAGAGACTCCCACCGGCACCCAATCTCAAGGATCCACCACACACCGAGGGCAATTCACTATCTGACTTAACGAGAAATAGTGGGTAAGTTTTTTTAATTGTTTTTGTTTTATTTTTTACTTGCTATTTATTTAATTTTTGTAATATTACTAATATTGTTAATTATGTTTGTATAGGTGGATTCTCCATAAGGCTGCACGTCACGCCATGATGGATACTCTGAAAAAATGATACAATAGAGTCATCCATAAGTGGCAAAAATATAGTAGTGAGGAGCTCTTCAAGATTTTAAGATTATAGAAGTAAGTATGTCTCTCTTAACAAAACTTTTTTTTTTTTAATAAAAATTGAATCATTGACCAAAGGAACCCTGTTATTGGCACAACCAAATTTATTATTCACTCAAAAATCAATTATTTAAACATTTACTTTTCTATTTTTGTAAAATTTATCAATTTCATTAATATTAATTTGAATTTTAATACTGCTGATTTAGATCTTCGAAAGTAGTCCAAAAATTCAACTAGCTTTATTAAGTTGTTAAAATCTCTTTGTTAAGTTGTTGCAGCAGCCATCAAGGAGATATGAAGAAGGAAAACTTGAGCTCTAGGAGGAAATAAAAAGCATTGGAGATGCAGGGGATCGAACCCTGTACCTCCCGCATGCAAAGCGGGCGCTCTACCATTTGAGCTACATCCCCATATGCTTCTATCCAATAGAATATTGATAATTAACAAAATTAATAGACTCGCGTTCATAAGAAGAATATAGTGACATATTTTTAGGGTTAAAGGCGAACATAATATTAATTTCACATAGAAATAATATTAAAGACTCGCGTTCATAATATTAATTTCACATAGAAATAAAAAGTTAAAGGCGAACATCGTAAAAAATATTTGGTAGCTAGAAAGTAACCATGGATAGAGTCAACAAGACTTTATATATGCCTCTCTTTTTAGTGGCCAATCTTAATACTTTTAATCGACAAAAATAAAATATTACTAATTTCCAATTGTATAGTTCTATTCACTGAAAAGTCCTTGGTTGTTTCCACTGTCAAATTGTCATTAAAACCAGAGCGACCTTAATCAACATGTAACATCGTATGGAAGGGCTTTCAATGCATTTACGTATAGAAAATGACACACATATGACATTTTTATAGCTTTTAATTTTGACTATTTATAAAAAATCTAATGATCAAGATTCATCACTATCACTCATATATAATTACCCATTTCACTAGAGTCATTCCACATACATATATGTGTGTGTGCGCGCGCGCACGTGATCTTGGTTAAACTTCACATATGTATCCACCATCCATGAAAAGATTCCCTAGCTATCATATTCAACCACACTCACTTAGCGTCAGAGCCTGCAATTAAAAGTGGACATCAGAAACGATATCTTAGGATCTTCCTAAGGTGAGAAATGCATTTGTTTCTCACCAATGAGAATTTCGAGTTGTCCAATAGAGAAGTGACACATTTCTAAAGTGGTGAGAGATTCAATTTTGCTATTTTTTCCTATAGTGTGGTGCAGCATGATGATGTGTAGGTCATGCATGGGCATGGTTATCAAAATCACGTTTTAACTCGTAAACTCGTACGGGTTTATGTTCCTAGGTAGTAAAATCGAGCTGACTCGCATGTAAACTCATTTTCTGGGTAAACTCGGCTGAACTCAGGTAAACTCGTGTAAACTCGTATAAAATCGCAAGTTTATTGGCGAGTTCCCAAGTTTACCACATTTGTGGTTTTTTTTTAAAGGACAAAACAAGCAAAACGACGTCGTTTTGTACTTCTCTGAGTTTTTAGATTTAGGTCGTTTGAGTGTTTCAGAGTTGCCATTCACAGCTACGCCTACAATCGTGCTCCGTTGTGCTCCTCCATCGTGCTCTGTCGCTAATCCATTGTATGTATTTTATCCTTTGCTCAGAGATCTTTCCTACCAGGGTGCGTGGCCTCTGCATCGCTATTTGTGCTTTAGTATTTTGGATTAGAGACATCATCGTCACATACTAGCTTCCTGTGATGCTTAATACTATGGGATTCGCTGGTATCTTCAGTGTTTATGTTGTTGTGTGTGTCATCTCTAGGATGTTTATGTTCTTGAAGGTTCCAGAAACAAAGGGCATGCCCCTCGAAGTCATCACCTAATTCATTGTTGTCGGCTCGAAGCAAGCTATTTCTGTCAAGAATGAGTGACATTGTTCTTTATATACATTTGCTATGTTGGTTGTTCAACACACCGCCTGTCTCTTGTGTTGATAGATTTTGCTTGTCATTAAGTTTATGTGGAGGAGGATATGTTATGGTTCAAACATATGTATTATGTATTATGAATGAATTGAACTTAGAACTCATATATTTCATCTTTATTTGTGCTTTGTTATGGAGTTGAAAGTATTTATGAATTTCAAGTTTTATTAAATATATTTTTGTAGCATAATAGTTTTTTAAAATATTTTTTTAATAATAGGTAAACTCGTACGAGTTTATGATCCGAGTTTACGGAGGCTCCATGAGTTTACTTAAACTCTCGAGTTTGATAACCTTATGCATGGGGAATAATTTTTTTATTAAAAAAATTGAGACCACCGCTTATGGAGTGCGTGTTGTTTGAGCCTTGGCCACCAACGAAGGTGTCACACCCTAACTTGGGACGTCTCCGGCACGCAAGGGGATTAGTTCCCTCACGGAGCCTCTAGAACGCTTTTATTTAAAATATGAACTTTAACTTAAATTAAAACAAATAAAATTTTCCTTTTCTGAATAAACATAAACTCTTTTACATTAAACATAAATATATATGATAAAATAAAAGTTTTTTCTCTATACTCTTCAAGTTATTTATCCTCTCTCACTATATTTTCAATTTTGGTACACTTTAAAACTAAACTCATTAAATTTTGTCACCATTTTATGTTTCATATGATTTTGAAAAACTTTTCCTTGTCAAATAATTGACTTCAACTAACTTATACAACTTTACAGATTTAAAGATCATTTAAATTATGATAAATGTCTTCAAAATATTATATTAAAAATGTTAATATATTACATTAAATTATATAACATATCAATATATTACATTAGGTTATGAAATGATGACAAAATTTAATAAATTTAATTTTAAAAATTGTAAAAAAAAAAAAGTTAGTGAAAGAGAGTAGATACCCCAGAGAGTATCAGAGAAACTTCTTATAAAAATACTACAAAATAAACAATATTCATAAGATAGGTTAAATTACAAAATAAATAAGGGAGAAATTTAGCATAACTATACTATCAATTAATCAAATTCGAACTTTCTCAACATGGCAATCGTATAACTATATGTTTTGTCCGAATTTTGATCGATAACAAGCTAATGACCATTTTACCATAGAAGTTTGGTTTAAGATCTTAATTTGGAAAATTGAACCCAATTTTCTTAATGAGTGAGTTTTAGAGCAAGAATGCTTGTTTGAAAAAACATAGTTGAAAATCAAGAACTCATGAACTAAAGTATGCACGCAATGAAAATCAAAGTGTTTAATTGAAACAAAGATGAAGAATAATTTTAATTACAAAGTGACTAAATACATAATACTTGAGTTATAAAGGAAATAAAAGAAAAAAAAACGAAAATTGAACCCTATCTTTTTGTAAAATTTATCAGTTTCATTCGAATTTTAATACTGCTAATTTTGATCTTCATATCTAGTTGTTAATATCTCTTTTTTAAGTTGTTGCCGCAGCGACAATTAGGAATTCTGTCCCACAAAAATCAAAAATAAAAAATGGAAAAATGAATTCGATGCCGGGATCGAACCCGGTACCTCCTGCATGCAAAGCAGGCGCTCTACCATTTGAGCTACATCACCGTAATTTACTAATTAATATGATATAAATAAAATTGATAAACTCCCGTTCATAAGCAAAAGATTATTATTCGTTGTTTCGAAAGTAGTACAAAATAATATTAATTTCACATAGAAATAAAAAAATTAAAAGTGAACATAGTAAAAATGATACAAAATGTATATTTGGTAGAAGGTGACAGTGGATATACTGGATAGCGTCAACAAGACTTTATGCCTCTCTTTTTAGTGACCTATCTTACTACTTTTTATATACAAAATAATATTACTAATTTCCAATATTATAGTTTGGTTTACTGAAAAGGCCATGGTTGTTTCCTCTGTCAAATTATCATTAAAACCAGGACGGCCTTAATCAACATGTAACATGGTATGGAAGCGCTTTCAGTCTCGGAATAATTTCTCAGATAACAACGCATTTACGTATAGAAAATGACATATTTATGCATGTGGTCTTGGTTGAACTTCAAATAGTATCCACCATCCATGAAATTAAAAGATTCCTAAGCTATCATATTCAGCTTCATTCACTTAGCGACAAAGCTTGCAATTAAAAGTGGACAGAAGAAAAGATATTTTACAGTTGCATGCAAATAAAGGTGAAGAATAACCCTAAATGGTACACAAACAAATTCGTTAAATTTGTTTGACTGATAGTGATTGTTTCATATATAACTATATATCTCCTTCAGTTATTTCACAACATATATTGGTCTTGATATATATGTTCACCTATCCACAAAATTTTAATTTATATAATTTTATGTACCCAAAGAATATATATATATATATATATACATATAATAAAGGGAATTCCCTCCCTTTAGTGTCCAAGTTTTTTTTCTCATATATTTTAATTCTGTAACTACTTTTTGTTGGTTACAAACTATTTTTATTTTTTCTTTTTTTAACTCTCTCACCCACTTTTAATGCAGTTTTTTAAATCCATTTTTTCCTTCTTCACTTATTCAACAATTTCATCAAACACATAATTTTTTTTTTAATTTTTTCACATTATCTTTCTTCCATGTACCTATTCATATTCAATGGTTACAATAACGTACCATTAGTAACCATTAAAAGTATATACTTTGTAAGGAAAGCTTTAGTCTAATATCTAATCAAAATATTACGGACAAAATAATATCTCTAAACTTAAAAAAAATTCTTTCGAGATTCCGGCTAAAAATCTCAAGTGGACTTTCAAAATTACTTTGTTTCCCATATTTAGATGGATCAGATTGAAGATTTCCCCTGTATATCTTTCAACATCATACATCCGTCTATATGCTACAATTTGTTCTTCTTGGCAGCTTAATTACATCAATGTACGTAGTCCAAGTAATTAAAAAAAAAAAAAAGAATATTCAAACAAATAGCTAGCTAGCTAGCTAGCTAGCTTATAGTCTAAAAGCCTTTAGAGATATCACAATTCACAAATAATTTAATTGGCGCTGTCTCTATTATCACCACCACCACCACCGGGAGGTGCAGAAGCACTCTTGGAGGCAGCAGAAAACGGCAAAGACGGCGGCAGAAACATCGACAAGCTCCCAATATTACTCTGCGCTTTGTCCCCCGTCTTGTTCAAGAAGCTCGTCCCACAACCACTGTTGTTATTAGCTTTTAGAGTTGAATTAGGAAATACAGAATTAAACCCTGAGAACTGCTCTGCCAATTTCATTCTCTGACTCAAATTCAGTTCTCCAACACCTAATTGACTATTATTATTCCCTGGTTGTGTGCCTCCAATGAATGAAGAAAGTGCTAATGCCAATGCTGACTGAAAAGTGGGGTCCGCAGTTATAGCTTTGGTTGCTGCAGCTAATGTACTATTATCCGGTACAGCATGTTTTTGATGAGTAGAAGGGACATTAATGTTTTTCTGCATCAATAATGATTGGTAGAAACTCTCCATTGGTTGTTGCTGTTGTTGTCTCCCAAAGTTAACGTTGCTAAGGATGTTCATGTTCATGTTCATGTTACCGTAGTTGAGAAAGTTACCGTAATCGGAGCTGGAGGAACCGAAGCAGAGGCTTGTGGAGGAAGGGTATCTTGGTAATTGGCTGCTGTTGTAGTAGTTGTTATTTGAAGAGAATCTAAGGAAGGGAGACGATGATGAGGGATTAGAGGCTGATGAAGGGTTTGTTGAAGTGAGGTCAAGGGTGATGGTTGGGTGTGAAGGTTGGGAAGAAGATGGCAGTGGAGGGCTTGAGATGTATAGTTGGCTTGATTTGGAACCTTCTGGAAGGTAGAGGTTGAGGCCGTGATGGAGGTTGGAGGTGGTTGTTAGAGGGATTGAGGAGGAGGCGGAGTGGGAGGTAGAGGACCCGGAAAGTAGCATGGAGGCGGCTGCGGAGGTTGTGGAGGCCATGGCGGTGGCTGAGAGAGGGAGAGGGTGGTTGTGGGTCCCTTCGTAGGTGGTGATTAGGATGGACAGGTCATCAGCGCATCTTTGCACCTGCAAAATACAAATATTGCATTATAAGTTCATTGCATTTTTTGTTATGAGAACGAAATAGAATTTTTTTTAGTACATTTATAAATTGAAAAAATATATTAGATATAATGTTAATAAGAAGTAACAATGTTTTACATGTGATGTGATGCATTTTAGTATTAAAGGTAATTGTACAAATTGCTATTCAAATTAAAGTCGTTAGGCAAAAAAAGTATAATCAAACTTTTTAATAAAAAAGGATTCCTCAATTGTTGAATATTTATTTTAAATTTAAATTGTAAATAAGTCGTTTGTCTACATTTTTGTCGAGCTATAAAGCATTTCTGTTAGTAGAAATAATGATGATCGTTTGGATGAGATATTAGATATATAATGTTATGATTATTTTTTAATCATAAGATTAATTACTACTCACTAATTTATGATATGGTGCATCTTCATATATATATATATATATATATATATATATATATCTGGACAATATCATGAGTATACGTACTCAATTAAAGTACTAAAGTGTAATGCAATGCATACAGAGATTCATGTACCTGTTTTCTCACTGGACAAGACTGTGCAACAGTGCAACGGTAGTAAGCTCGAGGGCAAGGATTTCCCTTTGCAATCTTCTGTCCATATTTCCTCCACTGGCACCCATCATTCATCTGTGTCTCGACAATAATTGGAACTAAAAGAGTCAACAATAACCAACAACTCAACCCCAAGAGTGTATAAAGTTGAACAAATTAAATAGAGGCTAAAAACATAACAGTGGTATCATGGATAGTGAAAGATTGTAGCTTATTATTGAGCAAAATTTAAATGGAGTATGATCCAATGATGTAAGAAAAGTCTGGTGTTTCAAATAAAATGGGACTTTACCGTTGGGGTGTCACATCTTGCCCTAACGCAAACTCGAGCTTTCTTGGCATGGTGATTCTGCTGAGACACTTCATCTTCTGATGAAGACATATCTCTCACCGTCTTCATCCCCTGCTTGTTATTACTTGGTGCCCAAGTCTCAGCACCTTCTTCCTTTTGCTGCATCACCTGATCATCACCACAACTGTTCTCTTGGCTTCCCGATTTCGACGTCTCGAATTTGCAGTCCAGCCCGAGTGTCAACTCCTCGTTGAATTCTTCTTCTTCTTTTTCATCACCCTTCAACGGTTTAGCAGTGACTTTGATCACTTTCTCTTGGTTTCTTGGAACCCTTCCTAGGCTGAGGGAAACCAGCTCAGGCTCCTCTGTTATTGTTTCTTGAGGCTTGTTCTTTGTTTCTTGATTAACTGCATCGTGGAATTGCATTTGAAGAATGCGGTATTCGTTCATTACTTTGTTCAAACACATCTTCAGCCGTTGGTTTTCTTCTCTCACCTCTCCCATTTCTGCTTTCGTTGTTTCTAGCTGTTCATCTACCTGCAATATCCGTAAGATACACGTGAGTAGGAGTTTTGCTCCTCCTAAGTGGTGACTATGAGAAAAAAATATGAATACTTATTAGAGTAATTATCTTTTTAATCCTAAGCAATTACAACGTTCAAGTTTGACATCGGTTTAATCTTATCAATATTTCGATATTAATTAATTAATTTTAACCATTTGAATTTTGAATCTTATATAAATGAGCGACGAAAGATTTTATATAAAAATTATCATCATATGAATAAACTAATGTAAAAGTTGATTTAAGTAATTCAATATTTATTCCTCTTAACCAATATCTTGAATTTGAGTTTTGTGGTGAAAAAACTAGCATTAGAATTTTCATAGTGTGTTGACCTAACTCAAATCAAATTAGACGAAGTTCAATTAGTAGACTTCAGATAGATATCGACAGGTTCAATTATAAAAATAAATCAAAGTGATTAGATACCTTTTCAAAACAAAATAGGTATCAACTGTAAAATGTTTGCACTAAAAGTATATTTTCTCTACTCTTATGTATGATAATAAATTTGACCTTTTCCTTTTGGGTTGGGGATGCTCTTGGTCCAGCCTCGGGTATGGATTTTTCAGTGTTAGTATCATTCGTGGGTGGCTCCTGCATCATATCATAAAAAATAATCAAGTATTAATATGCATGCACAAATTAATGTAATTTTTCCTTATTACTTCTCCCTTTATTTTTCATGGATTTGAAAGCTTAGAATAGGAAAATGAGAGCTCAAGTGTAGTGAAATAAAAGATGTTAGCTGTGATAGTATGTGCAACGAGAAAACTTATGTATTCTCAAAAATGCTACATGTACACCCAATTTTATATACTCATGCATACACCATTAATAATGTACAAACTTTATTCTCATGAGTGCACAAACATTACAAACTTATAGATGATATTCTCAATTATACTTAATTAAGTGCACAAACATTACCGGCATTAAAACACAAACTTTATGTATATAAGTATAAGGTGTATGTATGGTGTATATTTTTTGGTGTACGTGTAGCAAGACTCCTTTTTCTCCCTCGAGAATCTTGTGCTCTTAATTAGCATGTGCAGTGTGAACTATTATGTTCTGGATATCATTAGTTTTCTTCACCAGGCACATGGATGGGTCAACTCTAATCAAAGGCGTGTAGATTAATTGTTGAAAAGATCTTATAGAGTACATACAAAAAATAAAAATAAAAATAAAGCGGATTTAATGCTAATATCTTTAGATTGCAAATGACATGCATGATTGGACTTGTTTATTACTTTCAACCGGCGGCTTTCTTTTGAAATAGAAATCTTATCTGCAGATGCTGACTGATTCAATATTACGTAATTGTATAGGTATAATTGTGAGGAGTCCTACTACACTACACGTAAACAAAAAAATATACACCATACATACACCATATATTTATGTACATAAAGTTTATGTTTTAATGCATGTAATATTTGTGTACTTAATTAAGTATAATTGAGAATATTATCTATAAGTTTGTAATGTTTGTGCACTCATGAGAATAAAGTTTGTGTATAATTAATGATGTATGTATGAGTGTATAAAATTAGGTGTACATGTAACATTTTTGAATTGTGAGATTGCATATACATAATCCTTTTTTTTTCTTTGGTAACAGATAAACCATCTTTGTTATGATTAATTATACTTATACCATGATCAATTGTAGATAAATTATACATCTTAATTGTAGATAGAGGCATTTAATTAGTGTGCATTAGCAAAACAAGATACTACTATATATTAATTCAACAAAAAATTACCAAATTTTAATGTTATATGGCTTTAAGGTAAACAATATGGTATTGAAGAGGCTATGATAAGACAAAATTGAGGATCACCCTTTTTTTAACTTTATTATGATAGCGCAAATATCTTTTAAGAGTTTGTTTTCTCGTACGGCTAGAAAGCTCAGGTTTAGAATGGCTCGAACTAGTAATTAGCTAATCCCAAACCATAAATGCAAATTAAATCATATAATTTTTATCAATATAAACTAATCAATTTAATTTCTTGTGAAGACACCTTCAAAAAAAAAAAAAAAATCTTGTGAAGACTACTAAAATTGGCTTCAAGGAAGAAGATATATTATCATCCACATCAAATGGTGTTGATTACTTATATTGTAAATCTAAAAGGATATTAACGTATTTACGTGATTGAATTACCTTCAACTATACATTCTGTACACAATATCGAAATCCTTGAAGTAAAGCTTGTGTAAAGAATCAAGAAGTATCTTCAACACAGATGGAAGATAAATATTCGGATACTATAGTTAAAATAGCAGAAAACAAAATGAATAAGAAAAGTTTCATTTTCTTTTCCCTTTTCTACTACCAAATCATCGAACATAAAAAAATCAAATGAAATCATTAATAAAATTTATTAAAAGGGAGATGTTTATCATTTAAGCTAAAACTGAAGATGCTCTATAAATAGAAGATATTAGGATAGAAGTATAAAATCTTCACCTCTACCATATTCTCTTGTTTATGATGACTTTCATCAATATCATCACCAACACTATGCTGATCACTTCTCTTCATCTCTTCCTTCTTGAGTCCATCAGCAGATCTAGCAAGCTCCATATATGGAAAGATAAATCTTTTCCTTTCGGTCTTCTATGTTGGCCTTTTCTTCCTTGTACGCTTTCTCCTTGTTGTGGTCTTCAAATTAACCCAAAAGCCCCCTTTTATGATATCATATGAAGAGAGAGAGAGAGAGAGAGAGAAAGGACCTATATGAAGTATTTGACTCTTGAAAAAATATTGACAAATTAAAATGTAAAAAAAAAAAAGGAAAAAAGAGAAGAAAATTGGCGATTGGCGCGCTGGCCTGCTATATAACACGGATACACACGTATAAAATGTCAAACACAGCTCAATCCAATTGCACTAGAAAAATATTAAAATAATGAAAATAATTAATTAAAAAAATATAATGCTACCTAGTGTTAAAAAGATGTAACCACAGATCGTGACAGAATATACTGCAACAATTAGATTAATACTTATAACTTATTCTAATGTTTTGAAAGTGAATTTTTTTTATAACTGCTAGAATCATCTTTTATGATTTCCACTTAAAAATCACACATTAAACATTCACTAAATATATATTAGTAGAATTTACTTATTAAAAAAACATTACGTATAATATATCAGACTCTTAATTTTTAGATGGAAATTCTAGCTATCTAACAATTTTTTGTTAGAAAAAATTACAAGGTGACAATTAAGTATTACATAAGTCTACAAAATTCATATAAAAAGGAGAAGAATTCAACGTCAACGTTTAAGAGGGAATTG
This sequence comes from Nissolia schottii, assembly GCA_003254905.1. Classification (NCBI taxonomy): domain Eukaryota; kingdom Viridiplantae; phylum Streptophyta; class Magnoliopsida; order Fabales; family Fabaceae; genus Nissolia; species Nissolia schottii. The sequence goes on from QANU01028969.1 coordinate 245,422, forward strand.
TCTTATAAAGAGAAGTTAAAGCCGCAATGGTCGCAGCCCGCGCCTATTGCAAATTAAGTGGCATCGTTGAAGTTTCGTACATTTGATTAAAGTCAGATGCCCAAAAACTATACAATATATACATACATCAACAACTAGCTAGGGCTTAATTTCCAGGGTCAAGCATTTTGCCACCACTGGTGACCGGAGCTACCCTTCATTTTTCTATGTATATATAGATTTCTGGGTCTTCTCTTCGAGTCAAGCAATTTAACCTAGTGGGACTTCCATGCTTTAATTTTTGGCGTAACGTTATTGTATGTGTCCATCCCGTTTATATTACCTTTTGTTATAAAATATTATTGTTGAGTTTCTGTCCTTATTTTAATTTGGTTGATACTCAGTTAGATAAATATATTTTTAAATGATAGAGATTTGGTGTACTATTGTGTACAAGATACAAATAATCATCTAAGTGCTCAATGTATAAGACACATATAAGAATAAGAATAATATAACTCTCTTAATTCTTCTCTCTTTCTCCTTCATTACTCTTCTACCACATTTTCTCATTAGTTTCATAACACGTTATCAGCATGAAACTCTTTTCTTTTTCTAAGGTAGTAATTTCATTTTCATTTCATTTTTTTCATATCAATATAAACTAATTTCTCATTTGATATAGCAATCATTTCATATCTCGTCAAAAAAGAAATGTAGATTATGTTCAACATCAATTGATATCATATCATCAATCCAGTTATGTTTTCCTACTCATTTTTTTTCCTTTATATATTGGTTTATTGTTCTAAGTTTGTTTATTTATTTTTCTTCTTTTTGACTTTATCAATTCAATACTTTTCTATTTAGTAATTTTCTATAACCATTCCTAGAAGTGGTTCGTGATTGTAACTGTTCGCAAGTAATTCATATAAGGTACGAGGTTACCTGAACGGTAAGGGAGGCGCCTTGACGGAAGCTCTAGGACTGAGGGCGAAGGCTCCGAGCGGGTTCGGAGGTCTGGATGAGGGCTCCGAGCGGGTTCGGAGGCTCGGACGGAAGCTTCGAGCGGGTTCCTTTCGGAGAGAGTATGGTGGCGGGGTGTACCTGCAAAGGCACTCCGACGCTCAAGTAAGCACAGGGATTAGGAGAGTTATCTAAGAGGAGAATGAGAGGTACCTGGTGACCTGAGGGGTCGTGTGTTTTTATAGATGAACTTAGAGTGCAAAGATAGAGGTAAGATAGAGATAAAGCGGGGGGTTTGCTTATCCGCTCCCCGGTTTATCTTTTCCCGCTTATCCAGGAGTTGGTTGCGGACTGGGGAGGAAAGGTTGCCGCTACCTCCTCTTGGCCTTGCTGGGTCGGACCTAGTTCGGAGTCTTTGGGCTTACGACCTTCTCTTCCTCTAAGCGCCATGAAGCTTCTCTCTTTGGGCCGATCCGACCAAGTGGAGAGCCTCTTCTGCTCCTTAGTAGATTGGGCTGTTCGGGTCTTTAGAGAATGTGAGCTCCTCTCCCTCTTAGAGGGCTATAGCTCTCGGACCAGGTTTTTAGCCCGTAACAGTAACTAAAATAGATAGTCATTCTCGAAGTGAATGTATCATTGTTACTCAAAACTATTTGAGAATATTTTTTTTAATAAGATTTGCATATTCCTAGAAGCGAATATATCAAAAGAGCATTCCCCAAAGTGAATGAATCTTATTATTCAAACTACCCAAGTATGTTATTGAAGTAAATGTACATTTAAAATAATTTTAAATATTTATAGATACGAATTTTTTTCCTTTTGATTTTATATTTTAATTATGTTATTTATTACAGCTTTATCAAAGCACTGCTCTTTTATATTATTCTATTTTTTCTTTCTATACCAATCTCATAAGTGAATGGTTTATAATGTTATGTATGAAAAAAAATACCATTCCCCGAATTGAATGGTAATTGTACCAAACTACCAATAAAAGAATATAATCATTTTCTGGAGTTAATGGTAACGTTACCTACAAGAAAATAGAATTATTCTTTGAAGTGAATAGTAATGGTACATATAAGAAAACAAAATTATTTTCAAAGTGAATGAAATTGTACCTCCCATAAGTGAATGACAATCATACTCATTAAAAAAAAAGGGAATGATAATTAATTATACCCATTCCCATAATAAATCATATACATTCCCATAAGAGAATGACAATTATACTCATTCCCAGTAGTGAATGACAATTATACTAAAAAAAAGGATAATCATTCCCTAAAGCGAATGTTGTAACATCCCGACTTTTCCTTAGGGAGAGTTTTGCGAAGTTATTGACTTTGACTTAGCTAAAATTATGAAGTAACCTGAGTTAGGGGATGGGAAAAATGAATAATGGGACTAGTTCCCCTTAAATTGGGAAGAAAGCTAGGAGGTTATGCTCTCACTAGGCCTCGTCAGGTTTGTGCTCAGTTTCGATAAAAACGGAAATCCGGTTGAGGGCCAAAGAGATCTGCGAAGGATTGGCTGACAGAAACAGGTACCCGGATACCTTGTTTCGGAGCGCCATCCTGACCGAAAAAATTCGTAGATCACGGATATATATTTGGGATATTTTTCGGAGACCCGTGTGTGGGCCAGAAGTGGTCAAAGGTGACTAAAATAGAATAAGAGCTAGGATATTTATAATAACTATAATAAAATAATAATTAATAAATAAATAAAGAATTAAGAGGGATTTGCTAAACTTCCATCAGTTCGAGCACATCGCGAGAGCGCTACCGGATTTCTGAAAATTTCTTGGAGCATACCGTTGCGACAAGGATTTTCTCCACTTTCAGCCTACCGACTTCAAATCCGCATAGGAAGTGGGTAACTCTAAAGCTCACTATCTATGTGGTTTAAGTTTTAACTGGGTATGTGTTATTCTCTGCATTGGACTGTAAAAATGTTAAGTAGTATTTTGGGGAAACGTAGGGTGAGAAGGGTTTTGGGAAATTTTGATGAATGAAATGCATAACTGTACTAATTGGAACCCTAGGAATAGTAAACGTCTGGAGAAAATGAGAACTGAAGTCTCGGGACCCTATTCCATCAGCTTTCAATCGATTGAATGGAGTTTTCAATCGGATGAAATCAAATTTTAAGCTTTCAATCGATTGAATTCTTATTCAATCGAATGAAGGAAAAACTCGGATTTCAATCGATTGAATCCCAAGTTCATTCGAATGAAAGAACTCTGAAGGTTTCAATCAATTGAAACCCCATTTCAATCGAATGAAAGAAATCGTAGGGATTCATTCGAATGTAACCATAGACATTCGAATGAAACCTGAGGGACTTGAGATTTTAGTGGTTCCAAGGAGTCCAATGAGTTAGGGTATGTCTATTTCGGTACATGAAATCATGCATCAGGAGGAAGTGGCCGTCATAAGAGTTAGGACGACCCTAGATCACTAGAGGTATCCACGTAAATTTAAAGGTGCATAATTGAACCCTAGGAAATAAAGCAGAGAACTAAGGCCCCAATCACCAAGGATTCGGTCGGCCTTAGTCAGAGTCAATAGTTATATGACTAGGAAGATCCCATTCTCTTTGCACGTCTTACAGACACGCCCCTCACCAATTCGGCAAGCTGGATTGGTCAGAGCAACGTAGGTAGAGAGACTTGATTCAGAAAGTAAAGAGAACGGGCCAAGGCCCGAGAGAAAAGAAAGAGAACATGACAAGTCCTGTAAGAAAGAAAGGGGGACCCCATTAAAGAGAAGAGTACAGAGATAGATGACCACGCCTGATCGCGCCCAAGGGCCGCTCCCTCGCCATTCCTGTAGGGGGGATGGTTGCACCTATTGTATTCGATGATTTCCTCCTATGAGCCTTACATGGTTAGCTACCATTCCGATAAAGAGCGCTATCGGGTCGATACAATAGTGACAAGAAAGAGGTTGTAACCTAGGCCACAATTACATGGGTGGAAGGACTAAAAAAAGAAGGACGCTAACCCGGGTAAGCCGGTATGCATAAGAGATTCCCAGATTCCCTCATGCACTATATGATCACATGTATGTTAAGAGAATGAATGTATGAGAATATGTATGTATGTATGTATGTATGTATGTATGTATGTATGTCTGCTTATGCATTGTGTATATATTCGTTCATGCATTATATATTGTCAAGGGAACGACCCAAGACGAATAGTATGTCCCTAGTAACAACGTATAGTTAATGAGCACGAAGCTGAGGTAATAACAAGAGTAGTAACCCTATCACCTAGTAATTTAGGTAAGCTGCCCAGAGCATAGGACCAAGAAAATAAATAGTAGGGGAATAGTTGCATGCACACTTAGAATAATCTCTGAGCGGCCTGGAGAATAACTGAGAAATGAAAAGCCACGATCGAAATGTTGCTCACTGAGAACCTACCGTTCTCACCCCCACTCGCTTATGGCTCCAGGAACTGCGGACGAATCTTATTATGCTGATGTTGTGGAACCCGAGGAGGACCTGTGAAAGGATATGTAGCTGACTTGTAGTAGATGCAGTATATAAAATAAATGTACTATTTGAACCTTTGTATTGGGCATGTAATATAACTAGTATCTGATGTGTATATATGTACGTAAAGGACCCGCTATGTATGTAATGTATGTATGCACCGACTTGGACCTAACTTACTAATGGTACCGTTTGTTATATTACTCTGTTGCACTCACGGCTCCTATGTTTCAAACCACATGTATGACAGTAAAAGAAAAAAAAATGGGTCCTTATTTTCCAAACCAGTATTTTCAAAAAACCCCACAGAAGCTACCAGGAAATTAACAATCTAGTGAGTATTACGTACGGCTCGAGCGTGCGGAATCAGCTAGGGGTGTTGCAAATGTATCCCTATTATTCAAAACTATATGCAATATATATTATTTCCTTGTTTAAGGATATTTACATATTCCTAGAAGTGAATATGTCAAAAATTCATTTTTCTGAAGTGAATGGGTATTATAAGTTACACTATCTAGAGTGTGTTATTTTCATATTTTACATTCCCAGAATGTACCTCTAAGAACAATTTTAAATATTTTATTAATTTTGAGTGTTTATGATATATACTCATATCCTCCTCAAGAAGACTATATAGAGGACTATATTGTTACCAATTTACTTGTATATTCAATATTTAATTTTCATGTCCTTTATCTTCATTAATTTATTGAATTTACTTTTATTGTTATTCATTCTTTGCAATAAAATCAATAAATTATGGTATATCTCATAATTATTAATTGATTTATTCTTTTATAATTTTTTTTAGATAAAATTGTTATTATTAATCTTTCCGTTATTGTTACGAAAATAAGTACATAATATATTCGATTAATACATTACTTTATAAAGTCATCTTAGATAAGATTTATCTTAAATTTGAATTTTTAATTCAAATATTCTAAATAAGAGTATTTGATTACTATTAATTTGTATTCAAATTTGTGTTTGAATTATAATTCAAAAATCAAATAGATAAGCATCTTGTGAGAGATTATATACTTTGGTAATTAAATGTGACAATTTTCTTTCTTTTAATTATGTGATATGTTATTATAATTTTTATGATATGTATTATTATTAATATGTTTTTTGAAGAAAATGGTCAAAATAGTAGTGCTTGTATATGTTTTGCAAATAATGCGACAATGAATATTATTTACAGCAAAACATATCTTACTCATATAGTTATGAGATAGGAAATGATAATACAATCTTTAGTAATACCAAGGTTTGAAAGCTTCAGAAGAGTTAATTATGATGCACTACTATTATCAATTCATAAAGATGAATGAAAGCTACTATTATTTTGTTTCTTGAAGAAACAAAATTTATAAAACACTACCAAGTCATATAGGCAATTGAAGGCTCTAAAAGAGCTATTATTCTCTTTACAAGAGAAATACAAATCATTATGAATGATTAAACATTATTGGTAGTACACATTTAATTAAAAGTTACAGAAGAGCTGATATATTACTATTTGGAAGAAAGTTTATTATAAATAATTTCGTATTATCTAAATTGTCTCAACAAAACTTGTTAAATATTTAATGATATCAAAATGAATATCTTGTTGAGACTATAAATAAAGGAGAATGGTAAATATCTTCATGTAACAACTATTATATCTTTTTACTTTGGTTTGTACTATACAAATTAATATTTACGTAAAAGAAATTTACGTTACAGTAAACCAGAAGTTTACTCAACTAAAATTTTTTATCATTTGGCATGACCGGTTAGGCCATCTTGATTCAATTATGATGCAAAAAAAATTATAGAGAATTCACATAGACATTCATTGAAGAGCCAGAAGATTCTTCAATTAAATGAATTCTCGTGTGTTGCATGTTCTCAAAGAAAAATAGTAAGACACAATCACCAAATGAAATTATGAAAGAATGATTTTCATTTCTAGAATGTATTGAGGGTGAACTATGTGAGCCCATTCACCCATCATGTTGATCACTTGTAAATTTCGTATGATTTTAATATATGCATTAAAAAATGATCACATATGTGTTTATCATTAACTCGTAAAGTGAAGTTTACGAGATTCCTTGCTCAAATAATTTAAGAGTAGAGTATTCATAAAATAACATTAAGATGGTTTGTCTTGATATAATGGTGAGTTAATGTCTCAAGAGTTTAATAATTATTGTATGTCAAATGGAACAATAGCTAAAGAGCATGACGCTCCTATTCATGCATGATCTAGTAGAATTATTTACTAAATGCCTCCAATTAATAGTTAGATCATTACTTATGAGAACAAAACTTCATATTTTAGCATATGTGGACATGTTATCTTGCATGCAGCAACACTTGTATGCATCATGCCAACAAAATTTTATAAACTTTCCCAATTTCAATTGGCTTTTGGTTAGGAGCCAAATATTTACCATCTTAAAATTTTTAAATGTGCAGTTATATTCAAAATTTTCAACCACAACACACAAAGATGAGACATTAAAGAATGTTGAGAATATATGATTTGTTATGAATCCCCTTTTATTATAAATTATCTCGAACCAATCAGAGATTTATTTATGGCAATATTCATTTTATTGTCATTTTGATGAAATAATTTTTCCAACATTATGGGGAGAAAATAAGCAGCTGAAACAGAAAATTGCATGAATACATTGCCATTATCACATTTAGATCCTCATAAAAGGCAACGTGAAAAGATAATTCATTTGCAAAGTATTGCAAATCAACTGCCAACTTTATTTACTAACCCAAAGAGAGTTATGAAAATCTCATGTATAGCTACAAATGCTCCAATTTGAGATGATGTCCCAGAAGGACAAACTTATTAGTGCAAATGAAAATAATTCACACCTGAAGCGTGATAGTACAATCGGTTCCAATAATGAAAATCCTTGAATAAGGAAAGGAGCAGTTAGTCAAGATGGTCATAATATGGAGGCAAATGCTCGAAATGGACTTAAAGACATAACTATTGATGAAGCCCTAGAAGTGGTTCAAATACTTGAAAAATGAAAAAAAAATAAAATGCTTGAAAAATGGAAAAAAAATAAAATGATCTCGATGAGTTATATCTTTATAAAAAATATGGAACTGATCAAAATCATATTGTTGTCGACAATGTTGTTTGCACATAATGTTACTATTGAAATAAAATAAAGGGAAAGATGAGGATCTTGAATAAAAAACTGTCAAATAATATAGACAGAAAAATGATTAATGACCAATGTGAAAAGATGCAATTTATGTTGAAATTAACTTCACTTGAAAAATATGAAGTGTTTGGGATCTATAGTCAAGCAATTGAATGTGTGAAACCAGTGTAGTATAAATGAGTTTTTCGTGTAAAAATGAAATTAAAAAATATAAGATATAAAGTACGACTTGTAACACAAGGGTTTTCAGAAAATCTAGTATTGAGTATATGGAGATATATTCTCTGGTGGTGAATTTACTTTAATTTTAGCAGTTAATAAAAAAATTAGATATATATCTATAAGATTATTAATATGGCTTACTAACTAGCAAAATAAAAATCCTTGAAGGATTTAAAATAGCTAAAGCATATAGAAATTCCCGAAAAAAATTTTCCATTAAGGTTTCAGCAATCCTTATATGAATTAAAATAATCATGACGCCTAAATCAATTCTTATTGAGATATGGATATAAAATTGATCTCATTTATCCATGTATTTTCATAAAAGGGTTTGGATCTAAATTGTTATAATCACAGTATAAGTTGTTGATTTAAGCATCATTGGATCTCCAGAAGAGATTCCAAAATATATAAAATATTTAAGGAAATATATTGACAAGACACTATTTTATCTTGATTTACACATATAGCATTTGACAAATAAAATAATTTTTTTATCAATCAATTTCTATTGAGAAGACTTTGAAATGAGTTTATATGGATTGAGCACATCCATTGAGTACCCCAATGACTGTAAGATTATTAGATAAAGATTCATTAAGACCTCATGAAAATTACGAGAAATTTCTTGGTCTTAAAGTACTACATCTAAGTGTTATTTGATCCATGTAATAATGCATCACTAGATGTAACTTCCACCATTAGCATGTTAGCGAGATTTAGTTATTGTCTAACAAGAACACACTAGAATGATGTTCAATTTTTTGTTGTGATATTTTTTTAATATTTACTTTATTCATATGAACCAAAATCACAATTTATTGGCTATGTAGTTGTAGAATTTTTTTTTTCTTTATATTTTGGCAGAATTCAGAGCTTGTTTATTTACATGAGGAAGGACAACTATATTAGAGATATCAACAAAGTAGACTTTAGCTGCTACCTTTTCAAATCATGTAGAAATTATTGTAATACATGAAGTGAGCCGTGAATGTTTTTCGATAAGGGCAATCAATCAACATATGCTCGAGTATCATGAAGAATGTTGAAGCAAATTGATTATTGGTGCCACCATGGCCACAAGTTTCAGATATCTATTAGATTTTTTCACTCCTCCTTCCTTGATGGCCAAAAGCTAAAGGAGATAAAGGTTATGTGGTCGTTGCCTATATGGAGGTTGTGTGACCATTGTTATAGACAATATTGCGTGTATGAGTTTACTACAATGACAGTTCCTACTTTATCTTATTAGATGGATGTCCATAATTATCCTAAGAAGGGAAGAAATGTTGTACTCTTTTTTTTCTTAACCAAGGTTTTTACCATTAGTTTTTTTACAAGGTTTTTAACGAGACAACTCGCACTATGAGAATGTTGTACTCTTTTTCCTTTACTAAGATTTTATCCCAATGGTTTTTCTTCATAAGTTTTTAACGAGGCATATCCTTGATGGACATCCAAGGGGAGTGTTATAAAATATTATTGGAAGGTGGATGTCCTTATCCTAATTTGGTTGATATCCAACTTGATAGATATATCTTTAAATGGCAGAGATTTGATGTAGTGTTGTATATCTCATCCTCCACCTATAAATAGTTATTTGGGTACTCATTGTACAAGACATATGTGTAAATAAAAATAATGTCACTCTCTCAATTCTTTCTCTCTATCTCCTTCATTACCCTTTCTACCACTCTTTTTCATTAGTTTCATAACACATTTTACTTTGCTTGTATTTTTCTATGTATTGTTACTAAATAAGGTTAGGTGGATTCAACATTGATCATTTTACGAAGATCATAACATGTCTCTACCTCTAATTTCTTTGAGCACTTATAACAATATTCACATATCATTCACCAAAATAACCCTTACATTGAGAGCATAAATCAAACCCATTTCCTTTTAATTTGAGAAGATTGAGTTTATTTTTTACTAACTCTTTTAATAATATATAATTTCAAGAGCAGGAATGATATCCATGTCTTTTTAAAACATGAGTTCGCTTCTCACCGTTGCATAATAATCTTTAATTTTCAAAGAATTATATACCAACTGCTACATAGATAACCATCCAGAGAGAGAGAGAGAGAGACAGAGAGAAATAAATTAGCGATTGGGTTTTCGGGGGGAACCGGAGAGGGTCAAAATAGGGCTGTTTGAAACTGAGAATATTAATGATTCTTCATTGGTTCGTGCTGATCGGTGATGATGTCATCACTTAATAATATCTAGGGTTTTATAACTTTCATCGGCTACTTGCTTATATAATATACTACGGATTTGAAATTTCGTTTTAAAATATGATCTTTGTCTATTTTCTCCAGCTCACTGATGTCAGAAGGGAAAGGGAGGATGAGCTGATCAAGGTTTTGTAAGGTTTTGAAATTCTAAATAACTAATATTCAAAATATCCGTTTAAATTCATAAACTGCATATTTTCACAAAAAAATTATTAACACTCATATAATATGCCTTGTATTTTTAATAAATGCATTTTTTTGGTTTTACTTTCGAAGTAAAATTAATCTCTACAATTAGATAACCATAAATTTATTAAAAGATTATATATTCATTGTGGACCAACTCCTTCGATAATTATAAATATATTTCGGATGAGTCAACACAGGCCACTAAACGATTTGAGTATTTTGGAAGAAACTTTGACAATTTTTCATTTCATTTAATTAAGAAGAAAGCTGATGTGAGAATACTCCATTCAAATAGTTTTTACTTATGGGCGTTAGCCGCTTAACTTTCTTGTTCTACTATTCTCCGTTTCCTTTTCATACGCATAGAAATTCATTTATATATATACACACACACACACACACCAAATTGCCCCGAAAGTTGGAAGAGTTGAACAATATTTGATCAAAGTAGAAATATTCTGTCGGGTTCCTAAACTTTTACTCGCAGTGTCATATTTGATTTATGGTATAAATAATGTGTCAAAGTAGTCCCTAATGTTTTTTGTAGTTGCTCTCGTTAGTCCCTCCATCCATGAGCACAATGGACGGAGGAGGGACTAACAAAGGGTTAAGCTAGGGGAGCAAGAGCCTTCAAGCACTGGAAAGATTGAGTGGCCCTAGCAAGAGCCTTCAAGCACTGGGAAGATCGTAAGGTCCAACAAGGCGAACTGGGGGAGGTGTCATTGTGAGGGAGGGCTTTCTTAGGAAGCTCTTCCTTCAGAGCCTCTTCCATGGCCTTGCTTGTTTCCATGACCTTGTCCTTGAAATGTTTTTGGGGAGCCACAAATTTTGTAGGGGACTACAAAACTACCAGCTTTATCATTTAACTCAATCATCCGCTTTACGTGCATGTTAATACTTCTGTTTTCCTTGAAAAGCCTTGCTTTTGTAGGGTTCACTTCATGGAAATATACATTTACATCACTCGTTATCACCCACAACACGGTATCTCCATTTTGCACCTTTGATACAGATATTCTCAATTCGCATTTCACCGTTGAGGTTGGATTGGTATTGTCAAATGTTGGTATTTTGGAAGTTTGACACCCTTCCCTTGTACATGACATTATTTGGTACTTAATCTGTTTATATTCAGTGAATTTGGTACTCCTTATCCTTCATGTAAATCCAATCTTCCTCGCATACTTGTTGTAGAATTCTTTAACTGTCTCCAATGTGTCAAAATGCATGCTAACCTTTGGTACCTCTTCTTCCTCAATATCAACAGAACTTGTGATCTGTTGGATAATATTTGTGCATTCTATCAAATAATGTTTGTGCACGAACCCATATAATGTTTGTGCACTGCAATCATATATCAGAATCTACATAATACCTAAGTATAGGTTAAGTATTATGCATATCAGTAATGTCCGTGCATGAGTATGTATAAAGTTTGTATACACATGTTTATAATGTATGTGCATTAATAGTTATAAAATTTGAGAATGAAACTAAATGTAAACTACAGGTCATAACTCTATGTTTGTAATGTGTCAAAATGCATGCCAACCTCTTCTTCCTTAATAGCAACAGAACCTGTGACCTGTTGGTTAATGTTTGTGCACTCCATCAAATAATGTTTGTGCAAGAACTCTAATACTGTATTTTGCTTATCAGTATACTTAACTATAAGTTAAGCACTATGCATATTAGTGATGTTTGTGCATGAGAATGTATAAATTTTGTGTACATGTGTTTATAATGTATGTGCATTTATAGTTATAAAGTTGAGAATGTAACAAACAAATGTGAACTACATTTCATAACTGTGTGTGTGAAGTTTTTGCACTGATTCATATAAAGTTTGTGCACCATAACGTATAAAGTTTGTGCATTACTATTATGCACAAGAATTTCACAGATCAAACAATGAACATGGAGAAACAACAAAACTCTTCATGGAAAAACAACAAAAACGCAAAAAAGTTACATTGGTTTCTTCTTGCATTGCTTTCGATCACCAATGAAGAGGATTAAGATTATCAATGATGGATTGTCGTAGTGCTTTTGATCCTAATGATGCTTTCTTCAAAAACGAGCTCACGTTTCTGGTGTTATGTTGGTTATGGCGGATTCTTAAGCTCATAATGCAAGTTTCGTTTGTGATATAGTTGAAAAAATTGCTTTGAGTGTGTTTGTTTGTGATATCGTTAAGAAAATGGAGTGGAAGTGCTTGATTTTCTAAATAAGAAATGTCTATTGTATTTCGTATAATTGTCATTAATTGCGTATAATTTGGTGATGTAAGTACAGGTGCATGGGTTTTGGGTGTACACAAAGCATTTCTGTTTTTCAATATGCATGATTACTTTATTTTAATTATATTTTGGAAAAATAAGTGAGAGATTAAGGTTTGTTAAAGCACTCAAGCTATTCGCCTTAGATTGTAGCATTTGTGTAACTTTTCTGATGGATTTTTTTTTCTTTTTTTAAAGAAGAAAAAAAAAAACCGCACTCAAGCTAGCTTGGTACATCTAAGAGAAAGAGAATGGATTTGGGCTAAAAAAATAAGATTGGCACGTGAGGCATAAAAGTGGTACATCAAACACTGTTTAAAGATTGATCTTTACAGTAATTTCAATCACCGATAAATATTTAATTTTGAGGAGCATAAACATTTTAATTATTAAAAAAAAATTTCCTTTAGCACTTATATTTTTATAAGGATATTAATACATTTTTATATTTTAATGACTACAATTTACTTATATATTTAAAATTTAAGACAGTAAAACACATGGTTGATTCTCAGCTACGAATACTCATAGGGTACCGATACCCTTAAAAAAATTATATGAATTTCCTTTATAAAATATTATAATTACATTTTACTTAATATACAATTAAATACCCTTTAGTTTTAGTACAAGTAACGATCACTTATTGGTAATCAATAACTATATTTTAGGGGCGTTTATTTCAAATTTTAAAATTTCATTATTAGAAACCAGATTTTTGAGGATGTGATTTTAAAAGATATCTCAATTATTTTAAAAAAATTTATGTTTTACTATGGGAATAGTTTCTTACTACTAGTATAAAGCACCGACATGTGAATTAAAATAAATAAAACCCTAACATGGTTATGAACATGGGACTTGACATAACATGAGAACAGACTAACTTAAAAAATTTATAGGTCATAAACACGGTGTGTATGTGTATATAAAATTTAAGAATTATAATAATATCTTAATATTTAATTGATATCAATCTATCAATTTTTAATGTTTTCTAAATCCCTTTTAAAATATGTAGAGAATTCTAGACAGAGTGACTCCTCCTATGGTTGAGGAGAGGTCATCACCACTCTTGAAATTTTAACTTTTCTTGTAAAAAATATGTTTTTTCTTACTTGACCCCCATAAATTTTTTTTATATCTAAATTGAAAAAGAAAATTGAGAAAGTTTTTGAGTTTAGTAGTCTAATATCATCACCTCTCTTTTATTTTACTATCTTACTATTTTTAATAAAAATTTATCTAATAGAAAAGAAAATGAGAGTACTCTCAACTCATTTCTTTTTTAACATAAGTTTGAGTAGCATGAAAAAATTATGACTTATTTTATATATTTCTTTTGTTTAATTTCTAAAGGTCTTAACTTGAATTAAAATTAAAATTTAAATTTAATATTTTTAATTATTGAATTAAGCATGACATTTTATATTGTCTCATGACCTAAAAGTTACATATTTAAATTATGAAAATGCTCTTTTAGTATTAGTCCTCCCCTAAAAAAAATGCTCTAGCACCGCCCCTAATTCTAGATATATAATTTCATGTATTAATAATTACTAATTTTCTATGGGTACACCTATATTATTGTAAATTAGTTAGTACTTAAAATATTTATTGTTTGAACACAGCCTAAACACGACAACACGACTTAAAAACTTTCTGATATAACTTGGACACATTTGGTCAATCATAAATTTTTTATTTGCATATTTTTAAACCCAAGGAACATGTGTGTCAAACAAATATCTTTGTGTATCAGTATTAGCCATATATTAAACATGTGGACTTAACAATATCATTTTCTTTCTTCTCATTTTCTATTTAACATCCAACTAAAGCCTAAAAGAGCATGAAGAATTTACTTAAAACCTTTGCAATTTATTTATTTTATTTTTTCAATTTTCGTAAGTGTTAATGGAGCCAATGAGGTCAATTAAGTAATTTAGTAACATTTAACAATTAGATTAAATTTTATGTATATTTTTTATAGTATGCTACTTGCGAAAATTATACCAACACATAAGTCATGCATAGATAAACGGATCGACACGCATATGGTATGGTCAATGGAAATGACCTAGAAGAGTATTATAATGTTAGTCATCCAAATAAATCCATAATATTTAGTATTAATTAATTAATTAATTAATTGTGAAATGTAGCACCTATTTATTTAAATGACAACTTGTTAATTATAGTATCATACTTGTCATAAGTCAACAAACATAGAAAATGAGGAAGGAAAGAAAGTTGGCAAATGACAGATAGTATATACTATTGAAACTTCTGGCCATATAATATACTTTGTGTATGCAAATATAATATATTAATAAATTGATTTAATGTACAAGTTATTATGCACTCTCTTGTTTAAATAGCAAAAGGACAATCTAGGGATCAACTCCGTTGACGTCTAATAATTTCCTTTGTTTCTTAGATACTACAGCTAGCTCAAGAGAAAAGAGAGAGGTAATTAAATATTTCTTCCACGATTTTATGTCCTCTTTACTTTTTCTCCCATGTACATCATATTTCCATCCACCATACATTCATTTTATATTAAATACGTTTGGGCTCACTACAAATACTTACTCACGCATGGATCCCCACTCCGTACTTAAATACGCGTGCACACGTGATTCACGTTTCTCAATTTTCATTCGCGTGCACAAACTTTATAAGCATATGTGCACAAACTTTATGTAGTAAAATGCACAAACATTACTCGCTTATGTGCACAAACCATTACATGGGTCATACATTTCATAATTCATTAGACTCTTTGATGCACAACCTTTATAAGCTTCTGTGCACAAACTTTATGTAGTAGAGTGCACAAACATTACTCGCTTATGTTCACAAACCTTTACATAGACCATACATTCCAGAGTTCATTAGATTTTTTGATGCACAAACTTTATGTAGTAGAGTGCACAAACCTTACACACTTATGTTCACAAGTATGACATTTCACAAGTAATTGTCCACTCAAGCATCTGTAACAAGTAAACTACCATTGTTAAAGGTAGACAACCTCGTCTATTTTAAAAGAAAATCAACATTTTATCATCTTAATTTCATTTTAACCAACTTTCACATGATAGGAGGAGGATGGAGAGGATGACAAGTGTGGAAAAAGAGAAAGAATACAAAGGAAAAAAATAGATAAAGGTGATAGGACGAGGGTGAGGAGGATGACGACGATGAAAAACGATGATGGAAACGAATTCAGAATTGGGGGCGCGTTATTTATAATTTTAAAAACTATACGGAATACGTATCTTGATCATTAATTAAGTATATTGAGAAAGTGTATGTATGGGATGGCATAAAAAATGTGTACATAGATATTTTTGCTTTTTCTCCCTTGCTTCTTTCGTAAATTATATAATCTATTAATTATCTCCCTATTATCTAACTTATGAGTACCGTGTTATATTTCATTTTTAACAAGGTATTAAAGTTTTTACCATTGCAAGATGATTAGATTTTATAGTAGACATGTTTATTTTATTTACAAAAATTAAATTTATTTTTATAAATGTTTATGAAATAATTCACAAAAAGATTTAAAAAATTAAGAAAATCATTTTAGAAAAGTCATGTGACCATCGTTTTATTGCGTAAAGATCATAATGTTGCTTGTATATATTCATGAATTTCAAATGTTATCGTCATGTCAGTTATTTTAGTTATCAGTTATCAGTTATCAGTAATTTTAGTTATCATGTTCTCATGTTATTTAAATCGTTTTCATGGGAGTTGAATCTATGATAGTACTATATGTCAGCAACATCCTATGTTGATCATTGGTACCGTTGTAGTTAGAATCAGAATTAACTATCAGGAATCTAGGGACTCGAAATCTCGGATAAATTAGATTACCATTACCTATTGAGACCAAGGTGCTTGGGTAGAGTGTTAACCAGCTATCAAGAATCTAGGGATTCTGATAGATCATATTACCATTAGCCATCGAGACCTAGGTACTTGGGTAATGCATTAAAGCTAAACCACAATGTCCGGGATTCGTCTATCTAGATATCTTCTTACGTTGTTCTTTTAAATGATTTTACGAAAGCTTTATGACTAGTATTATTATGTTTTTGTATGAATAATATTATATGTATTGCATTATATATGTCCAAGTTTCGAAACATACCATGGGTGTTGCGGGTGAATACTCGCATACTGAGGCTTTCCCTAGAGGTTCTCACCCCTCAACTACTCCCTCCAGTTGCAGGTTAGGATGTAGAAGCATCAGAGCATGGAGATATAAACCCTAAACATAAGATTTCAATTTAATTCACGTTAAAATTCAATTCTCAATAGAATTGAATTCAATTCTATATAAAATAAAATAAAAAAACAAAAGTTTTTAAACGAATTGTTAATTTGATTAAATCTTATGATCATAGGTACGTGTTAAGAGGGGAGCCAAATTTTTTTAATCCATGATGAAAAGTATATCTCCAAATCTATACATAGCAATTACTCAATTTTGGTTCAAACCCATTTTTGGGCCGTGTGTCCGAATAGAAAAACAATTTACTAGAACAATTAAAAACCAATCTATCCTCTTTTTGTCTCTCTTGTAAAAAGTTCACAATGTTTTACTTTCTAGTAGCTCGTTTTGATCTTCAATATTCCTTATTTTTATATGCTTTGTCAACTGGGCATGCTCAAAAATCAACTTGAATTAAGCTAATTAAAAAATGTTTCGAATTATTGAATTCATCTTTAGGCAATTGCAAAAATAATTGTCTTCTCAACCTTTGGTATTTTTTCTTCAGAAGTTTTTTTTTTTCATTGGTCAAAGTATTTTGACCAGTGAAATATATAATAAAGAAAGGCTTAATTATGTTTTTAGTCTTTCTAAAATTTCAAAGTTTGGTTTTAATTCCTGTATGAAAGTTTTAGTCCCTGTAAAAGTTGAAAGTTTATTTTTAGTCCCTGAAGCTGGATAGGAGTTAACGGCACTGACGTGGCCGCTAATGGCGCTAACGAGGCACTGACGTGGAATAACCCAAAATATTAAAATTTGACCCATACCCACCAACCTATGTCCACCCGACCCGATTTTAATTTAAAATTAAAAAAATATGAGGAGAGGGTGGGGTGGGGTACGGGTTGGGTCCGGTGGGCATAGGTTGGTGGGTATAGGTCAAATTTTAATATTTTGGGTTATGCCACGTGGCACACCACGTCAGTGTCATTAGCGGCCACGTCAGCGCCGTTAACTCTCATCCAGCTCCAAGGACTACAAACAAACTTTCAACTTTCACAGGAACTAAAACTTTCACACAGGGACTAAAACCAAACTTTGAAATTTTACGGAGATTAAAAATATAATTAATCCATAAAGAAATGATTGGACCTTGGACTCTCACCAGGTCTTTACATACATATCTTTCTTGAAGTGTATATGAATGGAACGTGTGTTGAACACAGCAATATTGTTTTCGGTCGAAGATGAAGCCCTTTTTAATTAATGTAAATTTCAAAGTCCAAAATAGCGATGGGCTAATTCATAAGAGGAATTTGGACAACATAATTTAACCCATACCTCATCATTGAAACAGCAGCTGATACACAGATTCGTGTATTTATTATGCTTGTACATTAATTACATTCGTTTATTAAAACAATTAAAAAAATTAACAAGTATCAAGATTTAATAATAAAAAATTTTAAAGTTTTTATTATATTTAATGCATTGAAATGTTAAAATTTTTATCTTTTCAATGATAATTTTTTTTTAAAAAAATCCTTAGTCAGTATTTTAATGGCAAGAGTGAGCAAAACTCATAAAAAATTATATCCAAAGAAAAAAAATAAAAAAGAAAATCCATGGTTATTGAGATTCCATTTCCATCCTTTTACAGTGTTGACTATAATATTAGCATTATCAATTCTAGAAAGTAGAACGTTAAAACAGTCAGAGACAGCGCAATCTTTATCCTCATCCTTAAGAGAAATGTTCATCAAGCTACGAGCACCGTCATAAGAGATAGACATTCACCCGTGCAAGTATCTCCATATTACACGTGTTATGCATCGTTATCGTTAGAGTTGAAGAAGCCAAGAAGGTTGGTGAAAGATTACATTTTTAATTAAACAGTTTTTTTTAAGGTAAGTTTTTTTAGCAAACAGTTGAGAGATAACATATATTTTTAATTAAAGAGAAATCACATATAGCATATTTATTGTGTAATATTATCTTAAAATTTCTAACCTGTTTTCGTATGTAGGAACTTTCTATTTAGTGATTTCAAAAAAATATTTATGTTATTTAGTAAAGTTATCAAAGACCATAGAACTTTCTATTTAGTGATTTCAAAAAAATATTTATGTTATTTAGCAAAGTTATCAAAGACCATAGTTTATGTAAAACAAGCTTATTACAATTTTGAAGTGAACGATTTAAAAATTTCAACATACTTTTATGCAATTGAGCAATTTCTTTTACTGGAAAGAATTTTTCATTCATAGAAGAATTAATGAGACTTCAAAATGGAAAGAGATACACTAGATTTATAATTTAATAAGATTATTCTACCCTTTAAACTAACCAACCATGCGTGATTTGCTATTTATTAGAAGATTATTAATATTTAATGGTGTGTTTGTTTTGAGATACAAAATTTCACTCCTAAGAATCACATTTACAAGAATGTGATACTTAAAAATGTCATTTGTAAATCTATTAAAAAACTTGTTTGTTTCACTAATAACATTTTTGAAAATATTTTCTTAGATTCTCAAAAATATATTATAAACATGTTTAGTTGATATTACATATTCTTAAGAATATGTATGTCAATTATTAAAATACCCTTAACAATAACGAGTAGAATTCTACTCTCACTACTACCACAGCAAGAAAAAAACTATTTTGCAGTAGTTTAAAACAAGGTTTTGCGGTGGGACCACTAAATGTATTTTGCGGCGGTTTGAAACTGCCGCTATACACAATTATCTTGTGGCGGTTCTAACCGCTGTCAAAGTGAAACATTATTAAAAAATTAATATTAATGACAGTTTTAAACCGCCACTGATACTTTATATATTAGAAATAAAAATCAAACAAGGGAAAGACAAGAATAATCAGCATAAAATGCCCATTTATTTGATTTCATTTCCATAAATTGTATATCCTAAAACATCCCCCATAATATTAAAAGAAAAGTTATATATTAATTAAAGACAATACATGAGTGCAGTTGTTCAAAGCTTGAAACTATTTAAATTTCTTAGTAGTTAACTACGTCTATGGAACACAGTCAAGGGATTGAGTGTTACTAACCAAGTGAAGAAACTTTGGAAACATGGAAACATCTATGTTATTGATGGACCTTTCGACATGTATGTATAATTGAACCTCATCTAGTAGCTGTAGCCTGAAGCAAAAAAAAAATAGCAATAGAAAGCCATCATTAAAAAAAGAATAGCTAAATTAACGGCTACTTTGCTATAAAAGGGTGAATAATGTAGTGACTATCATAAAAGTGCACTATACAACTAATCAAGCCTAAACTGCTGCAAACTGGCCGCTGCTAATCAACTAAACATCCCAAATCCACCTGCTTAATGAACACATCATACCAACAGCATGGTCTCAGGCCTACACAAGATCAAGATAAATAAACTATTACTACATAAGTTATACATCAAATGTAAAACTAAGAAAGTGATAAGATACCTTTATAATGGTCTTCCCTTTTGCTCTGAGAATGAAAACTGCCTGAGGCCACCATCAAATGCTTGCATAAAGTGCATTGGTTCACAAGAATGTCAAAAGGTTAGCAAACAAAACGAATAAGACTAGTATAAAAGTTAGCCACAAAAGAAGGGAGAAAATGAGGGGGGGAAGGAAATAGGGACCAATTGGTTTTATGTTGCTTATCATTTGACAATTTAAAGTAGTACTGCATTTGTACAAGAATAAAATAGTTCACTACTTGGATAAAGTAAGAGTGGTGCAAACAAATATATGAACTAATTGTGAACATCATAGATTCAGTGATATCAATGCTTAAACAGGAGAAGAGTGGCAATTAGAATCCTAAATAATTTCCATTTAAGTTATGATCCCTACTAAAACAACTAATCATTTCAATTGGGAAGTACCTTTAACATCAAAGGATGCTTGTGCTTCCACCAAAGAACAAGTCCAAAACCAAGACCTACAAGTCAGAGACATCCCAGACTCAAGTCAAAACCAGGAATATATATCAAATTTCAGTACATGTGAAGGTGAAAGAGACACAAATTGAAGGGGGGAAAGAGGAATCATAAAAGAGAAATGTAATTATTTTAAGATAAACTTCTAAACACAGATATTTGGGGACTTGATGTTTAACACATTAACAATATGAGAGGCAATGAAAGAATTGAAAGGCAATAACCATAAGGCAAAACTAGCTTCTTTCCTATGAGCATATGAAAGGCATGATTCTTTTTCACAAACATAATAACTTCAATCTCACTTTGATCAACATCATTTCCAAAGATTTCTCTTCTCCTTTATCTTCCACCATGAAGCTCAATATGTTCTTTCAAATAGACTCCAGGAATAGCTTTACTATCAATTCCAAAGATGTAATGCTAGCTAGACTATATGTAACAACCCTAGAAATTGTCATCGGCACACAAGGAATTAGTTCCTTTACGAAAGTCTCCTAATGTGATAATCATGAAAAACTCGCAGCTTTTACAAATAAATAAAGAGGAAACTTTTTTAAATAAAATTAAACATCATAATATAAATAAAATAAGATCCTTTACAAGATACGATATTTATATTAACAAAAATATGTTACATTTTGCTTGTAATCTACTAAAGCACTCTATAAACTGACATGAATGTAAACTATCTTGATACTGAAATAACTGAATAATACTTTACCACAACATGAAGCTCACCAAGAGTCCAAACTGCTAAGGTCTATTGAAAGAGCTGCGTGTCTTTATCAAGGGTATCTGAAAAAGGTTGATGGGGGGTAAGTCATCGCTCAGTGAATGACAAACCCTACTGCAAGATGGGACAGTTCGTAACTATGACATGCAATGCAATATATAATATATATCAAACATAAAACATTTATGTAATAATAACTAATACATAAAAGCATTTGAAAAGATAATTCAGTTGGAAGTTCTCTAGATAGACGTTTCGAGCATTACGGTTTTGCTTATGATGCACTATTCTTGACACACTACCCAAGTATATAGGCCATGATAGTTGGGGATATACTACCCTGAGACTAGGGATGGGAATAGGCCAAGTCAGTCCCTTAACATCTTAGGCCTGTCTCGTTAATTTTTGGCTTGAGTCTGGCCTGTTAATTGTCATAAGCTATTTTTTTAGCCTGACATGGCCTGTTTGGGAGGTTTGGCCTGGCCTGCAGCCCGATAGGCCTACATGTGTATATTTTTTATTATAAAAAAATCTATTGTCTGGCCTGTTACGACAGCCGGTTACTGTGACCTGTTACTGTAGCCTATTACTGTGGCCTATTACACATTCAATAAAACAACATTCAACAACAATAATCAATCATCTTTTTGGATCTAAACCCGAAACATATATGACCAATAATATTCAAATACCTTACAAGATCTATGTCCGAAACATACAAGACCAATAATATCCAAATACCAATTAAACATAAATTATTTTCAACATACAATACATAATTGGGAACATAATTAATGTCACTAAACTTTGAAATAAAACCTCTCAATTAGATTTCTCGTCATATCTTGTCAAATGTGATATCTCACCATTAATTAATGAGGTATGCTCCATACATGACATAAGCAACAAAGAATTAATGGTTAAAGATCATACTTAACAAAAAATCTAATTGATAGGATCCATATCCAAAATTTGGGAATCCATTTTATTTATAAATGAAAAATTATTTAATTAGGAAGTCATGGGAATGTGAATTGACATATGAATTTCATGAAAAGTTAAAATAAGAATTGATTTGATTTTGAAATCATTCCATTTTAATTGTAAGGCATTTAATTGATTTGATTCCTAAACCAAATGGTTTCAAAGTCCGTGAAGATCAAAACTCATAGCTTATGAGTTTAATTTAGGGTTTGTTTAAAAAGAAAAATTAAAATAATAAAATTATATTAATAAATATGATGACACCTAGTCGTTAATTAAGGCATTGCCGTGGTATAGTGAATGTCTCTAGTTCGAGTTTTAATGAAGGTAATGTAAGTTTATTGTTTTAG
Source organism: Nissolia schottii (assembly GCA_003254905.1). Taxonomy (NCBI): domain Eukaryota; kingdom Viridiplantae; phylum Streptophyta; class Magnoliopsida; order Fabales; family Fabaceae; genus Nissolia; species Nissolia schottii. Next base: position 268,258 of record QANU01028969.1, read on the forward strand.
TAAACCTATATAAACATATTTATAAACAGGTCAGCACACACTACCCAAGTATCTAGCCCAGTTAGGGATACACTATTCGAGTTCCTATACATAACATGACTTAATATTATTAAATATTTTATCTTGAAAAAATATATGTAGACTAAGATCCCATGCTTAGGGAGGTGTGTGGATAGCTTAAATATCAAGTCTTGTCCTAGCCAGAACCTTTTCTTAACAGAAACCTTCTCCCGCCATAATCTTTCCTTAACCATAATCTTTGTTAAAGGTTTCAAGTCATTCTAAGCATGTGAATATTTATATCATTTAATATTAATCATACACACGTAACTTTATTTAATACAATAAAATAGGTAGTCCCCTATAAATAGTTTCATGACTATTTAAAATGGTTTCATAAATAAGGAGTTTTAAAATAAATAATTATAAGAAAATAACTAATTAAATCACTTCATTAATTAAATGAAAGAATTCTTAATAATAACTATCTTCATAAATACATAAAATAAAATACTAAATTCTACGTCCTAGGATTTCATAAAACATGCATAAATAAAAAAATTCTAAATTAAATAAATAAATAAATTTAAAAATAAATTCGTGGTCTGAAATAAACTGTAAAGAAAGCCACTCACGTGAAAGTGACTGTCTGCTAAGGAGCACTAAACTGGGAGCTTCTCACACCCTACGTGGAGGTGCTATATTAGAGAATGGGAGATGGATTTGAGAGGAAAAACTGAATTGAGAATTGATTGAAGGCTGTTAGCCTTATATAAGAATGCACATTTGTTGCTTGCTGTGCAAGATAGCCAACTATACACATGTGAACAATAACAAACTTTTAACCACTAAACCAAGCTAACTTAACTAACTTTCTCCTATGCCTATAAGTTAAGTAACTGCCCAAAATACAAGTTATTTTGGATCTAATATGCTACTTCTCCACAAACGGAAAACTAGAGGGAGAAAAGAAATAAAAATAACTGGAGCGAATAGTGTCACAAAAGTGGGACAACTCAAACTCTTGAGTGAATTAACAAGTCTAAACACTTACGGGAATCTTCTATATATATATGAGGAGGAGACCCCCTTCTATTGCTGCATCTGGTGCGCCGAATTTTTTTTTTGTTGTGACACTATAATCACTCCACTGTCACCAACGTGGCACTCGACATTGTAGATCACAGCTTCTTCGCAAATGAATCTAAGTGGAAGGACGTTGTAGATTACAGTCGGAATCGCAGTAGATGGACTCCTTAGTCGGCGACAACGAAGCTCTCCTTAGTCTACGATGATGAAAACCTCCTTAGTCGAAATCGACATCAATGGTGGCCAAGTACAATCGGACAACGTCGTCATTGGCAGCGGCAACGAAGAGCGTCTCCGACAATTAGCTGAGAGTGAGAGCGAGAGTGAGAGTGTTGGAGGCTTGGGCTAGGTTAGGTGAGAGTGAAAGTGATATCATGATGACATAGAAAGTCTAGAAGGGTTGATTTACGATCTTTTTCTTTTTTAAAATTTTTTAATTACAGCGGTTAACTTCTAAACTGCTACAAAATAATTTAATTAGCAACATTTTACAGGAAAATTGCCGCTAAATGATTAATAATCAACAATAGTTGCGACTAACGGCTGCAAAATTTTAAGTGGAAGCATTTTTTCCTAAACGCCTCTAAATGACTGTTGCTACATCACCTTGTTGGTGTAGTGTACTACTACTACAATAATAATAATAATAATTACTATTATTATTATTTAAAAATTAAAATTACATTTTAAAAAAATAAAAATAAACAATTATAAATTTGCAAAAAATTGCCAACTTATACCAAATAGCATAAAGCTAAAAATTAATTTTTAAAATGTTCAACTCATCTAAATTAATTAAATAAGGCGCTAAAAAGATAAAATAAAGTCAAAATAACTTTTACATCATTGTAATAAAAGATAATCAACATAAACATAACAAAATATAATAATTGCGTAATATTGTTAATGTGAGAAGATACGCGCTAAGAAGAAAAAATTTGGGGAGAAAAACTAAATAACAGTGAGGATAAATTGGTTTTAACTAAATAATAGTGAGGATAAATTAGTACTTTTGTATATTAATTTCATTCCCAAAACATGAGAATACAATATTTCCAACCCCTGACATGGAAATGAAAAGTGATAGGAACTTGGGTAAATAAGTTTTCTAGGGATGATTTATTCCTGAAAATAAATTTACATATCTTGAAACAAATGTAGGTAAAACATTTTCAAGCTAACGTTCTCGAGAATATTCAAATAAATATATATTGAAACAAACATCTCATCAGTGTACTAATATGGAGTATTTTTTTTAAGGGTTGATTCTATTTTTAGTCCCTCATAAATTATAAATTTTTTGTTTTACCCCTCATAAATTTTTTGTGAGGAAATCGTCCCTCATAATTTTTTAGTCTTTACCATCCATTTGGACCATTAACGGTTGGCGTGATAGATAACTTAGCAACGTGGCAGTCATGTACCATGTACACGACATAGGGTTAATGCAGTTTTTAGTCCCTCATAAATTGTGAATTTAGTTTTTATACCCCTCGTAAATTTTTCATTAGGAAATTGTTCCTCATAAATGTTTTTGTTAGGAAATTGTCCCTCACAATTTTTTTATTAGGTTTTAGTATCGGTCATCCTCCATTTAGGCCGTTAATTACTGACATGACAGTTAACATGGTCATGCGGTAAACACAATTGACTCATTATTTAAACTAACCCACCCAAAAAAGAAATTCATCTCTCTCATTCCCTCCCACTCTCTTCTTGCTCCCGTTCTTTCCCACCTCACCACTATGGTTCGCCCTCACTCACATCCGACTCACTCTCCTCTTTGCCGTAAATGTTTATGATGAAGATGATATTTTTTAATTTGGGCCATAGATCACGGGTCACAGGTAGGACATTAATTGATGGTTGGGTTTAATAGTCATGTACATGACATGCGTTTGCCACATAGCCAAGTTAACTGACACTTTAGCAGTTAATGATCTAAATGGAGAATGACATGGACTAAAAGTTAACAAAAAAATTTATGAGGGACTATTTCCTAGCAAAAACATTTATGAGGAATGATTTTCTAACAAAAATTTTATGAGGAGTAAAATACAAAATTCGCAATTTATGAGAGACTAAAAACTGAATTAACTTTATGTCATGTGTGTGACACAATATTGTCATGTAACCAAGTTAACTGTCACGTCAACCGTTAACGTTTGAAATGGACAACAAAGACTAAAACATAATAAAAAAAATTATGGGGGACAATTTCCAAACAAAAAATTTATGAAAAGTAAAATACAAAATTCAAAATTTACAAGAGACTAAATATATATTTAAACCAATTTTCAATTTAAACATGTGAATTTAATATTTTATCATATTAAAATGAATTATTTTAAAAAAATATGAATTAAATATTTTTATCTTAGACCAAAATCATAACTACTATTTTGAAAATAATCTTAACACTATGATTCTCAAAAAACAAAAGTAAATATTAATAAATAAATTTTATCTTTACTCAAATATATATTTTAAAAATTAATATAATTCATTACACATACTAGAAAGTATAAACAAATAAATTACAAGGCAAGATGAGTTGGTAATAAAGGTCCTCTCATGTTTTTTACTAAGCAAGGAAAGCTAGATCGTTACTTTTTGAACATAAAATAATTTTAAAATTCGTGATTTACATTTACTCCAACATAGATTTGAAATACGCAAAGAGAGGATTAATCATTACTGAAAAAAGAAAAAGTACAGAGAAACAAAAATCACCAATTGAGTGGAGAGACACACATGATACCCTTGCAATGGGTTCCAATTGTTCACATAAGGACAAATAAGATGGGTACAGGTAAACTCCGTAATGCAGGCGCAACGCGATATCATCTCCAAAAGGCAGTTAATATTCGGACGACTGACTCATTGATACGTGGAATTATTCTGACATGCTATCAGAAACGATCACGTGTCCATGGTAGGTCCTAAAAGCTTGCCATAGAAAAACGATCTCCGAAAGCCACGTGCTTTTCTCATTTTCGATTTTTTCTTAACCCTTGAGACGACTATAAATAGGAGCAACGGAAGAGAAGAGTTCCAATCTCACACTTTTAACACTCACAACTCAACTCAACTAAGCTCAGAGAGAGAGAGAGAGAGAGGGAGAGAGAAAGAAGTGAGTGCTGTAAAACCTAATCAACATTCAACCCAAGCACCAAAACTATGTTCAAGCTTGTTGCGAGCAGAGTGAGGGCTTCAACTCCACTTGCCCGCAACGCTGTCGTTTCGCTTAACCTCTCTCGGTAATTTTCTCTTTTACTTTGTTCTTTGTGTTATTGGATCGGATCATATGAGATGAGTACGAATTCGAGATTTATTTAATTCCGTAAAGAAAACGTTTTGTTTCTGAGATCTGATTGTGATGTTTGGTTGAATTGGTGACGATTTGTTTATTATAATTTATTACTTACAAATCATTAATTAATTCTGCACCTAACGAGAATTGTTTGCTGAATTAGCCGCCGGTAGCCTCTGAAACCGTTGAATGTGTGTGCTTGTGTTGGTTGTTGGAGCATTGATTCGTTCAACAAGCAACTTAAGTTTCTTTCATCATAAGAAATTATGAGGGGAAAAAAAATAATCTTCGTGTGATTGTGATTATGATTAGATCGATGATCCACTTGCATCTTACAAATCCCGGATGTTCTTTATTGTTGAAGGTTGAGGTTTAGACTTTTGTGTTTCCAAGCATTTAATTATTATTTAGATATTGATTCTGAAAAAGAAAACTGAAAAAGATTAATTGGTTTAAGTGATTAGCTAATGATTGCTTGAGCTGAATACCGTTCAGCAATTAGCAAGGGTAGAAAACTGAAGCAGAGGATATATGCTCTGATTTATTAGTATGAATCTACTGGCTTTTCGGAATTCAATTGGACTCACCATTCTGGTACTGTTTCTTTGACGTAAAAACGTGACTGGGTTGTCCCCATTTTAGAACTCAATTCAAGTGCAGTTGCGGCATTGTGTTAGATCATAATTGATTAGTTAAACAACTTAAAGAGGTGCAACAAAAAAACTAATTTGCTCATTTCTTCCAATTCATATGATAACACACGTTCTTATTTTGCTTTTTGAGCTCTTAATTCATTTCTACAATGTCTAGCAGGTCTGTTCATGCATTATCCTCTGCCACAGTTGAAGCCGAAGAGATATCAGGTTCTAGGCCTGCTGAAGTTTTGAACTTGGGTAGGGTCTACAATCTCCGATGTGTATGTCTTCACATATAGCCATTAGTACCTTATGAATTTTAAAATACTTTAAGTAATTTTGGTAAAAAAAGACTAAAAAGGGTTACACCATAAAAAATTACTTAGTTATCAGTTCTATTTTAGCGCAATGTGTCTGCAAGGTATCATAGCCAAGGAAGCATGGTACGACACGGCGACATGGATACGACACGACGTGGATACGGGGGATACGGAACTTCCTTGAAAATATAGGATACGACATGGATAGGATGCATTGTATAATAATCAATAAAATAATTTATTATAAATTAAAAAAATGACAAATTATAGAAGTAAAAAATAGATGTAGTTCATGTAAATAAACAAATTATCTCAATATAGTATAATTATTAAAAAATAAAATTAATATCCTTTGTTCTAATGTCCTAATCCACTTTTAGTGCATTGCGTCTCCCATTTTGGGATTTGAAAATTGAAACCGCACAAGCAAACAGAGTGAGGGCGCGCGTATCCACGTATCTGACATGTATCCGTGTATCCGACGCGGATACGGCGGCCTCCGACGTGTATGTATCTGTGCTTCCTTGAATTCATAGCTACTCTTTATCCGTGAAATCCAACACCAGCTTGTTTAAGTTTATAAAAAAAGAAATTGGGAATGTGATGGAAAACAAGGGAGTAGTATTACTTTTTATGCAAAACTCCTAACTTAATATATTTCTCAAATTTATCATTTCCTCTTTCATTCATCCAAATCTAATGGCACTTATTGTAAATTTCTGAACCACATATTTGTCGACACATTCAAATATTCAACTCTAATCAAACTTAATCTTCCTTGCTTCCATGACCTGAATACGTCTTCACTTTTCAGTTCAGGGTAAATGGATAGGATCTTCAAAGTGGAATACAATTGTGGATCCGCTAAATGGAGACCCGTTTATTAAAGTTGGTGAAGTTGATGAAAAAGGCATTCAGGTGCATTATTGTAATGAAATATTTGTCATTTGTCGAAGTTATTATACTATTGTGAAATATGTTCTTTAGTTGCACATGATATATTCAAGGCTGCATTGTTTTAGTATTTTCTCACCTTTCAAACTATGAAGTACTAAGTGACTGAGACATTAATCAGTCGCCAGTTTGTCCTACGAATATGAGACTCAAGTCTGAAGCTTCAACCTCTCTGTGTGAGACAGGATCCTCATCAATTTGTGAAAAAATTAAATAAAAATGAAAATTTTATGTTGTAACTTGTAAGCTATAAATGATTTTGTTGGAATTCAACATTTGGTTTGAGACACTCATGACTAAAATTTCTAGCTGTTTGATTTATCAGCCCTTTGTGGAAAGCTTGGCCAGCTGCCCCAAACATGGTCTTCACAATCCTTTTAAGGCTCCAGAGAGGTTTGTGCAGATTGTCCTTCTTATCCCTTCTCCATTTTCTTTATAGAAGAAACATATACAGGTTTCTTTTTTGCTTGGATTTATTTATGCTTCGTAGTTCAAAACACAAAAAATTGATGGGAACCACATCATTCAATATAAATTCCTATGCCTTGTGTTGTATGTTATATGGGACTGTTGTCAACATGGGTTCTTGCTGTGCACAATGGGCTTCCATTCCAACCCAGTTGGTTTCAGACTTCTGCTAAGAGGATTAACTAAAATACACGGGACCGTTAGTGTAAGATAAGAATTAGAACAAATAATCTTTCTACTTGTCATATACCTGTCATTTCACTTGAACAATGGAACTTCCTTAGGCATTTTGTTTATAAGAATTTCATGATTCATTATGGTTGTCTTTGAGGTGTCTAAAGTTGTTTTTTGTTATTAATCTTTTGCAGATATCTTATGTATGGCGATATATCTGCTAAGGCAGCTCACATGCTATCACTTCCTAAGGTACTTTTTTCCCCATTTCCTTTCCCCAACATTACTGTTGTGAGTTATGCATTTTCATAAATTGTTGTGAAGATCTTAATTTTTGTCTTCTTTAATTGGGAACTTTACATAATTTTTACTGCATGGCTTCCAGGTTTCAGATTTCTTTGCAAGGCTAATACAGAGAGTTTCTCCGAAGAGTTACCAGCAAGCTTGTGCGGAAGTTTATGTGACAATGAAGTTTCTAGAGAATTTCTGTGGAGATCAGGTACATCAAAATAAGATATGTTGGTGCTAAATGAGTGAAATCCCAAGTAGGAATAGTTTATTGTCTGATACATAATGATGGAACAATCTAAAGCGGTATTCATTGAATTCCCTTTTGGCGTAGATGACCAATTTCCTTCTAAATTCTATTGTTGAAGCATGGATTTTTCTTTACTGGCTACACCCATACAGAACTTTGTACATTATTTTTTATAAATGGTTTCCCTATTAAGTTCTTTTAACAAAATCAGTCATTCCTTGAGTGATTTACTCTTTCTCCTTGTTTTATTTCCACAAAACTTGTGCAGGTTCGTTTCTTGGCAAGATCTTTTGCAGTGCCTGGAAATCATCTTGGACAGCAAAGTCATGGTTTTCGTTGGCCTTATGGTCCGGTAAGTTTTTTCCCTTTTTTTTTTTGGGGGGTGAGTCATGTACCTTATTCTTAATTGCAAAAGATAGTCCACAACTTTCTCCAGCAGTGGTTACTTTGTTGACTGTGCCAGAACTATCAATTACCTTGAGGTCAAGCAAATCAAATCGTGGAAGTTATTAAGTATACTCTTAAGATATGGCACAAATGAAAAATAAAAATAGTTTTCCTAAAATAAAACAATAATACTATATTATATAACTTTGTGCTTTTGCTGTAGTATTAAGAAGGTGAAGCATGGTAAAATTGATAAAATTGATTAATATGCCAACTCGATTGTATCCGTGTACCTCGTGTACCTCTTATCGGAAAACCCCCTAGATTTAGGTATTCTTGCTTACAAGAGCTCGGTCTTTGTAACTTAAATACTCTCTGATAAAATGAAAGTTCTTTTTATGTTTGTACTTAAATATTGTATTTGGAATGTCCTACAATAAAAAAGAATATGATGTTATATGATGTGGAATTAATTTTTTGTGTTAACTAGTAGTGCCAAGTGATGTGCAGTTTTCCCCGAGTTTTTGGTTTAGTAAGTGTCTAAGTGAATGGTTAGATTTTTTCTCACACCATGAACATTCACTTTCCATCCTGGTGTAATTGCAAAACTGAAAGTGCGTTTTGCTTTTGTAGGTGGCTATTATTACTCCTTTCAATTTTCCCTTAGAGATTCCAGTCCTTCAATTGATGGGTGCACTATATATGGGCAACAAGCCAGTCCTTAAAGTTGATAGCAAGGTGAGTACTAAATCTGTACAAGAAGATAGCTTCTAGACTGCATGAAATATTGATGGGAATTAGTTGTGGGGTAAATGATTGCGACGCAAGGGTTTTTTCTTTTTCTGCCCAGGGAGGGGGAGGAGTGTGTGGAAAGAGATTATGCATGTTTCCTGCCATGAAATTTGTTCTGATTTGGTTGGTATTTTCACTAAGTGATAAAAACCAGTGTATTCTTTTGATCTTTGCCTTTTTTATTTTTATTTTCTCATGTTGAATTCTGGAAATAACTATTTCGTTACTTGCTTATAGTTCAAATCTTTCTGCTGGGTGGTTCTGAACTGTCAGTCAACATTGTTGTAGGTAAGCATTGTCATGGAGCAAATGTTGCGACTGCTTCATACCTGTGGTTTACCTTTAGAAGATGTAGACTTCATAAACTGTGATGGGAAGACAATGAACAAGCTGTTGCAAGAGGTTGGTTCTTTTTGCATTCAGACTTTGGTTCTGAAGAGAATAATATTATTCCTGATAGATTACCAACTTACGGTATTGATTTTGTTTATTAAAATGGGCAATGTTCAACTCATATTGACCTCCTTTTATAGGATCTTATTGTCTTTTGCATTCCTTTATGCTTTGATATATCTATATTTGTTTGTAACTACATGTTTCCTTTTAATGTGACATTGAATCATGAAGTAGTACCATCTTTACAGGCAAATCCACGAATGACCCTTTTTACTGGTAGTTCAAGAGTGGCAGAGAAATTGGCTGTCGATTTGAAGGGCAGGATTAAATTGGAAGATGCTGGATTTGATTGGAAAATACTAGGCCCTGATGTCGAAAAGGTTTCTTATTATATTTTATGGATTTCAGAATGCATAGACTCAATTTTCAGTTCTGTAATAGATTCTCTCTTGTTTCTTGATTGCAGGAAGAATACGTTGCATGGGTCTGTGACCAGGATGCATACGCATGCAGTGGCCAGAAGTGCTCGGCACAATCATTGTTATTTATGCATGAGGTCAGTCACTATGATTTTTTTTGTACTTTGCTCAAGTTTAAATGTCCACAGGAACGAGGCTGAAGTTGTAACTTTGATGTACTTTATGCTTTTGTCTTGCATTGGCAATGTATAATATTGCTAACTCCAGGGATTTTTTAATTTCCTGTGTTTAGAACTGGGCTAAGACTTCCTTGATATCCACGATGAAAGATCTTGCTGAGAGAAGGAAACTAGAGGACTTGACAGTTGGTCCAGTTCTCACTGTAAGTATCCATCTTTTCTTTTCCCTTAACCTTTGATATATTTACTTGGATTTACAATTATAACATTTTTGGCGGCTTCCTTTCAGTTTATGGTATTATTCTCTCTAAAAAAGGTTATCAGAGTCAACTACTCTGGAGTATTTTTTAGTTTGAAGTTATGAATGGATTCTAGAGTTGATTGCAATAACATAACTATTTTAGTGTTCATCAATGCTTTTGGGTAATGGTAAAAAAAGAGTTGTTGTTATTATTATTATTATTATTATTTATTTATTTAATTTGGTGTTTGTGGGGAGTGGGTGGTGTGGGTTGGGACAAATTACTGCTTTCAGGTTAAATACCAAATGTTGTGTGCTATGACATTTGATTTGTCCCTGGCAATTATAGATCAATATGCTGTATATTGATCAACAGACGTGATAGAAGTTGGATACTGGTTCGTGTTTATTTAATTATATTATATTATTATTTGATTAATGAAATATTTTTGGGATGATGAGTCAAATTTCAAAGTATGTGACTTAGTTGATATAGATAGGTCGTGCCTGATTTGTTTGACATTGTTGGTGGACAGTGGAGTGTGGACCCATATATATCCAAAATATACTAGTTGTTTGATAAATCATTTCTTTCTGCATCCAATCCGCATGTTAAAATATATATTTAGAGCTTAATTTGGTGGTGCATATTCCACATTACAATTATTTGCTTTATTTTATGAAATGACAAATTACTTAGATTTGTTTTTCACATATATCGCAGTTTACTACTGATTCAATGTTAGAACACATGAATCAATTACTTGAGATACCAGGTTCAAAGCTGCTCTTTGGTGGCCAGCCTTTAGAGGGTCATTCAATTCCACCTATTTATGGTGCCATTAAGCCGACTGCCATTTATGTTCCTCTTGAGGAAATTGTGAAGGACAAGAATTATGAGCTTGTGACGAGAGAAATATTTGGACCTTTCCAGGTATGAATAAGAAAACTTGTAACATGTGAAATAACATTTTCAAATGTTGTGGTTTTTTTCCTTCTCTCTCTTTCAAGTATAATATCAATCTACCATTTGTGTGAGACAAATAAGTTCGAATTTTTTTTATCTCCAGATAATTACTGGCTACAAAAGTAGTCAGCTACCAATTGTGCTGGAAGCCTTGGAAAGAATGCATGCGCACTTGACTGCTGCTGTAGTATCAAATGATCCTCTCTTTTTACAGGCAAGATTTTATATCTCATTTCCCGGAGATGTTTGTCTATTATTTAACCAGCTCTTAGTGGTAGTGTGACTCCAATCATCCTTTCTTGTTACACACTTTGGTTTTTCAATCATTAACTAATTACTTTGATGTTTTCATTCATGGAATAATAGTAAAGTTGTTTTGGCAATTGTATTTTAGATTGATACTGCATGTCTAAAATTTTGAGTGGCTGAATTTTCTTCTAATTTTTTTTTTCCTAATTGTGCTTTATGTCTTGGATTCTCAATCTGATTTGGTTATTTCTTGTCAAATATAATGTGCAGGAAGTCATTGCCCAAACAGTGAATGGTACTACTTATGCTGGTCTAAGAGCAAGGACCACCGGGGCTCCACAGAATCACTGGTGAGTTTGTATTCTTGAGTCTGTTTTACTTGGCTGGATCATTTTGATTCTTCAATTTTGTCAAAAACAATGATGCCGTGCCACTACAGGTTTGGACCTTCTGGAGATCCTAGGGGTGCAGGAATTGGAACACCAGAGGCTATAAAACTTGTGTGGTCTTGCCACAGAGAAATTATATATGATTTTGGGCCGATATCGAACCAGTGGGAAATTCCTCCATCGACCTGAGAAATTCTATTTATGGCGGGAGATAATAAATAATAATGAGATTAGCTATGTAGTGAGGTAGCATGTTAGCATTATATTATATTAGCTTGTATTAGCCGAACTAGAGTTCATGTCACAGTCACTCCTTGATGCGTTTACTGCTTAGATCTAAGAAATAAATTCAAGGGATAATGAGTTTTGATTAGCCTTTTTTACTTGTCTAGGATGTCCTTTTGTCATGATAAAAATAAATGAAATTTATTTATGTTAAACTAAGATAAACACTTATGTAATTTAGACAATTGGATTGATGCTTCTGTTGCACAATCTGAAATTCAAGTTAAGGACTGTTATAGGCTTTATTTAAACAAGCTATTTGGTAAAAAGTATAATTTGATGGTACCTTGTCACTGAAGAATTAACTAAAATTTATAACTAGAAAAAAAATTTACCTTGGAAGAAGTAAAATTTGAAAAATCAGTTATTTCGTTTTTGTTCGGAAGATTTTAACTTTCAATAACATTCTTTGCCCACGTTCCTTTGTGGCAACAATTCTGCTAAGACTTGTATGAATGGGCATAAGTGAGAAAGTAAGATTAATACTCTTGGATCAATATAATCATGGCTACTCACAAATCAAATGCATTATATTAATTTAAGAGTTGATAACTCCTTGCATTATAATTATCTTATCTTTAGAGGATCTTAATTAGGACATTGGGACAAAGTGGGAGCACGTGAGTCTCCCATCTCACTATGAATAATTTTGGTTGATAATTTTTCATCTGAGTAATGATAAAAAATAATAGTACCAATAAAGTTAAGCTATGGAAAAAGGCGTATTGAGAGAAGCATACCCATTTTGATAATCTTGAAGTCTAAAGGGAATTAGTCACAATAAGCGGCAAACACCTCCTGGGCAACAACAAAAAAAAAAATAATCAAAAGCAATAGCTTGTAAAAAAATAGAAGCTGGTATAAAAGAACCTGACACACTAAAAATTAAGTCAAAGAATACAATTAGTGTGTGTTTGGTATCCGGAATTGAAATTGGACCTTTCAATTTTAGTTTTTGTGTTTGGCGTAACATAGAATTAGAATTATAATTTCACAAACTAATCTCATGGAATTGAAAAACAACAAAGATGAGCTCCCTTCAATTCTTAACTCATACCCTAAAAATTATCAATTAGAAACTCATTAAATTTCCTATATGATTCTTCTCTTTCTCATTTATTTGTTTATAAATCATATTTATTGAAATTTAATATATTTATAGAATATTATAATATATTTAATTTAAAATTTATAAATGAATAATTTTAAAAAAATAATAATAATATTATATTATAAAAATCATTATTTTATTAATGAATCATTTTAAAAATAATAGCAATAAAAATATTATTATAGTACAAAAATAATTATTTTATAAATGATTATTTTTAAAAAAAAATAAAAGTATTATTGTAGTATAGAAATAATTATTTTATTAATACAACTACTTTCATCAATTTAATATTTTGATTCAGAAAATTAAATTAAATTTAGAATTACAATTCTAGATCAAATTCTATAATGCATCAAACATAGAATTTAAAATTCTATACCAATTTCAATTCTTTTAGATTTCTAAATTACAATTCCAATTCCAATTCCAACATCCAAACGGACCACAGTAACTCCATGATACTGCAAGTATTGATGAACGCAAATGTGTGCAACGTCAAATCTCTCAGGTCTATCTAAAACATTTTCTAACTCATCTTATTCATGTTGTATAAAAAGACAAACATGAATCATATATTATGAAAGTTGAAGTGTTAAACGATAACATCTAGTTATGTTGACTTATCATCTAACACAAACAAAATCTTTCAATCTAAGAAGTTCATGCAACCACAAGAACCCAAAACATGAGTGTGACTCGCACTCTATTCCTCAGTTCAGTCATCTTACCATCAAAAAATTTTGTAGGACATGATATGAGGGTGAGAAACAAAAAGACAAAAAAAAAGGAACAAAAAAAACCCGCTTAACTAGAGGAAGAAGGGATTGGTGGAAACCATCATGGAGGGAATGAACCGCCGTTCACGGCGCCAACGTTGAATGGGAAAGGTTTGTGGGCACACCAATTAAGAAGACTAATCATATTTCTTCCCCCAAAATAGTGAGTTGAATTGAAAGGCAAAAAAAATAGTTTTTTTTTAATTTTATTTTACAAAATTTTTAATAAGAACTTCAAAACAAGCCCAGTGGGCTGACCCAACTACTGCAGCGGGAGATTACAAACTCCCAGCACACGTTTCACCTTAAACCCTAACATTCTAACAATCGCCCCCCGCAGCGGCTGCTTCTGCTTCCACCCTTCCTCGCCGCCAGAGCTGCCACCGCCGGCCAGCTCTCGTCTCATTGTCTTGGTTCTCTGTCGAAGCCCGACGCCTCCGCCACTCCGCCTAGAAGCAGCACCACTTCAGGTTTTGTACCATTGACCATGCTTTTGTTTCTCTACTATGGATCCTTCTAATACTTGTTTTTTTATTATGAATATTATCTCAAAATATTTGTTTTTCACGCCTTAACAAGCATGCAATGAATCTCTGTTCATGCTACTAAATGAAATGAAATCCTCCTCTTTCACTTGATTCCTTGTCTTGCTCTTGTTAATTTGTGGGTTACCCCATTTTGCTTTCCTTGCAGAATTTTTTCATTTCTAGCAATATCAACCATGACTTTGCTGGAAGTCATTAAAAATGCTTCATTGAATTCAAATTCACTTGATTTACCATCAGAATACCCAATTGTTCTGAATCCAGATACCATTATACCTAATTTAAAGCCCCAACAAGAAGACACGTCTGCGTCTTCCCTCGTGAAACCCCTCACTGGATGGCAAATTTCGCCAACCGATGCTGAATTCATTGAAATCGGGAAAACGTTCTTCACGCAGCTGAAGACCAAGTTCGAGAAGAATTTGGAGAAGGGTGAGTTTATTGTTGATTTTAATTCCTATCTTGGAAGCATCAAGGACAAAGTAGGGGTTTCGGTTGCTGTCGATCCGTCTTCTTTTATTTATACCAGGATCCTGATTGACAAGCTTGGGTCCTTAATGAGTAAGGATGTTGTTGCTCTGGTTTTGGAAGTGTGTGTTTCCTTGGAGATTTGGAATATAGTTGAGGCCTTGATTGATTGTGGTGTTGTTGAGCGTTATTGTTATTCGAAGCTCGTTAGTAGCTTAGTGGAAAAGAAGAGGTCTGATTTGCTATGTTTGTGTATCAAGCGTGGTTTTGATCTCTGCTCATCCGAAGTACTCAGCATTCTGAGGTATTTCCTTTCTCCATCGAAAGATGCTTATAATAGCATGTTAAGTGTGAAGAAGGAATGGGAGGACCATGCACTGATAGCTATTGAGAAAGCAAGTGACACCAACCTGAAGTGGAAGAATTTACTTCTGGCAAAGGAGGCTTCCATTTTGCTTATGGTAGCATATGATGGTTTCACTGCATCCGAGGTTTGTTTGCATTATTTTCTTGCATCGTCGAACATCAACAATGCGATGCTGTCGTCTTCATTCAGCAAGTTGAACGGGAAAGAGTTGATAAACTTGATCCGCTATTTATTGAAGTGGCTGAAGAAATATGAGAGGTTTCCTCAAGCCGGTCCGTGCGCAGAAGCCTCAGAAGTTTTGGGTTTGAAGCCATGCCGTTGGGTTCCTAAACTCGAAGATGTTGTGAAATGTCTTGGTTTGGTCCTTGACGAGAACTTTTCTTCATTGGTGTTGCATCCGGAGTTTCATGAGGAGCTGAGATCAGTTGAAGGAGTGGTTAGTTCTTTGACTGCTGATGTCAAATTTTGTTGCTTGATGGCTGATGTGGTGGACAGGGTTTACACCTGTATGAACTGATGATCAACCAAACCAATCTCTATGTATCCTCTACTCAGATATATACATGGTTCTGTTCCCTCAATGTGCTTCTTGTTTAACGATTAATATCTGGATTCTGTTGTATTGCTTATTGCTACTCGATTTCTAGTATTTGTTATAAAATTAATATTACTGGTAGTGTATGTTCAATTTTGCGCAACTCGTCTTCTATGTGAAGGAGCCAGGAGGCCCTTGACGTAAGATAACCCAAAATCCTGAAGCTTAATGAAAACATTTTTATGATTGGACTATTTAAACGGTTGATAAGTCACTGAAATTGAGCTAGTAGTGACTCGCAAATGTCCTAAAGAAATTTCGTTAACAAGATTAATATTCACTCCAAGAGTGTAAGAATATGGTTCATTAACATGAAGTCATTACTTATTTCATCTTGAGGAGCTTTTGGTATATTGTCTCTAAGATTACTAGGTAATTTAAATTCTATTTTAGAAAGATTTACTTTTTAAAGTTGTGTTTGGTATGCAAAAGTATGTAACTGACAATTTATATTAACTTGTTTGGCATATAAAAAAATGAGGTAATATACATTATTATTATTATTATTATTATTATTATTATTATTATCATCATTTATTAATATTATTATTATTTATTATTTAGGATCAGCTAAATGTGGTAATTTAGATACATAGCTCCCCTGAAGGTAATAGCCAGATTATCGATAATTTAATTACATTACTTTTTACCAAACGTCTCATAAACTAGTGTTTTTTACTTTATTGGGTATAAGTTGTTTATTGTTTCATTATTTTTTTTTATGAAAAGTTAATTTATCTCATTATTAAGCTAAATAATCGACTAAGTGATCATTGCAAAAAATAAAAATAAATTATTAACATTAAATTGAAAAAAATTAGGCCAGTTTGGATAATTTTTTTAAAAAATAAAAAATAATAAGTATTAAAATACAATTTAAATAAAATACTTTCTTTAAAACAAGGTGTACCACTTTTATTTTAAGTTTGAAATATTTCACTTCTAAAAAAAAATAGATGAATATGTAACTTTTAGTAAAAGCACATTGTAAATAAAATAAAGCTTTAAAAAAAAGAGTTTAATTTTTATCCATTGTAAAGTTTTTTTTACACTGTCAACTAATTAAATATTGTCACATTAGCATAAATGGTTGACCTCCTCTCTCATTCCTTAAAAAGTCATGTATATTGAGAGAGTTGATTGATTAACAGTGTAAAATACTTTACACTAGTGAATAAAAATTAAACTCTAAAAAAATTATATTAAAAATACATAAAATAAATATTTTTTTATGTTAATCCAAACCGTCCTGAGTTAACAATTTTTTTTTATAATAGTAATTTCATGTTTGACAATTTAAAGTGACTTTTGATTTCAAACACCATTGAATGCGGTCTATATAGGATTTTGAGTAATCTCATTCAATTTTAAACAACAATAATAATTTTCTTTTTATAGAAAACTAGAAAACCGAGGCTATCGAGAGCAAGATGGGGACCAATGTACAACGGAGCATCATTAAATCAAAGTCCAAACATTGTTATCCTCAATGCTGCATGTTTAGGCTGGTTCGATAAAGCATTTTATGGGATGTTTATACTCTTAAAAAATATAAGTTAAATTTTTGTGTTAAAGTTTTATTTTTAACTTTTGATAGTCAAAGGTACTCTTGTGAGCTCTCAAAAAGTTTTATAAACCTAACTTCAATTTTTAAAATTTTAAAAAGACTCACATAACTTTAAAATTTAATAAAAACTCAATATTATCATTCATTAAGTAATGGAAAGTGAAAATATAAATTATTTTAAAATATTTTCCTTTTATGGTCTTTTTATATTTTAAATTAACTTAATGATATATTTATTAAACATTATTCTTATAACTTTTACTTATTGAGAACAACTTTTAAATTATTTTATTAAACATTGTTACTCTGATTTTTAAGAGCAACTTTTAGAGAGTATAAAAATCTCTAACAACTTTTAAAGAGCAACAACATTACCGAACCATGCCTTAGCTAGGTGGTGAGCAACACAATTTCCAGCTCTCTTCGCGTGCGGGAAGAAGCATGAGTTAAAATTTTGTCTCAGCTTGGAATAGTCATTAACAATAACATTAGAGGATATGGATAAGAGACTTATTTTTTAATAGTGTTTACGAGTTCTTCATTATCCTTTTTACTTGCACTTTCTAAAAACAATTATGTTGTCAATATCGTTCCTTAGGTGCTTTTGGGAAGGGTTGGTAAGGCCATAGGAAATGTTGTGAGACCTTTGGAAAGGTTATAAAGGAGAAGAAGTTAAGAGAGAGAGAGAGAGAGAGAGAGAAGTAGCTGGAGCATTGCAGTGGTGTGATACGTGAAGACCGTTGTAGCGGTCATATTCCGTTGCAGCAATGCAGCAAAATAAGCCCACATTGGATAAGATTGCTTGGGGAAGAGGTTTTGCTCTATAAATAGAGACCTCCTAGTAGAGCTTCAGTTGCTAATTCCTTCAAAGTTCATAAGGTTACACTCAGTGTTAGGACTTCTTACTCAAGTGTTATTTTGTGGAGAAATAGTGCCGCCACTTAGCTAGGATGTCAATGCTATGCTGCTCGGAACTTCCAATTTAATGCTCCTCAGTCTTTGTCCTTTTTCAGGTGGTGGAGGTCTCGGTGCAACGTCGATTATGCTGTTTTGCGGTACCATCAATTGAGTCAGTTGTGTTTTATTTATTTATTTAGTTCAACTAATTATGTATTTAATTATTTTATTATTTATTCATATGCTCAGTATTGCTTAGTAATTACATGTGTAGCCTTAGGTAGAAACTTATATGTTAAGGTATAATATGTTAGGATTATACTAAGCCCTCCATAAATGATAATAACATAGGTCATGTCGTAGTCAAATCGCTAAAATAATTAACATCATAATCAGCATATCATGGGAACCCTAGGATAACAGACTTAGGATTCCATATTAGTTAGATCATTTGTATAGGATCATTACTCTGACACAAATCCATCATACTCGGCAAGTCATATCCTTAGATTTAGTGTATCTACAGACCCGACTATCTAGCATAGTTTCTGTAGTTGGGAGGTAATCCAAAACCAGTAACCAACATAAATACGCCAAACTAGTTGATAGTTTGAGGACAGTCAATCTGTATAGTAGTAGCACACTAGTCCCGAGCTCACGACAATTAGCCCAGTATGTACCTAGTAAATCATTGGTGGTTATTTAGACTATAATAGGATAGTTAGTCAACACATTATTACCTACCAATACCCCCCAATAGTTAGCCAATACAGAGGTAGCACCTACCCGAACGTGGACGCTGTAGACTGATAAAATTCGTAGGGCAGTAAACCAGTCAAGTCATGTCAATTAGGTGATAGTTCAGTAATAATTAGCCGGTGCATCATTCTAGTATAACTGGTGGTCATAGGACAGTAGTATGAGTATAGTTGCACAATGTAACCACGGTAGAGCACCCAACCGGCATAGACTTGGCCATAGCATCAATAGAGGCCATACCAATTAGTCGTCGTAGTTAGTAAAACTAGATTAGCCAATCAATAACAATAAGGAAGATTTGTCGTACGGTGTTAGAACCATCAACCAGTGTAGGCGTCCTAGAATAGTTGATCGTCGCAGGACTATAGCTAGCGTAACCATAACAAATAGTGGTAGTGGTCAAGGTATCCAGTTAGCGTATAGTTAGTAGGATCAACGTGAGGTGTCAGACTAGTTAGCCAGTGTCACCAGTCAAGGGAGACAGCCTAGTTAGTGGATACAGTTAGGCAGACCAACCATCAAACATCTGTTATCCGTTAATGTTAGGAGGAACAAGTGGAAATCCTTATGCCTCGTTAGGTTATTTAGTTATAGTAGTTAGATCTTATCAAACAAACTAGACCTAATAATCAACATAATTAGTAACCCTCAGCATAACACTTAGACGTTAGGATACTAAATACATCAACCTAGATAACTTAAGTAGCTCAGGCAACACAATCGATCCAGTAACCCATATAGCCAGTAACTCAGATAGAATAGTGGATACACGAATCAGCAGTAGGATATGATCATACCCAGATAAATAGAATTCAGATAGTTGCATATGAGTTTGTTTGTGTGTAGCTTGTTATGTTTGTAAAAGTACAGACTGGACGAACAGGTTGTCCAAATACACCATAAGACCCGACATCTAGGTTGTGCCCTTATGATTATATTGTTGGCACAAGTTTAGCATACTCAGTGAATCCCAGATACAGGTTCAACATACCATATGAGATTAACATACCCTTCACTATACCACAGGGACTTGTTCTGGAAAAACAGGATAAGGACCAATCTCTCCTTCACTGAGGATTGAGAATTAATATCTCCTCGACCCATCGTGAGGAGATAGACAAATTCAGTACCAGTAGCATGCGTAGCATCTCAGTTCATTTATTAGTTATCCATGTGACACCGTCGTCTAGTTAGACAGGTTGTGCATATACATCATAAGTCCTAATATATAGCTCAGCAGACTCAGCAAATGTGTTAGTATCTACAGTGTGTGTGCCAGTGTTGGTATAGCTAGTTATTGCAACATTTCCATTTATCTTTGTGTACTTTCAGATTGTGTATGTCATATCAATACTCTATATGCATACATGTTGCTTTAAGGTTAATTATTAATATGTAAGTAACCATGTTATAGTATATGTTATGTGGCGTGGTATTGTGGTACACGTTCACTACGTGATGAACTCACCCCTCATCTATTTGTTTCAGACATGTGAGGACCGTGATGTTGATCCTTTAGTGCAATGGCAGTATTAGTCTCCGGGTCAATGGTGATTGGTGAGCTCTGCTTCATAGTGGAGTAATCAACGTATTAATTAGTAATTATTCTAGTGGGTCACGATCAGGGTCTTCGGACGTTACACTTAGTTAGAATTAACATCATGATTTGTATTCCATTATGCACGTAAACAATATCACATTTTCAGTTGTACAAAAAATCAGTTTATGAAATATAGTTAATTTAGTTATATTCTCATGCATGTTCACATTTTAGCACGTTTAGAGACTTTCGCAAGGGAACTAGTCCCTTGCTTGTCAGTCTTAACTTTTGGGTCATAGCAGTAGGGGTGCTTTCGTCTCACCTCTGCATAACTTGTTGCCCTTTCCAAATTGTGTTGATTGCCTATTACATTCACACTCTTATAATCCTATAGGAGTGAGACAACACTATTAAGAAAATGAAAATGAAAATGACGTCTCTTCTTTGATTCAAAACAAAGCATGTTCTATTCAACCATATCTTATGTGCAACCATTGAGAAATTTTTTACCACTTCTTCCCCCGACTCCTTGTTAATGAAGTTACTCAGCCAATTCAAGAAACCCTGTTATGGTTCTTCCTCAAACCTCAACCCCAAGGGAGACAATACCTAAATTCTCTTCACTTCATCCCAAAGAAAGCATGATTGGTTCTTTCCTCAGCTTGCCAACAACGAGGATAAAGCAGGTATCCGATAACATGTCGTTGGTTGAGTTGTTTGTGACGACCATTAGAAAAAAAAGGGCGTCTCACGCGAGACGATAATCACGGAATGCGAAAGTGGTTTCTAGAGCTCATCTTGCACGAGATGATGTTTGCATGGGTTCATCTCACGCGAGACGAGTACGAAAATTAGTCTCACATCGATTAACGTTGTAGAAGGGGGGTCTCTTCCTCCCCCTACATATAGAGGCTTCTCGTGAGTGTTTAGACTTGCTAATTCACTCCAAGAGCTTGAGATGTCACACTTTTGTGAGACTTTTGTTCTAGTTATATTTTATTTTTTTTCTCCCTCTTGTTTTATGTTCTTAAGGAAGCAGTGCCTTCACGTAGGGCGTCCGGAGCTCTCAGCTTAATGCTCCTTAGCAGTCAGTCATTTTAAGGTGAGTGACTTTCTTCACGGTCTATTTTAGACCATGTAGTTATTTTTAAAAGTTATTTATTTATTTTATTTATGCATGTTTTATAAAATCCTAGGAGGTGAAATTTATTATTTTATTTATGTATTTATGAAATTAGTTATTATTTTATTTAGTTGATATTTTCTCATGATTATGTATTTAGAAAATCTTTATTTATGAAATATACATATTTACAAATCTATTTTTAAAAAATCATGAAATTATTTTAGAACTACATGAGAGCACATTTTATTGCATTAACATATTCATGTTGTGTGCATATGATCAACATTAAACGATATAGATATTCATATTATTTAGTTAAACCCTTAATAAAAGATAATGGTTAAAGAAAGATTCTGGTGGGAGAAGATTTATATTAAGGAAAGATTCTAGCTAAGGACAAGACTTGGTACTTAACATGTCCATTGTGATGCACCTCTCTTATCTGGGAACCTTCCTAAGCATGAGATTTTAGTCTGCCTTTATTTTTCCAAAAATAAAACGTTTAATAAAGATATTAAGTTATGTTATGCTATCAATATCATATAAAAGATTATGTTGTAATGATCATGTTATATTATGCATTTAAAACTATATTCATGGGAAGATATCTAGGATAGGACTCTAAATCAGCGACAACCTACGTTGACCTTGGTATACCTTGCACGATCGTAAAATAGAATAAGATTCATGTAGATTAGGGGTAAGACCGTAAAGATCGGACATGGCAATCTATGATGCTCGATATCTTGTATCATGTAGATTAGAGCTAAGCTCGATGTCATGTATCATGTAGATTAGAGCTAACTATTAGGAATCTATGAAGTCAGGCAGTGTATCCCCAACTGTCGTGGCCTAGGTACTTGGGTAGTGCGCCAAGACTAATTATCAGGAATCTATGGACTCGGACAGTGTATCCCCAACTGTCGTGGCCTAAGTATTTGGGTAGTGCATCCAAGATAATGCATCATAAAGCAAAACCGTAATGCTCGGAATGTTTATCTAGAGAACTCCTAACTATATTATATTTTTAAATGTTTTTATGTGTTAGTTATTATTATAGAAATGATTTATGTTTGTTATATATATATATATATATTATGTATTGCATATGCATGCCATGTTTTTTTTCAAAATGTCCCATGTCGCCGTGCGGATGGCCTCTCGCTTAGACTTTCTCCAAAGTTCTCACCCCTTACCTCCCCCTCTAGTTACAGGTTATGAAGCAGCGTAGAAGAGCATGGAGTTTATGGCCAGTGTAGCAATGTCAGAATCTAAGAGTCAGCAGTTCACCTTGAGGTGAAACTACCTATAGGAATTATCAGTTTATTTTTATTTTGTAATCGAGTTATGTCTAGAGTACTCAAATTGTATACAGGCAGGATTATCGAACTAGCCACATATTTTATCATGTATATTTATGTTTTATATAAAAGAGTTCATGTTTATTTTAAAAAAGAAAGTTTTATTTGTTTTAATTAAAATTAAAGTGCATATTTTTACGAAAAACGTTCTAGAGGCTTCTGTAAAGGAACTAGTCCCTTGCGTGCCAGTCACTATCCTAAGTTGGGGTGTGACATTGTTGATGCACTAGTAAGACACCATTAAGGAGCTTCCACATAAACATTTTACAATGTAGAGTGATTCCCAGCTTGCATAACCCCCCCCAAATGAGATCCGCATCCACAAAGCTCGTACCATGTTCATCTGGATTGGAATTTCTAACCAAGGGATATGCAGTGCGAAATTAAGGGTTGCGAAGCAAAACAATCCTCTATCTAACAAATTGGGATAAGGATTAACAAAGATTTGCAAGACTCAAAAGGAAGAAAAATCAAGTGAAATATATCCCCTTTCCAACATTTTTGGTTTAGTTTAATAAGTTCACAAGCACGAGCATCATCCTTAAGAGTATTTTGGGTGGTCCACAAATGAAATCCATTTTGTGATAGGATCCAAACATCCTTCCATATGCAAACTTTCAAACCATCCCTTATTCTCTAGTATCCTCCTCTTTTCAAAACCCACAAAGCACTATCAATGCTCCTCCAAGTAAAGCTTGGATAATTTCCCACACGTGTCAAACACTTGTTGGCAAGGAAAATATATAACTCTAATTGTCCCAGCCATGAGACTCTCTAGATTGGACAAAAGTCTCCATCCTTATTTGGCCAATAATGTCTGGTTGAAAGCCTAAAAATTCTGGAACCCTATCCCTCATTCCTTATTTTCCTCACACATCTTGTTCCATTTAATCTAGTGAATCTTCCTTTCTCAATTCTTACTATCCCACCAAAAACGACTTATCATTACTTCAATGAAATCACATAAGTCTTGTAGGAGAAGAAAACAACCCATAATATATGTTGGGATACCTTGAACTACAACTTTTATCAATACCTCTTCCTTACTTGTGACAAGCACGACTCTTTTCATCCTTTTAGCTTCTTCTACACTTTATCCAGCACAAAATCAAACACTTGTCTCTTTAAACGTCCTACACAAGTGGGGAGGACAAGATATTTTGAGAAGTTCTCCACTACCTTTAAACTCATCCATCCTTGGATCAAGAGTTGTCTGTTTGTTGGCACATTTTGGCTAAAAGAGACTTCGATTTTGTCCAAATTGACAAGTTGCTCAGAAATCGATTAGCAAGCTTCAAGAACCTGTGTCACTACTTCAAATTCATCCATAGTTGTCTAAAAGAAAATAATGTTGTCATCTGCATAAAATTAATGAGATATTTCTACTGCTACTCGCGCTAATTTTGATCCAATGGATCGCTTGCGACTCATATGCTCTCAAAAGAAGTCTCGAAAGAACCTTATCACACAAAATGAACATACATGGAGAAAAAGGGGTTGATTGTCTTAATCCTCTTTTAGGGGTAAACTCATTACAAAGATATACATTCAAAAGAACCAAGAAAGAAACTGTTGATGCACACGTTACAATGTAAGAGTAACTCAATGATCTGGAAAGCCCATGCTCCTCATCACTTGCTTAAGAAAACTCCACTCAACTCTATCATAGGCCTTAGTCATATCCAACTTGAGACTTGCATAACCTGTGAAACTTGTACTTTTCTTTTTCATTTAGTGAAAAGTCTCATAGGCAATTAAAGCATTAATTTGATGCTAGTCTTATTCACTATTTAAAAGACTTAAATTTATAACCTTGTTTAAATAAATTCTCTAATCGATCAACTAAACATTGGTATTTGTAGTAATTTTATTTGACAATATTAAACTTTTTCGTGATCATATAAATTTAAAGTTAAAAAGTAAAAGTTTAATTTAATTAAGCTTTGCTATATTTACCGAAAAGTTTGACTCTCTTTTTTACTTATGTAAAAGTCATATATTTTATAGGTATTAATTTGATGTGTAATTTTTTTTATTGTGTCAATGAAAAATTTAAAATTGTTAATACATAACAATTGAATTAAAAAAGTAATTGATCTCATTCCATGCTAGATTCTTGAATGCACCAGGATTAAGAGTCATAGTGAATTGATCCGACTCAAGTGAAATCACTTAGGGAGGTTACATTATTTGGATATTACTAATATTTTAGGGAAAACCATAATAATGACAGGTTATTTAACTTTTGCTTTGGTAGGTTCACCATTTGAGAAGGAGTGTCTCCCTTTCACTCTATCCTCTCTTAAGCGTAGGGGCCAAGCCCTTAAAATAAAATTATTTTAAGTTTAGCGAGACTCGAACCTAAGATCTCTGTCATTCACAACAATGCCTTATTCACTAGATTAACATTACTTTTTGCAACATTTTATGCAATCATATTTATTAACATAATTTTATTATTTAATTTTTTTAAAGAAACCCTAATCTAAAGAGTCCTTAACACTCTCCCATACTCTCATTTCATCTGAATAATGTGAGAAATCTTTGCTGTCATTTTTCTTTTTGTTTTTTGTTGGTAAAATGTCATATATCAGTGATAGACCTGCCTGTGTATTTTTTATCATAAAAAAATAAAAAATAAATATTAAAATAAAATAAAATATGCAATTTTAAAATTTTCAAAAATAATCATAACAAAGTATTATTTTTGTTAATAACTTAATTTGTTAATATAATAATATTTTAAAGTAAAAAAAACTAATATATATAAAGGTATTTCTTGAGAGAAATGGGAGAGTTTAACTGAATATATAACATTTACTATATAACAAGCAAGAGTGTATAAATTCAATATGAATCAAAAAGACATTTTCAATAAAGAATTGAAACCCTAAAGTTGCAAGCTGCTGGAGTATGTCTATTAAGAAACAAATCAAAAGACAAGTCTGAGCAACGTGAATGTCTTTTATGTGAGAGAAAAATCAAATTTTAATTTATTAATCTTATCATTAAGAAACTAAAGTACATATCCCAAAAAAGTTTGCTCAACTTTGTTATGTATATCATCAATTCTCTTGCTTAGTATGTGATAGTAAGATTATAAACAAGATATATGACATTTGACCAACAAAAAAGAAAAAGAAAAATGCTAGCAAAACTCTCTTACATTATTCAGATAAGACAAGAGTGTAAGTGTGAGAGAATTCTAGAGACTCTTTAGATTACGATTTCTTTAAAAAAATAATAAAATTATATTAATAAATATGATTGTATAAAATATTGTAAAAGGTAATATTAGTCTCATAGATAAAACATTGTTATAAATGGTTGAAATTTTAGTTCGAGTGTCATTGAACTTAAAATAAGGTCGTGATTCCCACCGCTACTTAAGCGTATCCTAATCCGTCCATTATTCGAATTCGTATATACTCTATGATCTATGATCTAATCCTCAGATTACAACAGGAAGGGGAGGAATAGAAAATTCAGTGCTTGAATTTTGACATAGCTGGGGTTGACACAGCGCAGCACGCACGCACGCACACACACAGTGAGTGATTGATAATAAAACTCTCTTCCCCCAAATCACTAATCACCTTTTTTCAGTATCAACCTAGGGTTTCCTTTTCACAATCGCTGTGCGTTGAAGAACCAAAAAGAAAAAGAAAAAAACGAAAAAGAAAAATCTCGTCTGCAATGGAGCGTCCATGGCGTCCTGCCCCTAACCCTAGACCAACCCAAGCTCACGTGTGCCCTATTTGCCTAACCCCACATTTCCCCTTCTGTCCTCCCCCGCCCCCTTCCTATTACCACCACCACCAACTCTTCCAAGGGGATCATCTCTCCTTCCAACCTCACGCGCCGCTGCCTCCTCCTTTCCCTCCCCACGCGCCCCCTTACGCCCCCCGGAACCCTAATTTGCCGCTCCACCACCGAAGCTTGAAGAGACCCAGAATGGACGATTCCCACCCTCCCAATATCTCCGAGGACGAGCGGAGATTGAAGCTGATCCGGGATCACGGGGTTGCCCTAGCCACGCAGCAACCGGAAGAACAGCACAAACAGGTTAATCAAAACGGGTTTTCGCATCTTCACAATGGTCAATTCGGCACTGGTTCTTATCATTCGCAGGGTTTTGGAGCCAGTAATTTGGACCCTCATTACCATGCTCACAGTTACGGGGGTGGTGGTTTGAATGCACCTTTTCCCGAGATGTACGATTTTCGTCCTCATAATGGGAGAGTGGCACACTATCCCTTCCCTTACCCTTCTGATAATGTGGCTCAATTTGAGGGTTCTAGGTTCTTCAGGGGCCAGCAGCCTCCCCTTCCTTCATCGCCGCCGCCTCCTCTTCCGCCGGATCCATCAGTTAACCAGTCTTCCCAGTTGAATGCATACTGTTCTCCACCAAAGAAGGCTTCTCTTTTTCCTGTCCCTGCCAGTTCCTCTGCTGTGGCTCACTCATCGTATTCGCCGGTTCCTGAAGCTCACCCATTACCCCACCAACCCTATTTTCAAAGTAAACCCCTTCTGGAATTTTCTACTGGTTTTCCTCAGGAGGTATGGTTTATCTTTTTCCTGGTAATGCTGTTGTTGGATTTGTAGTTTTGGTTTAGAGCTTTACTATAAGTCATAGTTTCTGATGTACATTTTTAGCAGGAACCATCCAAGCAGTACTTGGGAGATGGCCAGCCTTTTGCACTAAAGCAATTGTCTGCTGATAAATCTAAATTTGTTGATGCCTTGCAATTATTTCGGCATCCACATCGTGCTTTGCGTCCTGATCACTTTGTGATCATCTTTCGAGGTCTTCCAGGTGTGCATTGTGTTTTTTGATAAATGTTTATTATTTTCTTTTTGTTTGAGTTCTTGCAAATCGGTTGTATTGATTGAATTGCTATTTTTTTTATGCGAGTTGACTTTGTTGGATGCTTGTTAATTAGGGTAGTGTACATTCCTTTTTTTAACATCTGTTGCCTCTTGGCCATTTGCTTGTTTGGGATGCATGTGATGATGGATCCTATAAGTTTTCGATTTGGTGGAAGGTGTAAAGTGTCAGTAATTTTCTGGAGTATTTCTGTTGCTCATCTTGAATAAGCACTTGCTTATGTGTCGTCTTGGTTTATGCACATAATTTTATGCTACTTTTGTTTTCTCCAGTGACAGCAATTTCCTGGTTGTTTTTGCATGTGGTTTCATTATTTCCTTTGGTTCATATCTTTACTTCGTGTTGGTGCCCTTTTCAGGTAGTGGTAAGAGTTATTTAGCAAAGATGCTGCGTGATCTTGAGGTTGAAAATGGTGGTGATGCTCCACGAATTCATTCTATGGATGATTATTTCATGACTGAGGTTGAAAAGGTTCATGAGTCTACATTCTTGCTCTTTTATTTATTTATTTGTCAGCAAAGCATTTTTATCCTGTCCTATATGTTGTTTTGATTAGTTCTGTTAGTTCTGATGATACTGTATCAATAATTATATATTCTGTTGACAAGGTTGAGGATAATGATGCATCAAAATTTTCAAGTTCTGGCAGAAACAAGAAGCCTGTAACAAAGAAGGTCATGGAGTATTGTTATGAACCTGAAATGGAGGAGGTAACTGTTGCATGTATTGAGCTGTGTATTTTTTCCATCTGTTGTTTCTTGAAAATTTCAAATGCATGCTGTCATTTGTTTAGATTTTCACTACAAAACTTTTTGTTGTCCATAGTACTGAATTAGCCATTTCTCTGCTTAGAAAGAAATGAGAATGTGGAAAGGTCTGGAGGGAAGGGGGGTGGGGGACTATATGGGTTTGAAGCTTTTTTTTTTTTGTTCACTTAGACTTGGAAAGGACTGGGACATAGGGAGCTGGATAGTGGAACTTAATTTTTGCCCCACAAATACAGCTGGCTTGCATGTTATATGGTTTCAAATTGGGAATTAGGTCATGGAAGCTTTGTTGCAGGGAATTTATTTCTTTTCTTCCTTTTTTTTATTTCTGATACTTATCATCTATAAATATGTTTCTATATGGCATCCTGTGATACATGTAGCCAACCCCACCCTGTGCAACAACGGTTGGTTGTGGTTGTTGTTGTTGTTGTCATGTATTATGTATAAATATGTTTGTGCCTGAGTAATACTAGAAAGTCCCAATTTCTGTGCTCTATAACATTCTACTCTTGTTTGTCATATGAATTTGCTTCACGATCTTTGTGGATACCAGTTAACTTGTCATGCACTTAATTACTGGATGTAGTTACGCTTATTATTTTTCCTTGATGGCAGGCTTATCGGTCAAGCATGTTGAAAGCATTCAAGAAAACTGTCGAGGAGGGAGCTTTCACTTTTGTCATCGGTATGCATCACAAAAATATGATAGCTAAATTACCCTTAAAACATATGATTTCACTTTTTAGGGTTTCTTAACTTAATTTGATTTTATATTTTTTGCTCTGGTTGCGTTTTGTCGTGAGTTCCATACTAGTTTCAGTGATAATGTTTTTGTATATTTCTTGGTAGCATTGCACTGAGTGCTGACTTGGACTTAATTTTCCATGGTAAATGAGTTTATGCGAAATTACCTAAATTATTGTTTATTCAGGAAACCCAAAGGTAAAACAAAAAAACTGTTTTATTAGGTGAATTTTAAAAGTTTTAGAATAGAAGTCAAAGAAAGTGGTCAAGCGCTCTATGCTGGCTTGCTATAGAATGTGACGAGTTCAATGATGTAGTTTCACTTTAGATTAAGTAGTGCTGCAGTGCCCATGCACTGCATATTTGTTCACTAACTACAGATGCAGTTTTGTTCGGCAATTGACCCTTTTCTTGGTGGTATTTGTGCCTCGTCTTAGTGGATGACCGCAATCTGCGGGTAGCTGATTTTGCTCAATTTTGGGCAACTGCAAAGGTATATCCTTAATTCTTTCTTTCTCGCAACCTCTGCCATGTGTGCTCAAGACGACTCACAATATCTATGTAATACTCTTTCCCGTCTTTCCATTTACCCTCAGAAATAGGCGTTCCTTATGTTAACCTAGCTTTATAAAAACTATGCATATAGTATTTCTTATCATGATTTTGTATGGATAAGTAGCAAAGTAGAGGGAAAAGAGCTAATTTTACTTTTAGTAGTAATAATTGCAAATAACTAAGCTGAACGGTTGAAAATCCTATGTATTTTCTGATGCTTCTGTGTTGTTTGTTTTGTTTTACTTGTGACTTTGTCTACCCATGTTATACATAAGGTCAAAGATGATGGATATCTAGGTGTTAATGAAAAATTCTTGCTAAAACAAAGGTGCAATAGGCCAATAAATTGTTGGCACATTTTTAATTATGATAGCTAAATCCATTAACTAGTTTACATTATATTAATGGCGTGTCGATAATTTTTGGTCTGGTGTGCTGAACTTGGGGGCACCAGCTTTATGCCAGAATTTCTTTCTTTAAATGGGGAGGATGGTGCTACTTCCTGTGTCATTTGCTCAATATGAAATGAGCTGTCTTGTTACTGAAGTTCACGGTTTCATGTTTCTGAATTAAAAGATGATGTCATTTGAAGTGCATGCTCAAATGCCTGTGGCACCTGAGCTGTTATTATGATTAAAGTTTTATGCCTAAATTGATATTATGAATTAAAGAGCAGGTACACGGTATCTGTTGGTTCAATATTTTTCCTTTTCTCATGGGTTTACTTCTTCCTTTCAGAGGTCGGGGTATGAAGTTTACATTTTAGAAGCTACTTACAAGGACCCTGTGGTGCGCTCATCTGTTCCTTCTGTTGAGTATCATATTGTTTTTCTTCTAGCCTTCAATCGGCTGATGATTATTATTGTTTCTTACAATGGTGAATATAACCTTAATTGGTAGTCTGAAATATTCCATCGAATGATAATAAATGTTGGATGGGTTATTGGTGACAGAGAACTTTTTCAACTTTCCTTATTGCCTTTACAGAATTTGAGTTTATTTATTGGATACTGGGTTTTCAGTTTTTGCCTGTTTTGGTGTTGATTGATGGTTGAGCCATCTTATCTGGGCAAATTTCTTTATTTTGTGGGTTTGGTATTTTTTTTCATTATTCAGGGTTGTGCAGCAAGGAATGTCCATGGATTTACACAGGAAGACATAGAAAAGATGGCTATGCAGTGGGAAGAAGCTCCTTCCTTGTACTTGCAGCTTGATGCAAAGGTTTGCTGTAAATTTAGTATTATTTGGGTTGAAGTTTTGCCATTATTAGACCATACTTAAGTGTTAAGTTTCATTTGTTTAGTAATGGCTTCTTACCTGTGTCTTCATTGTGTTGCTTTTACTGGCTTGACAGTCATTATTTCACGGAGATTATCTTAAGGAAAGCAGAATCTTAGAGGTAATTGTTACTTTTTCATATGTTTTCTCTTCTGAGCTTTCACAAGTGATTGGAGTGTTACCGACCAACTTTTTTTTTCACATATTCTTCTTGGAACAAGGGTTGATGATGAAATTTACAAGTAGAAAAGAGAAAAGATACAACTAAGGGAGGATAATATATCCTCCAAACAGTCAACTTGAGCGAAAATAAGGCTGAAAAATGCAACAAAGTTGCCAACCTCTCTGTAAATCAGAAACTGCAACCCCCTTGAAGCAGCCTTGATCAGAACATCAAACAGAAACAATAAAGTTAATTCTATAGAGATGCTGTTGATGATAGTTTTCTAACTGGCTGGCTGGCTATTGATTTTTTATTTTATTGTTTAAGAATATGGTTGATATTTTAAAATGAGAAATTCAGTTGTTTTAATATACACATTTGTGGTGGTGGAGTGACTAGTTTATATGCCGTGTATTATTCCAGGTAGACATGGATATGGAAGATGATATTGGAGATGATGAACCTGCAGTGCAAGGAAGAGAAGCTGAGAAAGTTGTTAACCCTCCTGTCAGGGATGACGCAAGTATTGTGTTTTAGCCCATTACTGTTTTTGTATGGCTTTGTTTTACCTATGCTGTTAATGTCTTTTTTTTTTTTCAGGTGCATTACTGATACCTAACCATAATGTTCTTGGGTATATTATTTTGGACAAGATTAGGGTGGCATAGGGTTATAACAAATGAGATGCTTTACCTGGCTAAAATAGGAAAATAAGTATTCAAGCTAACATTGGTGTCTATCCTGATATCTTTTCTTTTCATATCTGTAAATTCTTTTTTCACCTACTTGACTGGGCTCAATAACAACACTGAAAAGTAATTATACTTCAAGGAATAATATTCAATTTCTGCTGACAAAAGACATATTACAGATTTCCGTATTGGGAGGATGCTATTTGAAGAAATCAAGGAAATTAAATTCTATTTGTTTGTTTGGTTGGTTTTCTGTATTTTTTTTTAAATGAATTAAACAATTTTGGCTTTGGCTTTATCTTCTGTAACTACTAAAGCAAACAAGCTTTATTTCATTGGGTGGAGTTCGACTACATGGCTATATCTTCTTGGGTACATACATGGCTATTTCTTCTATTAAATAGAAAAAATAAATTTGGCTTTGATACTGTGTTATTGTCACTTTTTGTTCCCTGGATTCAGATGAAAGGTGTAAAAAATGTAACCTCTTGAATGGTAAATACTTTTCCTAATGTCTGTGTGACTATATAGTGGAGGTTTATTGCATTTTTAATTGGGATTTCTGGTTTTTCCCTTCATCCATGGTATAGTCACTGTACCCCAGCTTGTGTCGCATTTGGTTTTCATATAATAAGCTTAACCTTCATCTTTTGGGATAGTCAGGTTTAGGTTAAGACCTTAGCAATGCGTAAAATTATGTCGTTATCAAATATTAAACATATTAAACCCACCCTGCTCGCCAATGCCATTTAATGATATTCACTATTCTGTACATTGCAACTTTGATATTGTCAGTATTATAGAAAAGACTTTGATTGTTAACTTTTTGGTGAAATTAAATATTACTTGGTACTTACTATGCTATAATATTACATATTTTGATTATAACGTGATGTAAGGTTTCTGGGTTGGTTTTTCTTGTATGTCTAGCACTTTTTTTCAATGTGATTTAGCCCTTTGAATATAGGTTCCCTAAAGGGTGGGAAGAGATGGGATGCTGAAGGGGAACATCCAACTGAAGTCAGAGAATTGGGTAAAAGCAAATGGTCCGAATATTTTGGTGAAGATGACATTGATCACAATGAAGGTATGAAGGGCAATATTAATGCTCTTTCTGGGTTAATTCATCAATATGGCAAGGAACGCAAATCTGTTCATTGGGGTGATCAGGTATGATATGTATTTGATGCCCTTGTCTGAAAGCATATGAGTATTATTTGAACTGTGTTCCAATTTCATACTTTTGTAGCAAAAAGTGCATTCTCCTCGTTAAATTCTTTTTGGGTTACAAAGGAGGTTTTGGAAAGGGGGAAGGGAAGGGGGATGGTGCAGGGATTGAACCCATGACATCAAGTACATGGGAAAAGAGTGTGATCAGTGCCACGTGAGCTTTCAAGCTCATCGGTCTCTCTTTAAAATTCTAATGTTTCTTGGTGGTTTTCTTTTCGTCCATAATCTTCTCTCATGTCCCTTGGTATTGCTTTGTTTTTTATGTTTTATTTTTTACCCTCGCTTGACGGCTCTGACAAAAGGGGAATTATAGTCAAGAGTGTAGTTTTATTATTATTCATTAGGTTTGGTGTATTTTGAAACACAGCTACAACAAAAAAGTGGTACAACCTGCTTTTGTGGCCCTTTCGTTATGCATATTTCCTTAATCTTGCACCCCTGCCCGCTTTCTTTGTAATTATCATTTCAGGTTGGCAGTACAGGGTTTTCAATTGGTGCTGCAAGGAAGGTAAATGGTTTGTCTTTAGTGATTGGACCCGGTGCTGGATACAACATGGTTAGTTTTTGACTTCATGTTTCTTAATTTCAGGAATAGCATCTTATTATTTAGTTCTTTTCTCGTTGGTGTTTTCTGATAATAATAATGTCTGAGCAAGATATATAGTTTCAAGGTTTTGTACTTCTTTTGTTTTCCATTTTTTGTTTTTCTTTTTCCGTACATTTCTTTTGCATTCGTTCTATTTGCTGAATTTTTTTTTACCAAGTTTACTGTTTAATACTATGATGAAACATCTAATTTATTTTTCATGGGGAAATTATCCTCTCTCTGTGTGTACTCTTTTCTCTTGTTAAGAATTTTCATTTTCTATATAAAAGAAAACTTAAACATTGCCGTGTTTTGTGTTTATGTACAGAAGTCAAATCCATTACCTAAAGAACATAGTCCACCCCCTTATAGTGTGGAGCCAAAGAAGCACACCATATTTCAGGAACAAATCCGTGCTGAACGTGAATCTTTCAAAGCTGTTTTTGACAGGAGACGGCAACGGATTGGTGGACTTGATGCGGAGGAGGACTGATTCAAATTTTGTGCTTACTATATGCGATTCATATAGCCAGGTTGAATTTATACCTTATTGTATTGGACTAGTCTATGTGTAAAAGAAGAAAGTTGAATTGTTTTGGTTGACTGCTGGAAAAAGAACTGATGTTCCCAGCGTCAGTTTTTGTAAACTGATGTTGTAAACTTTTATCATATTGATGATATGAAATTTGAATATGATATATATACTCCTGATAGGTTTATTGGCATTAACTGATGGTTTTTTTATTTCTTATGTACACCCCCGTTACTCTATTTTCTTCTCCCTTGATCTCAATTACGTTCAAGGGGAAAAGGAAAGAAAAAAAGATTTAATAAAATGAAAAAGAAAGACACCACATAAGCACGGGAACTTGGGTGTGATACTAGGCTTAGCATGGCTTGTTTACTATACATTTAAGCAGACCTACAAAGCGAGTGAGACTTCCTGCAAATGACATTTCAAAGCTAGCCTCTTGCGGTTTTTCTCCCAATTGGGGTCACATCTCCAGCAGCTGTCGATTGGGTTCGTGGCCGTGCATGGGCCACTGTTTTGGGCTAAACCCCTCCTACTGTTGTTGGGACCTTCCGTAGCCCTGTGACACGACAATACATTAGGATGTGCTAAACAAACGTCAAGTTTTGAGCATAAGTACTGTTATTTGGCGATAGCTTTCTGGGTGTGTCGGGGATTCACAATGGTGATTCATGTACAAAAGAACGGAGAATTCAAGTGCATGATTGAGGAGCCGAGTGAGAGCATTGGTAAAGAATAATGCTTTCACTCGATTATTCGGTGCTTTCACTCGATTATTCGGTCATGTGCCTGGACTTGTGCAAACAACAATGCTCAACTTGAATTGACGCTCGCTCAAAGTACAAAACAATAACCCGAGTGTCGTTTAATATCGGTGGTTTGATTCCCAAATTGGGTTGAATCTTATTTCAATGAAAGTCATTGACATCTAAAAAAAAAAAAGCGTGACCTTCGACCTATCATTAACCATTCTAATGTTATTTATAGTAGTGTACTTTATTTACTAGACATTCCTGCAACAAATGTGAGAAGAAAAAAAAAAAACGTACTTGAAAGCCTGGCGAGCTGCTTGTTTGGCATCCAGAGACCGCTTCTGCCACACTTGGTCGAATTGTGCTATATCAGCCTTTACGGTTGGGAACACAACAGAAAACACACAAAAGAGGAGCAATCTAAGCTTTTTAACTTCCATTTCATCCAATGTTTTATGTTTTTTTTTTCCCTTTCCTCCTCAAACAAGTCCTTCGTGCATTGATTATATAGCTTTCAAGTCTTAAGATCTTCCCCATGATTTTATGCATTACTATATAAGATCTTATTGAGGGATATATATATGTGTGTGTGTGTGTATATATAGATGCTGTTGTGCTACCAACCATAATAACAGAAGTGAGTGCGTCGATTTCGCTTCATATGATGTTTGTGTGTGAGATTGTAGTAAGCCCTTTTAGATACCACAGATATAAAGAAAGATTAAAGCCTTTAAACGTGGGGAAGATTGTATACATCAGCAATTAATTAGTTTAATTAAAGGGGGAAAAATCCAAAAATGAAGCGTTTGGAAGAAAGAGCGGAGAGCCTTTCCCTTGAATGGCTTCTTTTTAGTCGTTTGTTTTGTTTATCCACCAACTTTGAAATGTTTTTTGAGCGCTATATTTACATGAGTAATACTTCATGTATATAAAAAAATATTCACTAATTGTCCATTAAATATTACATAAGCGGGAATAAACATTTCATATACAGATACACAAACATTACAAAATCAATGAATGAACATTTTTATGTACGGAAACGAGATAAAACAGGATCTGCGACACATGAATTGTTGAAAAGTAATTGCTGCACACACTATCCTGTCTCACTTACACTCTAAAACTCATGCACTGACGTTCTTTCATAAATAAAAGTTACAAAACAAATGAACAAACATTATGAAACACAAAAAATAATAAAATAAAATCTCACACAAATTAAATAGCTCTCTCTCCTGTTCCCTTACTCACTTTCTCAAAAGCAAACACTACACCACAAATAAACAAACATTATAGCACTCTAAAATAAACGTTACAAACTCATAAACATTACATTACATATGAACAAACATTACACCATACAAAAAAGAATAAATAAACAAACATTACACCACAAAGAAACGAATAAATAAATAAACATTACAAAACTCATAAAAAAACATTACACCACGCAAAAACATTGCAAAATTTATAGAACAATATAGATTAGAGAAGAATGTCTTCCTTTATACTCTACATAATGTCTTAAAAAGAAAAAAAAAAGACAAACCCCAAAAATCGGCGAAAAAGAATAAAGAAACAAGAAATGTATAAAAGGAACAAGAAAAGAAAAAACAAAGATGAAGAAAACAACAAAATGAAAAAAATAGTAATTGAACAAAAATGAAAGGAGAGTGTGTGGTTGGAATAAAAAAGAAAGAAAGAAGGAGAAGAGCGTGAGTGAAAGAGAACGAGTGGATGAGAGAGAAAATCAATATTTAATGTTAGTGGATACTTTTTTTTTTTTTTCTGTACAGAACATTTTTCAATTTACATATCATGACTAAAGGACCTAACATATTAACATGGCTAAGTAGATATGGCACAACTTTAGCACATAACTAGATTCAAACCAGCGCTATATACCAGCAAAGAAGGTCAATGCATACTACCTTAATAATAATAGTAGTAGTAGTAATGATACTTGGCTCAGCATGGCTTGTTTACTATACATTTAAGCGGACCGGCAAAGCGAGTTAGACTTGCTGCAAATGACCCAGGCTTTGCAGTGATGCTGCTTCCTGACTTGGGAAAATTTGTAACCTTTTTCCCAGACTGAGTAAAGAAGGCTCCATTCAGCAGTAGGTCGCCCTCTGATCTCCAATTCCAATCTTTCCACACACTTTGAGGAGAACCATCCCTTTTAGTCACCTAAACATCATGAAGCACAATAATGTTTTACTCAGAATCTATATCACTTAATAGGATTTTATTGTTTTGACAATTTGTAAAATGCTTTTGGTACCTCTTTTGCAGCTGGGTTTGGAGGAGCAACAAATCTGTTGCCCTGGCTGATGATTGTGGGATGTTGGCTACCACCAATGGCATACATAAGCCAGTGAGTATAGTCATTGTTGACAATGTGAAAAAAACCCCATCTGCACCTTGGCATCCTCTGCACCAATCCTTTCCCAAAATGGTTGAAAGCCACAGTCACTTGCATCACTTGATCTCCTGAGAAGGAATCACTCGCACCAAGTAAAATAACCTGCAGAACAAAAGATATCAATATGTATATGCATCTAAACAAAAGAGAAATATTACTCAGCCAGAAATTTTTTGCCAGAATCCTTAAGAAACGAGTGACAGGGTCCACTAGTTCATCATCGTTCTGCTAACTCAATTCTGGTAAGAATTTCCAGCTCTGCCACAAATTTCGTTAGGAGGTGATGTTTAGTTACATCATTATGGTGAGTCATATGGCAGTTGGAGATGGTAATGGCTGTTGATCCAGCAACGGCATCAATAAGACCATCATCACAGTTGGACAAAGAAACATGGTCTATCCAAACATTAGTAGCACCAAACAATGAAATCCCATCACCATCACTTTGTGTGCGACTTCCAAAGTGATCAATTGAGTCCCTAATGAGTCCACCGCCACCTTTTTTAATATCATGGATGTGTAGCCCATGAATTATAATGTTCTTCACAAATTGCAAAGTGATTTGAGCACCATTAGCTATATGAACATTTGCACCACGTGCATCTATGGTCTTGTGACTGGTCATTAGAAGCTCTCCGCTAAGCTTGATGGTCATGTCATGCTCGAATATGATCCATAGCGGCTCCTTCTGGATGGCAGCATGGCGCAGCGTCCCTGGTTTCGGGTTGACGAGGTCCTGGTCTGTTGATTCAGTGACCACATAGATTTTCCCGTCTTTGCCTCCGGTTGTGCCGTGGCCAAAACCGATGGCGCAGTTTGCTAGCCTCTTGCGGTTTTTCTCCCAATTGGGGTCACATCTCCAGCAGCTGTCGATTGGGTTCGTGGCCGTGCATGGGCCATTGTTTTGGGCTAAACCCCTCCTACTGTTGTTGGGACCTTCCGTAGCCCTGTGACACGACAATACATTAGGATGTGCTAAACAAACGTCAAGTTTTGAGCATAAGTACTGTTATTTGGCGATAGCTTTCTGGGTGTGTCGGGGATTCACAATGGTGATTCATGTACAAAAGAACGGAGAATTCAAGTGCATGATTGAGGAGCCGAGTGAGACCATTGGTAAAGAATAATGCTTTCACTCGATTATTCGGTGCTTTCACTCGATTATTCGGTTATGTGCCTGGACTTGTGCAAACAACAATGCTCAACTTGAATTGACGCTCGCTCAAAGTACAAAACAATAACCCGAGTGTCGTTTAATATCGGTGGTTTGATTCCCAAATTGGGTTGAATCTTATTTCAATGAAAGTCATTGACATCTAAAAAAAAAAAAGAGCCTGACCTTGGACCTATCATTAACAATTCTAATGTTATTTATAGTAGTGTACTTTATTTACTAGACATTCCTGCAACAAATGTGAGAAGAAAAAAAAAGACGTACTTGTTGACATGCTGGTTGAAATCAACAGTAACTTCTTCAGGGTTTGGCTTGAAAGCCTGGCGAGCTGCTTGTTTGGCATCCAGAGACCGCTTCTGCCACACTTGGTCGAATTGTGCTATATCAGCCTTTACGGTTGGGAACACAATAGAAAACACACAAAAGAGGAGCAATCTAAGCTTTTTAACTTCCATTTCATCCAATGTTTTATGTTTTTTTTTTCCCTTTCCTCCTCAAACAAGTCCTTCGTGCATTGATTATATAGCTTTCAAGTCTTAAGATCTTCCCC
>QANU01028969.1:307562-320060 GCA_003254905.1 Nissolia schottii
TATATATATATATATATATAGATGCTGTTGTGCTACCAACCATACTAACAGAAGCGAGTGCGTCGATTTCGCTTCATATGATATTTGTGTGTGAGATTGTAGTAAGCCCTTTTAGATACCACAGGAATAAAGAAAGATTAAAGCCTTTAAAAGTGGGGAAGATTGTATACATCAGCAATTAATTAGTTTAATTAAAGGGGAAAAAAAATCCAAAAATGAAGCGTTTGGAAGAAAGAGTGGAGAGCCTTTCCCTTGAATGGCTCCTTTTTAGTCATTTGTTTTGTTTATCCACCAACTTTGAAATGTTTTATGAGCGCAATATTTACATGAGTAAGAGTACGTGTATATAAAATAATATTCACTAATTGTCCATTAAATATTACATATGTGTGAATAAACATTTCATATACAGATGAATAAATAATACAAAATTAATGAATAAACATTTTTAAGTACGGAAGCGAGATAAAACAAGACTTGCGACACATTAAATATCGAAAAGTAATTGCTGCACACACTATTCTGTCTCACTTACACTCTAAAACTCATGCATTCACGTTCTCATGTAAACAAATGTTACAAAACAAATGAACAAACATTATAAAACATAAAAAATAAAATAAAATGAAATCTCATACAAATTAAATAGCGAATGCACTCTCTCTCCTGTCCCTTTACTCACTCTTTCATAAACAAACATTACACCACAAATAAACAAACATTATAACACTCTAAAATAAACATTACAAACTCATAAACAAATATTACGCCACAAAGAAACAAATAAATGAATAAACATTACAAAACTCATAAACATTACACCACGCAAAAACATTACGAAATTTATAGAACAATATAGATCAGAGAAGAATATTTTCGTTTATGCTCTTCATAATGTCTTAAGAAGAAAAAAAAAACGAAGACGAACCTCAAAAAATGGCAAAAATGAATAAAGAAACAAGAAATGTAAAAAAAGGAACAAGAAAAGAAAAAGTAAAGAAGAAGAAAACAACAAAATGAAAAAAAAAATAGTAATTGAATAAAATTGAAAAGAGAGTGTGTGGTTGGAATAAAAAAAGAAAGAAAGAATGAGAAAATCGTGAGTGAAGGAGAACGAGTGGATGGGAGAGAAAATTAATATTTAATGTTAGTGAATACTTTTTTTGTGTACACAATATTTTTCAATTTACATATCATGGTTAAAGACACAATAACATATTAACATGGCTAACTAGATATGGCACAACTTTAGCACTTAACTAGATTCAAACAAGCGCTATATACAAGCAAAGAAGGTTAATGCATACTACCTTAATAATAATATAATAATAGTAGTAGTAATGATGGTGGTGTAAAGTCTAATAAGCAAGTGTGATAATATTATAAAATATGGTTAAATATGTTTTTAGTTTAAAAATTATAAATTTTGTGTTTTACCCTTAAAAAATATTTTGTTAGAAAATAATGTCAGACAAAATTTTTTTGGTATGATTTAGTCCATATTGTCAAGTTGGGTTGTTAATTATTGAATTTGATCATCTGACAGACAGCGTGTTCACACAAAAATTGAAACGTAGCATTACACGTGATTTGTCACCTGACCAAGTCAACTGTCATGTCAACAGTTAGCCGCCAAACTTGATGACTAAATCTTACCAAAAAATTTGTCAAGGAACAAAATATTTTTTTAAGGATAAAACACAAAATTTATAATTTTTTAGAGACTAAACATTTTTAACACCCTATAAAATACAAGCATGAGTCTCATTATTTTCTTATATAACAAAGAATATCAACACAAAAATACATTAATGCGCGAGACGTGGTGGTGATCGATTACGTGTAGCAATAACGAGTTTGGGGGGCTAATAACAGATCAAGAAAAGGAATGGAGATCAAAAGAAATCTGGAACAAGGACAGAACTGAAGGCAAACTAGATGGAGGACTTCAGAACACAGATAACAAAGTTAACATTCAAGGAGAATTATGCAAGAAGAATGTTGTTAAGTGGCTTGAAGGGAGCGTAGTGGGTGAATCCTCTAAGTCGTTGTATGGTGAGAAGATTATATAGGCATCACGGATATCCCAAGTATGGGATTATTTAAAATGGTGATAGCTTTTGCGAATGAACAAGAAATGCGGGACGTCATGGACAACGGAAAAGAGGCTTTACTTGAAATTGTTCAAGACGTAAGACCCTGATCTTATGGTGAGTATTGCAGGACTCGTAGGATATGGCTACAAATTCATGGGGTGCCGCCTCATGGGAAGAAAACGAACAGGAAAAAGTTAATCATCAAGGCACTAGTTGAAGTGGGGAGTCCCGAGATAAAAAATGATGAGACATTTAATGCTATTGACTATTATTGAGGTAGATGGCGAAGAGGCGAAGAAAAGGGCCTGGGCAAACCTAATAAAATTGCAAAATGATGATGGGCCTATGGGGAAGGAATGGTAAGGGAGTGGAGATTGAATGTGTTTTGGGCCTTGGTGAAAATCTTAATGAAGGTATTGATAGTACCCAACAAAACGAAGGGTTTGGGCCAAACCTGTGTCAAGTAGACTCGGCGGTGGTGATATTTCTTCCAAAGAAGAGGAAAATTTTGTTGTCTCCAAGACAACGCGAATTTTTTCTGCTGAATTTTGATGAAGAGATAAAAGAATCGTTCATCTCCCCTCCCCTGCTGGTGGCTACGAGGATATTGAAGAACCGATTCACAATTTAGGGCATATGATAGCTGGGGTTTACTAAAAAGTCTAGGATTTGCTGCTATTGATGAAGAGAGAGTGGTAAAGGTTCTGGACAAAAAAAAAAAAAGCCGAACTTGAAGAAAGGAGAAACGAAGCTACTCTAAGGAAGTCCAAATAGATTGC
Source organism: Nissolia schottii (assembly GCA_003254905.1). Taxonomy (NCBI): domain Eukaryota; kingdom Viridiplantae; phylum Streptophyta; class Magnoliopsida; order Fabales; family Fabaceae; genus Nissolia; species Nissolia schottii. The sequence continues at coordinate 310,438 of QANU01028969.1, forward strand.
TGCGACTTTTCATATAACAACCCATATTAACCTAAAGAGACTGAAGTCTTCCCAACCTTACTCATAAAAAAAAATCCTCAATTTTTCATAAGACCAACAAGGACCCTAAACTCAAAACACTTTGTTAGAATTTTATAAAATGCCACAAACTCATTTTTAGTCCCTGCCAAACACTATCTCAACCACAACAACAACAATCCATAATTACTAAAATCTTATTTTTCTCATCAACCAGTTTCAACCAAGAAAACCCATTTTTAATACAAAATCACAATTCAACATAAATCACCCCCAAACCTCATTTTTCTTCCTATGGAAACAAAGCAGACCTGATTGCAACAACTCTCCATAGCCACAAAATCTCATTTTTCTCTCCAAAAACTTTGATGAAAACTGAATCCTCTCTCCCTTTCCATGACCGTAAAGCTCATTTTTCTCTCAATTAAACCTACACAAACGGAAATCACAACAACACAAGCTCCACAACTGTGTTTTCCAACCACAATAAACACAATTTCAACATAACTTATAAAAATTCAAACATACACATATACATACAAGGTAGTGCATACAAGTGCTCATAGGAAAATTCACCTAAAACACATAGACAACAATGATGGTGATGATAAGTGTTTGATAATTTGATGAGGGAATTTTTTGTGAGGGTCAAAAGACAGGAAAGAAAATAGTGGAAGTGGCCTTGGTGATTGTGGTAGGAGGAGGAGGACTTAGTAGAGGTGGTTTTGGCCTTAGTGAGGAAGGTCGTGACTGGACTCGTGGTGGTTGTGGTCGTGTATGGTGAAGAGGATGAGGGTGGTGACTCTGCTGGCTTGTGGGGAGTGTGGCGGTGATGTTGCATGTGGTTGGTGGTGGAGAGGTGGCAATTTTGGTGATGGGGAAGGCTATAGTGGTGGAGGAGGGCTTGCATGTGACCTCTTTGGTGAGGGAAGTAAGAGAGAATGGTGATGGAGCTTTGGTGGTGTTGAGGGAGACCATATCTGAAAATGTTCTATGAAGATGATTCTTCTCACCAAAAACAAGTTGGGCTTCATCGACGGCACCTACTTGAAACCTAATTCTGCCGATCCCTCTTTTCCTTTTTGGAAGAGCTTTAACATTCTTGTCTTAGTTTGGTTGGTAAGATCCATGTCTCAAGATATAGCTCAAAGTGTTTTCTTCATTGAAAATGCTCATTCCTTATGGATTGAACTCCAAGAACGATTCACACGTGCTGATATGTTTAGGATCTCCGAGTTGTTAGAAGAAATCTTCAGCCTTACGTAAAGAGATCTATCTGTTATCTCCTATTTCACTAGTTTAAAAATTATGTTCAATGAATATAATATCCGATATCACGTGCCATCAAGTACCTGTAATGTCAATTGGGTATGCATGCTCTTCAACAAGTTCATGATCAAAGAAATAGAGAACATATTAGATTCCTCAAGGGACTGAATGAGCAATTCATAGGAGCAAAATCCCAAATTATGCTCATGTCCCCTATTCCTAATCTAAATCGTGCTTTTCAACTCATTATACAACTAGAAAGATAGTTTAATTGAGTTTGGAGGCACCTCAAACAAGTCCTTGGTTAATGCTACTCAAGGCCAATCATTCATGCCCAATTCTAATTCTAGAACTTAGCCAAAGATTCAGAACAACACTTCTAATCCCAAAAATGTTAACAACAAAGGCAAGCAATGTTCAAATTGTGGCTGTAAAGGCCATACAACTGATGAGTGTTTTAGACTCATTGGAAGTCCACCGAGAATAAGTCTCACTCACAAAGGAATGCCAATGTTGTCACAAATGATGCTAGAGAAAGTGAGGTAGAATCCCAAATGGATGATTCTCAGGAACCCAATTTTGGCTTCACTACTACGGAATATCAAAAGCTCTTAGCTCTGCTACCTATTACACGCTCTGAGCAGAAACAAGACCATTACCAAGCCAATACCAACCTTATCCCATTCCAACAAGCTACCTCACACCATTCTGCTATTGGATACTGACACACGCTAAAACGTCGTTAATTTTAGTGCATGATCAAATAATAGTTTATAAAACTAAATTAATCCCAAAAATGTAGTACAGGGGCTAACCTAAGTCACCTCTAAGGAAGCAATTTTCAAGCCAATTACAATTATAATTACAATTAAAAAGGGGGGGTTTGGATTGATGAATATAAATAAAAACAAAGTAAAACGAAAGTAAGTTAACAATAATAAAAAACAATATCCTGCATATGACGTTTCTAGATCAAGGATTAATTGTCATTAGTTCCTAATTAATTATTCATAGGAGGGGATGTTGTTTATTAGTTGAAATCTCTAACTAATACATAATTCACTTAAGAGACTACGATCGTCAATCTCCTAAGCATTAATTAATACAGGAATTAAAACTAAGATCTCAACATTTAAAACTCATATCAATTATGTCCCAATTGCACAACCTAATTAGTTCCCCTAAAAGTTCCCAAATCCTAAATCAATAAATCGTACAATCGTCAAGATCTATCAACCTAGAATTAATCCCAACCAATAACATGCGATCGCTATATTAATAATTAGGAATGAAACAAATTGATCCTAATCTAGAGTTACCGTATGCAAGATATTAAGGAATTACTCCTCCATGGGTGGAGGATAAAAGCTCATAATAACTAAAGAGAAGAAGAGAAGGAAAAATAATGGAGAATTAAAATAACAAAACCTGAATACAATGATGCAAGAACTTCGCAAATAATTGGGAGCTTGCGTTGTCAATGCAAACGCTTCAACAATCCTTGAAGAACTAATAACCAAGCACTACTAACATAAACCTAAAGTGCATAAAATAAAATGAAAAAATGCAGAAAATAAAAGTGAGGGCTGAGTATGAATTTGTGTCAAGTGTTGAGAGAGGATGTCCATTTATAGAGGATGAGCTCAAAGTGGGTGAAAATCCCGCACTTTTAGCACAACAGTTGGTAAAATTGCGATAACTTTGGCTACAAATATCGGATTAAGATAACTCAAGTCTTCAATTAAAGCTAAAAGATAGATTTACAACTTTGTATTTGAAGTCAAATCGAAATTCGACTCCATCATGCAAAAAATCCATGACAAAGTCAGCGTTGAAAAGTTCTCAGCAAATTTTTGACTAAATCTTTTTGAATTTGAATTCAAACTTGTATTTTATGATCCAAATCTTCTCTTCAAACCTCTTCTTCAAAATTTGTTTCTCATCAAATATCCTTCAAATCTTCATTGATCCTCTTGGGAATTTATTTTCTGCAATTAAAATAGAAAACTAAAAAGGAACAAAAAAAAAATCTACATATCGATTTTGAAGATAAAAATAGTGCCTTAAATTGCATTTTTCTCAATTTCTCACAAAAGAGGATAATGTGCAAAACATATTAATTAAACATTAAAACCACACATTTTTAGGATGCAATGTTCAATTATAGAATAATAAAATAGGGTACAAACCCCACCTATTAGATATTGTTCTATGGATCAGTGGATCATTAACACTGGGGCCACAGACCATATTTCATCCTCATTAGCATACTTTATTGCATATAAGAAAGAGTTCTGCTACACGTACACCAAAAACCATACACTATACATACACTTCGTACTTATATACATAAAATTTGTGTTTTAACTTATGTAATGTTTGTGCACTTAATTCAGTACAGTTGAAAGTATCATTTACAAGTTTGTCATGTTTATGCATTCGTGAGAATAAAGTTTGTACACTATTAATGGTGTATGTATGAGTGTATGAAATTGGGTGTACATGTAGCATTTTTGTATAAGAAAATAGTTCCCATCAAAATCAATTTACCTAACGACTCATTTTTGTATGCAGAATTTTCTGGCACAATCCATTTTACTGACAAATTAGTCCTAATAAATGTCCTATTCTTACCAAATTTTGCTTTCAATCTCATATTTGTTATCAAATCCTTAAACTATACACTTATATTTTCCTCTTCTAGTTGCACAATTCAGGATTCCAATGCCTCGAAGATGATTGGAGCAGCTAGAATTGAGAGCAACATGTTTTTCCTTGAAGTTGGTGTAGCTCCTAAACCCTTAATCCATTGTCATCAAACCACAACAGTTGTCCAAGCCACAAATTCCCACCTTCGACATCTCACACTAGGTCACCCATCCCTAACTAGATCATAGCTTTTACATTCTCAATTTTCATTCATACAATGGTATCTTTCATATGTTTGTGATGCATGCCACTGTTCTAAACAAAAGAGGCTTCCATTTCCTTTGAGTAATACAAAGAGTTCTCAAATTTTTTATTTAGTAAATATCGATATACGGGGACCAATCTCTATTGTATCTATCCATGGACATAATTATTTTCTCACAATTGTTGATGATTTTTCAAGAAACACTTGGGTTTATCCCATTAAATCAAAATTAGAAGCTTCACCCCTTGTAAAATCCTTCCTTCAACTCACCAAAACACAATTTAACCTCACCATTAAATCCATTCGCACTGATAATGGACCATAATTTTCTTTAAAACAGTTCTACATTGATAATGGCTTACTCCATCAAACCAAGTGTTGAAACCCTTCAACATAATGCAATTGTTGAGAGGAAACACTAACACCTTCTTTTTTTTTAGGTTGCCTACCCAGTATCCAAGGTTTAACCTTGACTAATCCGGGCCGACCCGGGTCGCACACCTGGCTATGGCGGGTGAGAAACACTAACACCTTTTGAATGTAACTAAAGCATTACTTTTTCATTTTCATTTGTCTCATTATTTTTGGAATTATGTTGTTGCCCATGCAACCTATCTCATATATAGAATTCCAACCCCCACACTACAAAATTCTTGTCCCTATATTGTTTTAGCTTCTTGCAAACATGACTTTCTTAGGGGTTTGTACATGTATATGATTTTAAAATATGGGTTTCAAAATAACATGGGGTAGAAAATAAATTTACAAATGCATGAGGGGAAAACCGGAAATTGAAAAAATTAGAGGCAATTTTAGGATTATTAATTTTTTTAAAAAAAATTAAAAGAGGGTGTCATAACTTGAAATAGCCAAAGTACAAGGTGATTTCAGGTCCAAAAACATTCATAGGATTTGTAGATGACGGTCCATGGCAATTTCAACCCTTTGACCCTAACAACCCTGACGTGGTTCCTGGTTCCCTTTGACCATGACGCAACTTTAAATGGAAGCAGGCTATAAATATAGCTTCCTCATTTTCTACCTCCATTCATCCAACATTCTTCATTTTTAGTTATAATTAGTGTTAGAATGGTGAGACCTCTAAAGGTTGATGATACGGTGGATTCTTTGTTACACATATCAAAACAAGTTATTCGGGATAAACAAGTTTGTATTCAAACTTATTATTATTCATGTTGTATTTTATTCTTTATTTTTTTTTAAGTATGTTGTTAAAAAGTGAGACACAATGTATTCTCTACATTTGCCTAACTATTAGGATCTTGTGTGCCAGAAAAGTGTGTTAAGTTTAAAATTTTAAAAAATTTATTACTAATTACCTGTTATTTGTTTATTTTTTAAGTATGTCATTAAAAAGTGTGACACAAAATATGTTCTACACTTGCCTTATTATTAGGATCCTGTGTACCAGAAATGTGTGCGTACTTTGACATTTAAATTTTTTTTATTACTAACTACCTTTTTTTAAGTATATCATTAAAAAGTGAGACACACAGTATGTTATACACTTGTCTTACTATTAAGATCCTGTGTACTAGAAATGTGCACTTACTTTGACATTTAAAAAAATTTATTCATGACTACCTATTGTTTGTTTTTTAATGTTCATTTTATTATTACAGGGGATGCATGTATTGCGAACTAGACACAGGAATATTGAGTGACCAAATTCCCTTATACGACCTTATCTAGAAAATGCAAATTTGTTACAGGTGGCTTTATTACCTCAAGTTCTTCTAAACCAAGAACTTATTTTTGTGCTTGTTGAGCGATGGAGGTTAGAGGCGCATACATTTCATTTACCACACATCCAGTGTACAACGACATTGGAAGATGTGACAATGTTACTTGGGATTCACACTGATTGTGAAGCCTCAATTGGACCTGAGACAATATTCACGAGACCATCACTCGAAAATTTGTGTCAGCAAACACTTGGAAGAATTCCCAGTCTTGGTGATATAAGCGGATATTTCAACTCTTCAGTATGACTACACCATTATTTTGACCTTGATATCCGCCATGATATTGACGAACATGACATATAGTAGATAATAGGCGAAATTCCAAAAATAAAACATAAAAAATAGGTTTTACTTCAAATGAACCAATTTGAAAGTTGTTTATAAAATAAATCAATTGTCCTATAAAATGAGTCGATTTAAATTGACTACTGTTTAAGGTTTTTTTTTTTTCTAAAAATTGGAAGTCGATTTAAATCAAATTCCAATTTTTTAAATAGGAGTCATGACACACACTAAAACGTCGTTAATTTTAGTGCACGATCAAATAATAATTTATAAAACTAAATTAACCCAAAAAAATGTAGTAAAGGGGGCTAAAAAGGGGGTTTGGATCGATGAATATAAATAAAAACAAAGCAAAACGAAAGTAAGTCAACAATGATAAAATGCAATATCCTGCATACGACGTTTCTAGATCAAGGATTTATTGTCATTGATTCATAATTAATTATTCATAGGAGGGGATGTTGTTTATTAGATGAAATCTCTAATACGCAATTTACTTAAGAGACTACGATCGTTAATCCCCTAAGCATTTATTAATACAGGAATTAAAACTAAAACCTCAACATTTAAAACTCATATCAATTATGTCCCAATTGCACAACCTAATTAAATCTAATTAGTTCCCAAAAAGTTCCCAAATCCTAAATCAATAAATCCTACAATCGTCAAGATCTATCAACCAAGAATTAACCCTAACCAATAACATGCGATCGCTATATTACTGATCAAATCATGAATAAACATTAAGCATAAGATCTCAAATTAATCCTAATCTAGAGTTACCGCACGCAAGATATTAAGGAACTACTCTTCCATGGGTGGAGGATAAATGCTCATAATAAACAAATAAGAAAAAGGGACTAGAAAATAACGGAGAATTAGAATAACAAAACCTGAATAAAATAACGGAAGAAATTCGCAAATAATTGGGAGCTTGCGTTGTCAATATAAGCGCTCTAACAATCCTTGAAGAACTAATACCTAAGCACTACGAACATAACCCTAAAGTACATAAAATAAAAGGAAAAAGTGTAGAAAATAAAAGTGGAGACTGAATATGAAGTTCTCCGTTGTTGAGAAAGGATGTTTCATTTATAGAGGTTTGGCACATAGTGAGAGTAAATCATGTACTTTCAGCATAACAATTAGTAAAATCACGATAACTTCAGCTACAAATATCGGATTGAGGTGATTCAAATCTCTAATTAAAGCTAAGAGATAGATCTACTACTTTGTAGTTGAGGTCAAATCGAGATTCAATCTCCTTCATGGTGAAAAATCCATGGCAAATTTAGCATTAAAAAATCCTCAGCAAATCTTTGACCAAATCTTTTTGAGAATTTGAATTTAATCTTGTATTTATTGTCCAAATCTTCTCTTCAAATCTCTTCTTCAAAATTTATGTCTTATCAAATGTCCTTCAAATCTTCAATGATCCTCTTGACAATTTATTTTCTGCAATTAAATAGAAAACTAAAAAAGAACAAAAGAAATCTACATATTAAATTGTAAGATAAAATAATGCTTAAAATTGCATTTTTCTCAATTTCTCACAAAAGAGGATAATGTGCAAAACATCTTAATTAAGCATTAAAACCACACATTTTTAGTATGCAATGTTCAATTATAGAATAATAAAATAGGGTATAAAATCCACCTATCAAAATTTTAATCGACTCCTTTGTAAACATAATTACATTAGTTTAAACCGACTCCTTTGCAATTCAACTCCATAGTAGCATCCACGCCACTGCAGTCGTTCGATTTGGACGCCAACGTGCATCAAGGAAAGAAAATACAATGTCCCTAGAGGTCGACACCACAATGCAACATATAGATAGTTTAGGATTTAGGGTTTGGTTTTCTATATTATTTTGTAACTTTAATGTAACTTTATATAACTTTATGTAACTTTGGATTTTTTTAATGTAACTTTATGTATGTTACCTTTATATGTGATTCATTTCGTTGACTTTGTTATTCATTTATGACTAATTTGTTTAGATATTAATAAAGAATAAACTTACTAACAACAACTTAACCAAAAATGACATAACAAGTAACAATTTATCAATAAACATTTTCATAAACACTTTAACAACATGGAACAGTACATAACAAGCCATCCATAGTGTAACATCCCAGATTTTCCCCCTTGCAAAGATTTCGCAGAATTAACAAATTCGCGTAATTAAAAGTGGTTACAAGACGGTTATTTAGACTGGAAATTCATTATTAATGAGTTTAATCCAGACTACCAGTCCAAATACAGGTCTTGTAAGCTCACAGAGGTGGTGCGAGTATTGGGTGAAATTTTGGCCAGCACGGGAAGTCCCGTTAGGACCCAAAGGTAGTTGTGAAACATACTCTCACAGAGAAAAGTTCACAAATACCTTAACCTGACATACCAGTATGACTGGGAGAACTAGTAGATCGCGGCGGTATGTCTGGTGTATTTTTGAACAACCGGGTACGAGAGGCTTCAGATAAAACGTGATCAAAAGGAAGCAGAACTGACCCAGAAACCCTAGGAAACCTTAGTCTAAGATATTTACTAAATATAACATTATAATAATAATAATATAATAATAATAATAATAATAATATTATTAAGAATAGAAAACAGAGAAAAGAAAAATAGAAAAGGAAAAAGAAAATAGAAAATAGCATGGCTATAAATAGCCATTCCTTCAGAAGGAAAATATTACGTTTCTCTTTCAGCTTCTACAAATTTCAGTCACGTTCGTGCACATCGCGGAAGCGCTACCGAACTTCAAAAAAATTCGTGGAGCATGCCATGGTGAAGAGAAAAATCGGCACAACAAAGCTCCGAAGCAGAATCGTCGTTTGATGTGGGTAATCCTAAGCCCACTGTCTATGTGGTTTAGTTTTTATCTGTATATATGTTTAAATGTATATCTGACTAAAGATTTTATTAGTAGTATTTTGGGGGGATATTGGTTTAAAAGGGTTTTGGAAAATATTGCAAAATGAAACGCATAACTGTACTACTTGAAACCCTAGGAACAGTGAAAAAAATGAGAACTGGAGTCTCGGGAGGCGATTTTTCCAGCTAGCATTCGAATACTACAGGAATTCAGTCGAATGAAAGCCCAAGATGAGCTTTCCTTCGAATGAGTTCCTCAGCAGTCGAATGAGGCGAAATTTCAGGGATTCAATCGAATGAATCCCCTCGTATTCGAATGAAAGAATGCCGAGGGAATGCAGTCGAATGAAAGCCTATTCCAATCGAATGAAAGGACTCCGAGGGATTTCATTCGAATACCACAGCTAGTATTCGAATGAAACCTGGCAGAGTTGGGAGTTTAAGGTTTCTAAGGGATCCAATGAGTAAGGTTAGGCCATATCTA
>QANU01028969.1:320358-346977 GCA_003254905.1 Nissolia schottii
GAAAGAGAACAGGCAAAGGCCTGAAAGAAAGAGAACAGGAACAGTCCTGTAATAAAGAAACGGGGGACCCCAAAACAAAGAACTAAGATTAAAGTAAAGAGAAACGAGTCCACGCCTGATCGCGCCAAAGGGCCGGTCCCTCGCCATCCCGGTAAGGGGGGTGGTGGTACTTATCATGATGATGAATTCCTCCTATGAGCTTAACGTGGTTAGCTACCACTCCGGTTCAAGCGCTGCCGGGTTATCATAATAGGGAATAGAAGGAGGTTGTTACCGAAGGCCACGGTTACATGGGTGAAAGGACTAAGAAGGACGCTAACCCGGGTAAGCCGGTATGCGTAAGAGATCCCTAGAGTTCCCCCATGCACTATGTATTTATATGTATGAGCAAAGGCATGAATGTATGTATGTATACAAGTATGAGTATAGATATGGTTATGCATTAGTATGTATGTATGTATGGATATATGTTTATGCATTATGTATCGTCAAGGGAACGACCCAAGACGACTATTATGTCTTTAGCAGTAACGAAATGTTAATGAGCACGAAGCCTAAGTAATGAAAAGATTAGTTATCCAATCACCTAGTAAAGTAGATAAAGCCATTCAGGACCTAGACTAAGATAATAATCAGTAGGATTTTAGTATGCATGACACGTAGAGATCTCTTGGGTGGCCTGGAAGATAACGGAGTAATGAACGATGGATAACGGGAAGAGACTCCCACTGAGGAAGAAAAGTTCTCACCCCCACTCCTTATGGGTCCAGGTATGCAAAGCGAAGGGATCGACGAACGACCGCAGCAGGGTGGTTACCAGCCAGAGCCAAGTGAAGACGTCCGCAATAGATTGACAGATATTTTGTACTATGATTTATGACTCTTGTTAATTGTTTGTGTAATTAATTATTAATAAGCAATGTGTAATTATATGTTGGACCTTGATTGTGTTTATATGTATATTTATACCCCTCCAGCTTATCACCATCTTAACTGCCAGATATGTTAGCGTTTGTATATGTATGTTTCCTTGATCACACACGGCTCCTAGTTTGCAAATCAATATAGTAAAAGAGTGATTTTAAAATGGTCCATATTTTCAAGTAAGAAATATTTTCCAAGGTTAAAGTAGGGGCTAAAGTAACCTAACCAAAGTAGAAAATAACCTAGTGAGCTTTGTTTACTACGTACGGGTAAACAGTTAGCTAGGGGTGTTTCACATAGCAACCATGACACTATACCACTAGCCACTAACATTTATATATAGCACTTAGGTCTCGTGTGACCAGGCTAATGACACATGCCACAACATCTTACCTTATCTAGTTCAACTTCATCCTTCTCGTTCAGAATACGGGTAGAGACAGGTCAACCTTCACTGCTACGTCTCATTATTAGATTTGGCAAGATGGTAGGTCCACTTAGCTACGACCACAAATGCTCATCAGGCAGGGGTTTGAACTGTCCCATATACACGTGAGCAACATGCTCCATACTATAAATAGGATGAACATATCTAGCCTAATCAAGTCGTGTCTAATGGCATGCTGCTATGCATGGCAACAAGGGAAGTGCAATGCCTAGAATGCTCCACAGTCATAGGTTCTATTATCTAACTCAACCTTGAAGGACCTTTGGCTAAATATCCCAGTCCAGTCATGCATCAACACCTCGTAAGTCATGTCATCCTGACTTATCGGTCTCACATGCATGTTTCCCCTAATGACAACTACTAGCCTCAATCGCGTCTGTTAAGTACTCAAAGAACTTTTCCCTTGCCCTTAACTTAGCTTGTGTGCTCTGCCCTCTATCATAGAATGCCTTCACCAACTTATAGTAAGTGGTCTTGACTATAGCTGTGATCGGAAGAGATTGTGCCCCCTTCAACATTATTCTAGCACTCTGACAGATTTGTGGTCATGTTGCCAAAACGACATCCTTTGTCAGCATGTTGAGCCTACTGTTCAAGTGGTATCCTGTCAATTCATTCACTCATCACTAGATCAATACTGGTCAACACACCTCTCTAGTGGAGATACCCAGAATGTGACTGACTATATGTCGCATTCTTTAGTGCCTCTTTACTTCATTATCCTTGAAATGGGTGCTGAAATTTTATGCTAACTAAATTGCACAGAATGCATGATATGCTCCTGGAGCACCCCAATCATTCTCTTAATCCCCTAGGGATACAAGAATAGAGGCATACTTGTTCGATAAGAAGGTTAAGAACAGAACAATTAATACTATATAGAAGGAAAATTAAAGTAATTTAAAAGGTTAAGAACATGGAAATTAGTAACAGATCAATTAATAACAAGTACAAGGACAAAAAATATTACATGTCCGATATAACAAGAACGCATGTCTGGGGTGTTACATGTTCTTGGACATGCTTAAGAAACAAGACCATACCTCTTTTGTCTTCTCCTCGACAATTGCAAATGCGAAAAGGATAATGTGAATGTTCTCATCTTAAGCAATTGGCATCAGCGGTACTCCACAGTACTTCTCATAAAGATGTGTGCCATGAATTGAAATGAATGGTTTTTAGTACTTAAATGCCTCAATGCATGCTGAAAATGTCCAAAATGCTTGTGAAAACATGACAACATTATTACGAACTAGACTATTTTCAATATATGGCATAGTTTGTAAATGCACAACTGAACCTGCCATAAATCCATGTGCAAAACAATTAATAACATATACAATGGCAATCAAGACGTCAACGAAAGAAAACTATTAAAATGATTAAAGAAGTTAATAACAAAGCAATAAACATATAGCTTAGCATAAGTAGAATGACAAATAATATTACCTAGCAGGTAATGTTGTAAACCTAGCAAAAATGTAGGGAGTTTATTGTACGATTCTTCTAGTTGCCATATATCATGGCAATCGTCCTCTGCTTCCCAAGTTCAACTCCTTTTGAACATCTGCCTATAGCCCTTTGAAAATTGTATTTGGATCGTCTTCTACAATTGAGTGTATGATTGTACAGATAATTTTTGAATCCAGCTACGGGTGACTCGATGGTAAACTAGAAAAGAGGCAAGTATGTTCATTAGTAAAATTCCTTACCTCCTACATTTGGGAGTTCTCCCTTAGAGTCGAGCAAATTGATTAGGGACATCCTTGTTCTGCCATGGTGCACTAGCCCCAAAATTTTCCCTTGATAGACTTAAGAACTTTGTGTGGCACCTTTGCAGAGGCTTTATTTTTTAACAAAAAACAACATAGTTTCCTTGTTTGGGAACAATTGGCCCATATACAACAACTCCCGATGTTGATGTTGCTGCTGATGCTAATCCTGAACCTTTGTCACGACACCAAGGCTGGGGTTGAGTGGTGTAGTAACTGAAGAGATGGTAAGGCTGAGGCTGCTACTGCGATTGAGGCCGAACTTGGGCTTGATGGTAACTCGGTATACCTCGTAGAGTTACTAGTGTCGGCTGCACCATGTCATCATCACCACCACCACCATAATCATCATTACCACAGTAGTCACCACCAGGCATTGGATGAGGGACATCCCTAGAAAGATATGCAAAGCTTGAAGACGGTACATGATAAGCGATCAGATTAGGGGGATTGGTATTTGACACAAATGACAGACTAACATTGGAGGCACCAGAACTTGAACGAACATCTTCAAACTCAACAAGGAGCTTAATGGCTTTGAGTACGTTGCTAAATCGCTTCTGCATATGAAACATGCACCTAATGTGGTCTTCATTCTCAATTTCAAATAAACGAAACTTTAGGATGTGATCAACACCAATGAGCATCCTATATAGCACTCTCTTAACAATCCTACACTCCCTAAACCCTTCCACCGTAATGGATTAGAGTTGTGACAAAGTAACAGTTCAGTATACAGCCACTCAAGATTGTTGTAAGGAATAAAAAGTATTTCCTTCTTCCTTTTTTTCATCACCATTATAAAATACTAAAATCTCTACTAAATCCTCACTCATTTTTTTTCTCTAACTCACACAAAAACCACATTAATACATACTAGAAATGAGCATACACCTCTATTTATAGGTTTGACTTTGGACACTTTACAAAGGAATCAATTAAAATTGACTTACAATTTAAAAAAAAAAACTTAAACGTGAGTCGATTTAAATTGACTTCCTTTATAGGAAAATTGGTTTATTTTGGGAACACCTTTCAAATTGGTTTAGTTGAAGAATAAGCCAATTTTCATGTTTTATTATGGGAAAAATCCCAGATAGTACAATGGCATGCCTACGGATATATATAGCGGTTGATTGACAATGTTTTGTTTTATGACAAGCATGGTAATTGGGTCCATGCGAAGTACTTGGTGGTCCTTCAAAATTCGGACGCCATTAGGTCGTATAGTTGTGTTCAATTGTTGTTGTTGTACTTGATTGGTCCTTATGTCATGCTACACGCGCCACATGTAAGAGAATTAATGGTTGCATGATGCTCCTTCAAACGTGGGCATTCTATAAATTTGTTAAAATTGCTCCCACACCCCAAAACCTAGACTAGTACTAATTTCCCCTTGCTTTGAGGTAAAAGTTTTTGCATGACAACAAGGATATTTAATTTATTTTAATAGATCTTATTTTTCATATTGTTAATTTAATTAATATAACAATTTGCAGATGGCTCGCACACATGTTGTTGCTAATGCCCATTCTAAAAAAGGTCAAAGAAATAAGATCTGCCATAGATTATATGGAATCAGATGAGGTAGAAATTAATTAAAACTCATATCAGTCTGATGATCACCATTAGGCCAACATCATTGAAGTTGACAAATATATTAATGCCACTTAGATATGTCTTATAATTTTCATATAAAGAAAACATCCGTTGCACTTGGAGGTCATTCGATATTGTAAGAGGTCGATATTTAATCAACTCATTCATGAAAGACACTGGAGCCTTATATCTTATTCTTGTTGTGCTCTTATTAAAATGAGAAGAAATTGTATCACACAAATCTAAAAATGACATAAACGACCAAATTACAACAAACTCTGCATCATTTTTATTAATAAATTCTGCACCATCCCTCAATATTGGACTTTTTCACAGAACTATTATAAAAAAATATAAGCGACAACACCTTCCCTACTCATTTTTTTCAAACAGAGACAAAAAAATAAATAAGAAAGAAATGACACCGAAGAAACACAAGAATGAAAGGAAATGGATAAGAAGTGAAGACAAGAAATGTGGTGTGAACTTTGGCTTTAGCATCTTGGCATTTATAAAGGGAGTTCATGGAGTTTGCCACTCTTCCTAGCGATTCAGTACAAATGCAAAGATTCATAACTCCTGGACAGAGGGGCTGAAATCGTCACTTTGCTAGGCGATTTCAGACACATGTCCCCCTCACATCTGTAGTTGCACACTTTGCAGCTTTTGATTATTTTTTTTAAAAAAATTCTGAAATTGGCATGTTGTTTGGTGGCTTCAGTACCATGCCCCATGCATATGTAAAACTTTTTTCTAACACATATTATAGGCAAGTGTTTTATAAGGGTCCATATATAGATAAAAATTTCACTTTCTTAACCTGAAAGTATTTGGTTCTTTATGTTTTACATCATCCACCAATAGAACAAAACTTTCTCAAAGAGCTATGAATCTTTCTAGGCTATAAACCTAGTATTAAAGGGTACATTCTTTTTTATATACAATCTAGAGAAATATTCTTATCCAATAATGTCATTTTCTATAAAAAAAAAAAAACACATTTCCATTTCAATCCTCGAATCACCCACCATATTTGTCTATAAGCATTCCCTTACCAACACACATTACCATTTCCCAACCAAACTACAACTTCCCACCACCATAAACAATTCCTAACCCATCATCTTCTCAAAATTAGCCCACTTCCACTCATCCCAATAGCAACCCTCAAACCTCTTTTCCCACCAACCCTGCACCATCAACCAGAACCTCTTGCAGACAAACAAAACCACCTACCTATATTCAAGATTACCACCTCAACCTCCTCAATTATACATTTGTTGCTCCATCATCTTCCCCAGGGCATTCAGGTACTACTCATTCTCTTAAGTTTGTCATCTATTATAATTCTCTATCCCCTACATACATGCATTTCATTACAAACATTTCTACATCCACTGAATCTAAAACCTATACCCAAGCTTCAAAGACTGTGCACTGGCAGTAAACTATGCAACAAGAGATAGATGCATTGCAGAGAAACCACACTTGAAACTTGTGAGTCTTCCTGAAGGAAATAAGACAATTGGTTGCAAATGGGTGTTTAAAATCAAACACAAAGTCAATGACTCTATAGAGATATACAAGGCACGTCTAGTAGCAAAAAGGTATTCACAAGTAGAAGGCATAGACTACTTTGACACATTTTATCCGGTTGCAAAGATGACCACTTTGAGAACTCTTCTAGCAATTGTTGTGGCTCAAAAATGGCATCCACAATAGCTTGATGTAGATAATTTCTTCCTCCATGGCACACTTGATGAGGAAGTTTACACAAACTTCCCTCCTAGGTATTCCCTCTACAAAGCCTAATCAATTTTGTCATCTTAAGAAATCTCTCTATGGTCTTAAATAGGCCAATAGGTAGTAGTTTTCCACATTGAATGCTACTCTAAAATCCCTTAGCTACAAGCAATCAATTGTTGATCACACCTTGTTCACTAAGGGCTCTGGTACCTCATTTACAACATTACTTGTGTATGTAGATGATGTTGTATTAGTAGGGAATGATATGACAAAAATTAACAAGGTCAAGGAGTTCCTCTATTCAAAATTTTCAATAAAAGATCTAGGCTTTCTAGAGTATTTTCTTGGCCTAGAAATTGCTAGATCCACCAAAGGCATTCCTCTTTGCTAAAGAAAATACACCCTAGAAATTCTCTCGGAAGCTGGCGACCTAGGATCTAAGGCTGTCTCCACACCTATGGATGGATCCATCAAACTTTCCAAAGACTCTAGGACACAATTGACAGATATCTCAAGCTACCATAGACTCATCAGTCATCTCCTCTACTTAACAACAATGATGTTGGTCTTGGCAACCAATACCCAAGAGGGAGGGTGAATTGGGTATTTAAGAACTTATTCTAATTTTAAAAAATATTGTTCATGCAATCAAAGTTATTATGCAGCGGAATATATGAATTAAGAATAAGCTTACTCTATTATGTATGTTGATTGAACAATAAGTCAATAGAACACCTTATAAATAATTATCAACAAATGTATATTATTGCAATTCTCAAATATGCAAGACAATAATATAAGTTTACAATAGATAAAGAGATAGAGTTAGAGAGATTGTAAACAGTGATTTATCCTAATTCGACTACCCTTTGATCTACGTTTAGTCCTCAAGCGTCTTGCTGAATATTTTTCCACTGTCATCAAGCTTCTAACTTAGGTACTTGAAAAACCTTTACATCCAAGAGCACTCATCACACTTAGGATCCCCCACCTTTGTGTTTGAGCCTCAAGAACCACCTTAGGGATATCTCACCCTCTTTACAAGTGTATGAAATTTTTGTGTTTGATAGGAAACTCTCTCAAGAGTAGATAATACAAATTGAAGCTCTATAGGAGTATTGACAATATCTCTCTTTTGCTCTTAAAATGATGGAAAATATTAATCCATTGATAGTATGAAGTATGAGGATGATAGAAATTAAAGGCTTAGCTAGAAATGTGAGTTTAATGAGTATTTATAGAGTTTGTAAGTGTGCTAACCGTTACCCATTAATTCTCCAATATTTCTCTGTTGAAAACTAGTCGTTTCTGTCTTCTGTGACAGAGTCAAGAAAATATAGTTGTTATACTTTTTTGTCAGGTCATTCGAATGACACACCCTAGTCATTCGAATGACTCAAGTTTGCTTGAACCAAATTCATCCTTTTTTTCCAATCTTTTGATTCCTATTGTTAATCTTAACAATTTTTAGTTCCTAGAATCAAAAGATCATCATTCTAAGAGTTATATATATATATATATATATATATATATATATATAAATTTTCCTTTGACAAGAATACTTTAAGTCCTAAAAAACTATATCCTTTTGACAACTTGCTTGGACTTGGTATTCTTTTTGAATCCTATCTTCAGCATTACCATGTTCTTCATGGGATAAACATTTTGTCCTCCATCTTTTGACTTTGGGCATCATATGAATATGTTCCTTCTTGTTCTTGATGTCTTGGACTTTCCTATACATAAGATTATTCACTAAAAAGTATAGTTAGTCCAAAGTGTTCCAATATCTTAATATGCATCCATAGATTATTCAATGCATTATGCATATACAATTAGGCAAGGATCAAATCATTATATTAATCAAATAATATTCTTTACCTAACATGCAGGGAAACCTAGTTCTACAAACATAAGCATAGACACTAAGCATGGACAATTAGAGAATATTGTATTTGTCATCATCAAAACATACTGTATTAAACAATTGGAACAACTAGGAAAACCTAGTTCCACAAACGAGACGTGACATTTCCTATGTAGTTCAACATCTCTCTCAATTTACTTCAGCTCCTACATACCTACACCTTAATGTAGCCACTAGAATTCTCAAATAGCATCCATTAGAAAAGGTCTCCTCTTCTCATCCGATTCTGACTTAAGATTTTCAACCTTCTACTTCTCTGATTATGCTGACTGCCTAGATTCTAGGCACTCTGTCACAGGCTACTGTGCCTACCTAGGAAACTCTTTAGTTTCATGGAAATCAAAGAAGCATAGCACCATATCTTAATCTTTGAGTGAGGCTGAAAATAGAGTGTTGGCCAATGTTCTTTGTGAACTACAATTTCTATCTTACCTTCTCAAAGATCATTAGGTCCATCATTACCTTCCAGCTCCTTTATATTTCGACAATCTCTCAGCTATACAGATTGCACAGAATCCAACTTTTCACGAACGCGCAAAGCATATCAAAATCGATTGCCATCTAATGCATGAAAAGTTGGACACAGAACTCATTCAATTAATCCCAGTTGCAAGCTCAATGTAACATGTTGATATCCTCACCAATCTCCTTCATATTGGCCCCTTCTCATCCATTCTCTCCAAGCTTAGCATGATCAACATCCATGCTTCAGCTAAGGGGTGTTTTAACATGGGACACCATTGAATCCAAGCAAATAGTCACTAAAGCTCCAGCTGAAAGTGTGCGTGAGAGCTCGGAGCCAAATAGAACAAAAGGAAATAGAGTGACTTAGCTGGACAGTTCCGTTAATATTGTTACTAGCACAAAAGTTAGTTAAGTCGGTTAGCACATGGGGTTGAGAATGCGAGCTCACTTGATTCGTATATATAAGACTTGACTGTAACTGAACTTAGTTTGAGTTAATCAATACATTCATCACAAAACTCAGGTCTTACGTCTTTCTATCTCAACCCAATTCCATATTTCTTCACTATTAATATTATCAATTCAAAAAACATTATTCACTGGTGCACAAGGTGGGTCATACTAAATTGATCCCCAAACAAAAGTTAATGAAGTTTAGCTTAGAGAATCGATTACATCAATAGACAAAATTCATAATATTAATCAAAATAGGGTTAGATATGTTTTTAGTAATTTTAAATTGTGTTTTATCTCATAAATTTTTTTGTTAAAACTCGTCCCTCATAAATTTTATTTGTAAAGTTTTAATCCATACCGTTATGTTAATTCGTTAGCTGCTAGCGTGACAATGAACTTGGCAACGTGGCAAAGGTGAGATTGAGAGAAGGGGGAAGAAGAGAAGCATGTGAGGGCGTGTGAGTGGAGTCACTTTGCAGCGGCGAGGACAGCGAATCACAGAGCTGTAGCGGAGAAGAAGAAGAATAAGAATAAGAAGAAGACAACAAGCGTGTACTGAGAGCAACATGAGAATAGGCAAAGCAAGCAATGATTGTGTTAATTGTGTTATGTGTGTGGCACGTGACTTGCCATGACAACAATGTGTAAAATCTTACAAAAAAATTATTAGAGATGATTTTTAGCAAAAAAATTTATGAGGGATAAAACACAAAATTCAAAATTTATGAGGGATTAAAAACATATTTAACCAATCAAAATATGAAATAAATAAAATAGGCACTTGCTAGCGTTCATTGAAAAACTTTGGGTGAATGGTGCATCGAGCTCATTTAAACCATTCAATTATAGACCATCTATCCACCTAATTGTTGATGGTTGAAATTTAAATGGATCATTGATATACTAAATATTGATTGTGTATTCTAAAAAATCCCCAAAAAGTCTAATCCCTTTCTCTTCCTCACCCTCTACCCCGCCACCACTCTCCACTCTCCACCTCTTCCCTTCACCCACTTTCTGCACCGCCTATTTTGCCAGTAACCACCAGGTCTCCATCACAAGTGCAGAGTCATGGAGAGAACATTAGGAATTTCTAACTTGCATTGAACCAACTTGGTTTCTTTCTTGTTGGAGCTTTTACTTGTCCACAAATTTCAGCCACAATTTCACTCTAATGGTTAAATCTGTCATGTACAAATCAAAGACATACTCAAACCCAAACTCTCAAGACAACATCATATTTATTCCAATAAAAAATTTGAACTTTGACCCAAAAACTAGAAACAGAGCAAGATTGATGAAGTATTGCGTCCGTACTCACCACCATGAACTCATTTGCCTAACTCCTCTTTCTACCTCAAACAACACTTCCAAGGGATGATTCTAGATCCGAGCACCGGGAACTACTCAATGCCGACGACAACAACAGATGAGGGGTGATTCCAAATCCAAGCACCAAGGATAACTAAAAGATTTTAGTTCTGACTCCATACAGAGGTGTCGACTTAACCCCTCCACTCCAGGATCTCAGCCTATGTTGTTGTCAGATCTAGTAGAGTTAGTCGTCGTTCATCTGAGGGTGGCAGTGGAAACATAGAGGAAGAAGGAGAAGTGATTTAATTGTAAATGAGGCTTTTAAAGTGCACAACTAGTTTATGGCCTATCAATGATCTATTTTAATTTTAGCCATTAAAAATTTAGAGCATAGATGACCTAATATCATATGGTTAAAATAAGGATAGTGAACCGTTCACCTAAATTACTAGGTGAAACTTAGAACTGGCCAATAAAATAAAATAAAATAAGTTTGCGTGATATGAAATATGAAATCACGAAACATTGGTTAAGAGGGTAGCCCGGAATAAGCAAAGAAAGGAATAGTTTGCTTTTGCATATGTTACAAAAAACTATGTAGATGGTCACCACCCAAACTCAACACGTTCCTGCATCTTAAGTTTGGAATAAGAATGTTCTATCAAGTAAAGCAAGTTGGCTATAGAACTTGATCATTAGATTTAGGGAAACTTGGAAAGCACAGCACGCAATGATATATAGCTCGCCTAATAACTTCAACTTATTGCAAACAAATTAATTGTCCGAAGTGTAACACTTTGCCATCTCTTGAATACCGATTTCTAGCAATCTAGAGAGGTTCATATATTGTTAGTTTTATTTTGGATGGCGAGTGCTAGAAGCACCTCAAGGGTTGGAGTGAGAACAAGCTCGCAACGGGCTCCGGTTGTTGAAGAGATCGTACCAAGTTCTGGTTGGACAGAGGACTCTGCTGCCCATTATCTCTTGGTGGATCTTCCTGGTATTGCACCAAACACCCAATTATGTATATGAATAATTGAATACAGAAAGAATAAACTAGAGGTTTACCATGCTATCCTAATATTAATGAACCTAAAAATTTTCTTAATTTAAAATCTCACTCCAAACGACATGAGTTATAAAAGTTATACGATATCGAAGGACCATTCAATAGATGTAGGTAAGATTTTGAATTAAAATGATTTTTAGGCACACTACTTAAAAGGGTTTAGCATTTTTTTAATAAACCCCACAGAGAAAGAAAGAGAATTGATTTTTTTTTCCCAATGTTGAGTTATTCTTTTGTCTTGTTTCTTTATTTCCTTTGAGAATCATCTAGCTGAAGAAACCTGTCCCTGGAAGGTGTGCATGAGCCATTTGTTTACCTAAGAACTATCTAGTTACATTAACCAATTAATAAAGAAATAACTCATGAATATTCTATTTTCATCTTGTTTCTTCAGAATTCAAGAAGCAAGAGGTGAAGCTTCAGGTTGATAGCTATGGCCGTATAATTGTAAAAGGAGAAAGGCAAGCAAACGAGCGGAAACGAGTTCATTTTCATTTAACCTTTCCGGTACCACTGGATTCTGATACTGACAAGGTAGCCGGAAAATTTGATGGCGGAATCCTCTACGTGACTGTCCCCAAGCGAATTGCAAAGGAGACCAAAGAAAGTGAGCTTGAGAAGGCTGCAAATGGCAATGTTGAAAGAGCAGAAGAAAATGAATGCCAGGAACCCAATGCTGCTGATAATGAGGAGAGAGATCGCAGTCATGACAGCCATAGAGAGATGGAAGAACAAAGAAATGAGGGGAGAGATCCCAGTCAACATGACAGCCATAGAGAGAATGAACAACAAAGAAATGAAAATGCACAAATTAGTGAATTATCTAAAGGGTTGATAAGGAGGTGGGAGCAAGAACCCGTGTTAAGAAATGCAGTGGAGTTGTTGAGGAACAACAAAGGAATTGTTATAACAGCTGTTGTAGCTTTTTCCTTGGGAGTTTTAGTATCTCGCAAGTTTCAATTCTCTACAGAAGCATAAGTGAAGTCCTTTAACCTGCATCTATAAATGTATATCCCACTTGAGGTCACGGGTCTTTCATTTGTACATAGAAAATACAGTATCAAGTACATATTCAAAACAATGGTGATAATAATAAAATCCCCCACCTTACACTTCTTTTGTTTCCAATCTTAATATCTGCAAACATAAGTTGACTTGATTTGCATGTCATGATACTTCATCAGTCAGACGAATAGAATTAATGAAGGGAACTTTGGTGGGGCTAATTGGGATAGGTTCAAGGCTTTACATGCTCCATCTCCATCACAAGTGACCATGCTCTGTTTCAGTATCAAATTATTTGGCATTGAATAATGGATGGAAGAAATCAAAATTTAATATAAAATTGCTGGAATTGTCATTGTCAAAGAGCATAGTGGCAGTCTGATCAAAGTACTTATCTTTTCAGTTATAATCTAAACAATGTCAAATCCAAATTACTTCACCCCAGGTCCCCAACTAAAAATAAAGGGATCAGACTATCACAGTCGTAGATTCTAAATAGATCTATGTGGTATGGACTCATTTGAATTAAAATAACATGTCAACTCATATCACATCCATTATTAGATGTAATTCTAATGTAAGTTAATGTGATACCTTACACTAAATAATTACACGTCATTTTAACTTAAGCAGTCTTGATCAAGATACAATCTCAATAAAGTTATGTTTCTTAAAACCTTCCCCAAGTTCATTCCTTCTGAAATGACTAGTCTTCTCTGTTGCTTCTATCCAACAATGTTATGCTGGCCACTATCATGAAATCTCAAAAAATAAAGCTATGAACCAGATGACATAAACTCTCTTTCAACACCTCCTTTGCATATGATTCTTTTAAATATAGAGCTCTTCACTGACCTCATGATCCAGTACCGTGATTCAAATAATGCTGAATCGGAAAAGCATCATCAAAATTTACTTTTTATCTTAAGGATCAGATTCTACAAGTAGTCCACCAACTTAAAAAGAGCAGAAGACCATATATAGGATATTGATGCGGGAAAGAGAAGCTTCTTTGGCATCTGTGCCAATAAAGTTGTGAGTCGTGACCATTTGGCCCAATCTAATTTGTGAGTGTTTATAGATAATATAACAGAACAAAAAAACACAGTTTCCCTTCCTGAGCTTTTAAACAGGCACTTAGCTTGCAGAACTTAAACTCTCTTTGTACCTCTTCAGTCACAAACTATTTCCCATCATATTCCTGCTTTTCTTAAGGGTATATAACATCACTCCCAAAACAACTCAAATTTCTAATTCAGTGTTAGATGGAAGATAAGAATTAAACAATACATAATGGGTAGGGCCAATTTGGAAATGCTGAAAATAGAAGAGAGCTTGTTGAACACAGTTGGGATATATGGAAGGGGCGGCACTTGAGGGAGTGCTTGAAATAGAATTGCAAAAAAAAAAAAAAGGAAAGGTGCTTGGAGGTTGGAGATTTTAGATGTTGACAAGGGATGCATGGAGAAGAATAAGGGAACCAAAGGGGGAGATAAAGGTGATGCTTTGTCGTAGCACTTTATTCAAAATGTAGGTGCTTTTTGACAAAAAGGAAGGGTCCACGTTTGGGACGCGGAATCATGTGCCCTTCCTGTTTATTCCTCTAGCTTCTAATCAATATGGTTTTTGGATAGGTAGCCTATATAGCTAAGGAGGGTTGGTTACACATAACCATGGACCTAATTACTAGAGATGCCTAGTTTTAACATCCCACGCGTACCTCCTCTTACATAATTTCACGGTTGAATATTATTTGAAAACTGATAACCTTTATTTATTTATTATTAATTTGTTACATCAATAGTACAAAAGGGTGAGAAAAAGTGTGCCGTAAGTAAGGTTTCTCTAGCAGTGTCACCTACTTCTTGTTGAAGGGAAAGGGTAAGACACAGAGTGTGAGAGAAAATGATATTGCCATACAGAGAAAAGATATTACTAATCTAGATTCCAAAATTCAATTTTTATTGCATAAAATCATTAACCTCCTCTCAAACGAAATGTTACTATTATGATGGCAAGAGCACACATGTGCCTACAGCAGTTGATGGCTTAACCCTTAATATAGAAATTGAGAATCAGGACTTTTTGTCCGTTACAAGGAGAATTAGTGCAACAGAATTGAAATAGAGAAAGAATTAGGAACAGAAAAAAGGGTAGGTGCTTGGGTCATTCTCACAAGTCACAAGCCAGTGAATAGAATAAAATTAAAATATTATAACAAAAAATTTTAAAAATATATATTCTCACAAAATCAATAAGAATAAGGAAAAGCTAAGGTGAATATGAATAACGAACCCGTAGGGGGAGGAAGGGAAAAAAGTTGGAAAGAAAAACCTTCGCGAGAGAGCATGGAATCTAATCTGCCCACTGTCATCACAACCAACTTCAAAATCAAAATTCCCATAAATTCAAAACAGAGATATTAACAATAAAAAACAATTAAAAAAAATGCAGAAAAGCACCGCACAACACAAAAAACTAACCTTGGTTTGTTTTCAATCGGCGCTCAACTCAATGCAACGCCCATCATCACAATAGTACCTATCACCGCTATCAACGGCCACAGTGGGGAACGAAGAGAAAGCGAGGGTCATTGTGAAGGCACAAGATGAGAACATGACGACACCGTTTCAACAACTTCAGCAGCAGCAGGAGGCGGCGAGAACCGTGAGGAGGCTGGTGGTGGAGGTTGTTGACGCTCGCAACCTTCTCCCCAAGGATGGTCAGGGGAGCTCAAGCCCTTACGTCGTCGCCGACTTCGACGGGCAGAGGAAGAGGACCACGACCCGGTTCAAGGAGCTGAACCCGGTCTGGAACGAACCGCTCGAGTTCATCGTCTCTGACCCGGAGAACATGGAGTTCGAGGAGCTGGAGGTGGAGGTTTTCAATGATAAGAAGTTCGGAAACGGGAGCGGCCGCAAGAACCACTTCCTCGGGAGGGTGAAGCTCTACGGCACGCAGTTCGCGAGGAGAGGTGAGGAAGGGCTTGTTTACTTCACGTTGGAGAAGAAGAGCGTGTTCAGCTGGATAAGGGGCGAAATCGGGCTCAAGATTTATTACTACGACGAGATGCTCCCGGAGGAGGAGAAGCCTCCGCCGCCGGAAGAGGCGCCTCCGCCGCCGCAGCAGCAGCAGGAAGCCGGAGCTGAGCAAGAGAGGGGAAAGACCCCCGGAATGGTGGTGGTTGATGAAGGGAGGGTTTATGAGGTTCCGGGAATGATGGAACCGCAGCATCTGCATCCACAACATTGTGTGCCTTTCCCTGAAGCACCGCCACACTCGCCGCGTGTGGTGATGATGGGGGAGTCTCCTCCGCCAGTGGTTCACGTCCAGCAGGAACAGCCGGTGACGGAGATGGGAGGTCCGCCGGAGATGATGCAGTATCCTCCTCCCGTTGGTGTTAATGCGGAGGTGAGGAAGATGCAGGCGGGGAGAGGAGAGAGGGTGAGGGTTCTAAAGAGGCCAAATGGAGGAGGAGGCAGCGAATTTTCACCGAAAGTTATCTCCGGCAAGCACGGTGGCGTTGAGTCCGATAGGGTTCACCCTTTCGATTTGGTGGAGCCGATGCAGTACCTATTCGTGAGAATCGTGAAGGCAAGAGGTTTAGCCCCCAACGAGAGCCCCTATGTTAAGGTTCGAACCTCAAGTCACTACAAGAGATCGAAACCGGTGAGTTACCGCCCCAACGACCCCAACGACTCGCCGGAGTGGAACCAGGACTTCGCGTTGGGATACAGCAAGCCCGACGCCACCAGCGACACTCTGGAGATTTCGATTTGGGATTCGCCGTCGGAGAATTTCCTCGGCGGCGTTTGTTTTGATCTCTCCGATGTGCCCGTGCGCGACCCTCCCGACAGCCCCCTTGCGCCGCAGTGGTACCGGCTCGAGGGAGGTGCGGCCGATCAGAATCCCGGCAGAGTTTCCGGCGACATTCAGCTGTCTGTATGGATTGGAACTCAACATGACGATGCGTTCGCCGGAGCTTGGATCTCAGATGCACCTTGCGTGGCTCACACGCGCTCCAAGGTGTACCAGTCGCCGAAGCTTTGGTACCTGCGCGTGACCATAATCGAAGCACAAGACCTAAACATTCCCCCAAATCTGCCTCCATTGACGGCGCCAGAAGTTAGGGTGAAGGTGCAGCTAGGGTTCCAATCGGGTAGAACGAGGCGAGGGAGCATGAACCACCATAGCCTGACGTTCCACTGGAACGAGGACCTCCTCTTCGTCGCCGGGGAGCCTCTAGAAGATTCCGTAATCCTCCTCGTGGAAGATCGCACGTGCAAGGAACCCTCGCTGTTAGGCCACATCGTGATTCCCCTGAGCTCCATCGAGCAGCGAATCGACGAGCGCCACGTTCCGGCCAAGTGGTTCCCCCTAGAAGGAGGAGGTGGCGGCAATGGTGGAGGGTCCTACTTCGGGCGAATCCACCTTCGCCTCTGCCTCGAGGGAGGCTATCACGTGCTCGACGAGGCCGCCCACGTGTGCAGCGATTTCCGCCCCACCGCCAAACAACTCTGGAAACCACCCGTCGGAATCCTCGAGCTCGGAATCCTTGGGGCCAAGGGACTCCTCCCCATGAAATCCAAGGGTCCAGGGAAGGGCTCCACCGACGCTTACTGTGTGGCCAAGTACGGCAAGAAGTGGGTCCGAACCCGCACCGTAAACGACTCATTGGACCCGCGATGGAACGAGCAGTACACGTGGCAGGTCTACGACCCCTGCACTGTCCTCACCGTGGGAGTCTTCGACAACTGGCGCATGTTCGCTGACGTGGCGAATGACAAGCCCGACTGCCGTATCGGAAAGGTACGCATACGCGTATCTACGCTGGAAAGCAACAGGATCTACACCAATTCCTATCCACTCTTGGTCCTGACCCGAACCGGTTTGAAGAAGATGGGGGAGATCGAGCTAGCGGTCCGGTTCGCCTGCCCGTCATTACTGCCCGACACGTGCGCGGTCTACGGGCAGCCCCTGCTTCCCAGAATGCACTACCTCCGCCCGCTCGGCGTGGCTCAGCAGGAGGCTCTCCGCGGCGCAGCCACAAAGATGGTAGCGCAGTGGCTTGCACGGTCGGAGCCTCCTCTCGGGCACGAGGTTGTCCGTTACATGCTGGACGCGGACTCGCACGCTTGGAGCATGAGGAAGAGCAAGGCCAATTGGTTCAGAATCGTGGCGGTTTTGGCTTGGGTCGTTGGGCTCGCTAAATGGTTGGACGACATAAGAAGGTGGAAGAACCCGGTAACGACGGTTCTGCTCCATATTTTGTATTTGGTTCTTGTTTGGTACCCGGATCTGATTGTACCCACGGGTTTTCTCTACGTGGTTTTGATTGGGATATGGTATTACCGGTTCAGGCCCAAGATACCGGCCGGGATGGATACCCGGTTGTCTCAGGCCGAAACGGTTGACCCGGATGAGCTTGACGAAGAGTTTGACACGATGCCGAGTTCGAAGTCGCCTGAAGTCATTCGGGTTCGGTACGACAGGCTGAGGATGCTGGCGGCCCGGGCCCAAACGGTTCTGGGCGATTTTGCGACACAGGGGGAGCGGGCCCAGGCCCTGGTGAGCTGGAGGGACCCACGGGCCACGAAATTGTTCATTGGTGTGTGCCTTGCTATCACTATTATATTGTATTCGGTGCCGCCTAAGATGGTGGCGGTGGCGTTAGGGTTTTATTACCTGCGGCATCCGATGTTCAGGGACCCGATGCCGGCCGCGAGTTTGAACTTTTTCCGGCGACTTCCCAGCTTGTCTGATCGGTTGATGTAGATGATTCATAATTCAAAAAGACTAGACTTTATGATTTTTAATTTCTTTTATTACAGTTTTATTTTGTCTCCTATTAAGTGACTATTTTTTAATATGTTAGGGAATGGGGGTGATGAATTGGTCAGTGACGTGACAATTTTTTTTTGTTTTAGCTTTGAAAAAGTTGTCCTAAATAAGCATTTGTAAGGACGGAGTGAAAAAAGGGGTAGTGGAAAGTAGCTGGTTGTCATCATTCTCTTTTTTTGTTGTAATGAAATTGATTGAGCCTACTGTTGGTAACTCGTAATAAGAGAAAGGTGGAAGGGTGGGAGGGAGGTAACAGACAACATGGTGGGAGAAATTTTGGCGAGACTTTTTCAGTAGTCATGTTTATGATATCATATACCCTTGAAGACCTCTGAAGCATTTTAAAATTGAATAAAGAATTAAAAAAAAATTACTATTAACAGTTCATTTAAGCTGTTTGCTGCTATTGTCAAAAAGAAAAGCTGTTAGTTGCTGCATGTTGTGTAATGTACTAATTTCAACTACTTCCTGACTGATTTGGATTTATATGACTTTGTCATTTATTATTATTATTATTATTATTATTATTATAGTGTACTCTACTGTGACATAGAGGGGTGATTTTGGATGCTGATTTTCTTTATTCTTAGTTAAATGTCAAATGCTGATTTTAATTGTTAAGCCTAAATAGATAAGCTAGATCAATCATGTATGGATCGGAATATATTAGTCTCCTTTATTGGTGTCTAGTGATGGTACACTACTTGGTAAAAATCTGTCTACTGCAACTTGAATCATACATGTCCTATGCTTTTCTAAGTTGGGAATGAAAAATTGAAAGTTGGGAGTCTTTCTAGGCACCCTTAGCGCATTGCAGCATACTATATATTACATGGAAGATATCTTGAATAGTATGGCATGGCTTAATCTGAACACACAAAAGAAGGAATGCATGCATAACCACATTGACAACTGCAATTGATCATAAAATTCAAACCACGGCTCTGCTTTCATCAGCTTTTGAGGCATAAACCACAGAATAAATATTGACCTAAATGAAGCCATTGCATTGAGGCGTGGCCGCTTTAATTTGGGGGCCACAATTTTCAAACAAGGACGTACTCTGTCACTCCACACGGTCCGCATGGGCCTCTAGTCTGAAAACCAATTATCTATTATACCAATTATAAACTATCCAGGCCAGGCTTGGCCCAATGATTTTGTGTCTTGCAGTGCAGTGAGCAGTGCAATCCATCCCCTACTCTTCTCTTACATATGCAAATATGACAAAACAGTTAGAGTGTCACGTGGTTGTACTTATCATTAATGATAGAATGACATTTTAAGTAAAGATTCACTATTAACTTTCATATTTGTAAGAAATATTACTTTATCATTGATGGTATCCACAGCCACGTGTCCGCGCCATATATATCCAAAGATTTCTTTGTATTAAAACCAAACTAAACTAATTTAATTATATAATCACGCATGATAAATAAATAAAAGTAATAGTAGCTATGTGGCTAGGTGTGGACATTCAGTATTTTGAGCATAGAAAGGGGAATTGAGTCAATGGACCATTGAGGACGGGCAAGGGCAACGCCATCGAAATTGAGGCTGCTCCGAGACTTGTTTAAGACTATTTTAGAAGGTTGCAAAATCTTTGTCTGTTGAACATTCCAAGGATCATGTTCATGGGTTCTTTCATTTGTTTTATTCACTTTTTTTTTTCCTCTCCATTGTTTAAGTTCCTTTTCTTTTTTCTATCGAGCTCCCCTATGTGATGGATGACAACTTGTTGGTTTTATATTGTATCTTTTATAGCAAAACGGCTCTGCGAATTTGGGCTTAATGTAAGAGTAACTTTGTTGCCCACGCTCTTGATAATTGGGCTTATTTTTATATGAAAGATCATAATATACTTTAAAAATTTTAAACTAACTATATATCAAAATAATTAGATTATGGTCTACCAAAAAAAATTAGATTACTGTAGCTTAAATAGTGATTATTGTTGATAGGAAAGAACCTATATTGGGAGGGGTAGTTGCACTGCTCCAAGCTAGATTAGTTGGTCTCACTAGTAATAGAGTTTGAATACCAATGCAACGGAGAAAAAAAGTAATAACGATTATTGATATTGAACTTATTAGTTATTACTATGATATAGTATGGATGAATTTTGATTTTGAATTTAGATCCTCTAAACTAACGATCTTTCTTTAAAGAAAATCACGTGAAATTACAAACAATAGAAACATTAAAGAGAGTTAAGATTAAGATCTTCTAAAGTTTTTTATCCCCATTCATTAGAATATAATGGAGCTAATAAATGAAATGATTTAGTTTACTTTTTAGTAGAGTTGTTATACAATGTCAAGTGCTTCCAAAAATGTAACAAAACTTTTAAATAACTAGAGTCAGCTTAAGCTTAAAGCAACAATGATTGCATAACATAATGGTTACCGTTACATTTTTTTCAAAATGAATCATATATATTGGGTGTCTACCGTCACAGGTAGCAGTGATTAATCCTCTTACAATAACTGAATTCATATCAAGTGATAAACTGTTGATCACAATGTTTTTTTTTCATTCTCATAGGTAAAGATTGAACCCCCAACGTTACAATTAAAGGACAATGTGAGCTACTATCATGCCACATCTTCGTGATTAAAATAAAACATACATATGGTAACCTATCTATGCACACAAATAGAAAATGTACACAAGAAGTATCAGTGTTTGTCTATAGCTACTTATCAACATCTTTTGGCCTCATGTTTTGAGTACAAAAATAATAGCCACTATTTGTTCGTGGAAATTTCGTTTTATACATGTTCAATCGTGTGGGTCTTCTTGTACAAGAGGAAACTTCCTTTGCACTTGTTTTCTGCTAATAAATTCTCATGTCAACGAATCAAAATGGTGAAACACACAAAATTAAAAAGGATTATAGCAAAATGAGCAAGTGTCCGGGGTTGTATTTTGATATTGGGAAGAAGGCTAGAGGTTTAATCAATTTATTATTATTTATTTATTTTATTTTATTTTTTACCTTTCATAACAATGAATTCTATTATGTGGTTCTTATAGATGCCTTCCATGCATTAGTCTGACACAAATTTGTTTAATTTTTGTCTTAGATGTTCTTCACAAGGACTATGTTCATCAATCACCAATTCACTTTCACTACCAATTCATGGACTGGAATTTAGACCTCTCTTGTCAAGGTAGTATCAATGTCATTCCTTTTTTCTTTTTACTTCTGGCTGAGAGAATTTTTGATTTTATTATGTTGGAAGAAGGGGACAATAGATATGCATAACAAGTGAGTAAACCAACATATTATGCACTGGAAATTGTGTTCCCATTTGCAATTCAGTTCTTATTTTAATTATATCATGATCTAGTCCTTAATTGTTTTTTTAAACTCATTTTGAATAGTTCCAATGCTGAATCATATACACAAAATTAAAATCAGGGACGAAATTGCCAGTGAGGTACATTTTCAATGATTAAAAAAATACCATTATACTCCATAACAAATAACATTGAATGATTTTACCCACATGCACAGCATCTAACTTCCACTTGGTTAACAAGTCAGTATCTCATAATACCATGTTTGAGTTTCCGTTGTGGTGGCTCAGAATCAATTCTGGAACTCTAAAAATAATAAATCTTCATTTTTACTAAGACTCAGAATTGATTGTAGAACTGTCGAACCTGAAAACCAAATATGCACGTAGTCATGTAGTTTGGCATGCCATCTCCTCCTTAGGAATACAAGGCACCAGTTAGTCCTAAAATATGTGCAGTGTCTACAACGTATGAGAACATTATGAATTTATTAGAGCTCTGAAATATCCATGGAATTGCATGACTGATTTTTATTTCTTCTGCTACTGTATCTGTTACAGTAGAAGAAATTGTACCTGGATTCAGGAGCCTCTTCAAATGTAGCATACCTGATTCTGGGAAGGTAAAACTAGTTTTCACTTCCCTATATACTACTTGTATCATCATTAATCATTTCAAATTTTGAAGTTTTTTTTTCATTGCTGCTTCTGACTATTTTCCAGAATCGAAATGAATTCACAGGTGGAACTACAGTACCTGAACAACTTCACCGGAATTACCGGGTGCATTGGATTATCAGGAAACATAAATGGAGGATATGACCCTGTTGTAAACTTCTCAGGCCTGGTAGGAACAGACATTCTGTCTCTGGGAGCCAATGTTGCCTTCGACATACCGACAAGGACAATCAACAAGATGAATGCAGGCTTCAGCTTCAACACTGCCTTCCTTGTTGCTTCCTTGACCTTGTGAGCTATCCTACAAAAAGTAGAGACTTTAATTTATCAGAACAATTTATAGGAACATCAATTTGTGATCTCTAAACTAACCTGAGATCTAACCATATTACTGCCGCTCAGTGTTCTCCTAATGTTTCTTTCTTCAAGCCTCAAATGATTGCGTCGCACTGAAGATCAGTGTTTATGCAGGCATGACAGGTTCGACACCGTGAAAGCCTCCTGTTATCATGAAGTGAACCCCCTTACCAAGACTGCTATAGCGGCAGAGGTGAAGCATAGCTTTTCGATCAAGGAGACAGGCGTTGCCATCGGTGCTCAGCATGCATTTTTACCAGATACATTGGTGAAGGCTCGGCTCGACTCCTCCGGCAAGTTAGGTGCACTCATTCAACAAGGATTCTGGCAGAGATTTTTTGTAACTATGGCTGGAGAAATGGATTTTGGTGCCACAAAGAAGCTTCCTAAAGTTGGAGTCTCCATGGCTCTAACACCTTAGTGATTGCCAAGGATATAAAGCTTTCATCCTCAATTGAGAGGTTGTTGGATGTAAGGATTATACTTTCAAAACACGTGGCAAACAGGAGGAAACTTTTCATTTTTCGCCATCCATTTTCTTCAGAATTCGAGCAGTAATAGTACTAGTAAAGTTACTAATAGATATCTATTTATCATTTTAACCAATACAAGTTTAGACTAATACTGCTGCTTCATATAGAAGGTTTATTTTCCTTTCTTCGATCTATCCTTGGTTCTGGTTAACTCTTACTACTTGTAAAGGGGGAAGCAAGTTTATAGTAAGAAACGAATACTGAAACGATTGTTGCAATGCAATCAACCATTCAGACTCCAAGGGATAATATTGCAAGTTGTAACATAACTTCTTAGATAATAAAGCTGTAATTTGTGAAAAAAATTGTGAACAAAGGTGAAATAGCATAGTACTTAATAATTAGCATGAAGCACTCCAAAAGGGGACTAAAAATTCCTTATATGCACCTTCCACAATATAGTAAGTTTGTATATACAGAGATAGTTGACAATGAATTATTCACAATTTAGATAGCTCATATTTCTAGTGATACTTTATAGACCAAGTATTATAAAACTAAATCAGAGAACGCACTGCACAGAAAAGACAACCATAGGTATAGTATATTGCATCACCACAATCCCATGCAAACTAGATAAAAGAGTTAGGTGGAGTAAAACTACTGATGACCGCCAATTTGGGAACCCTGAAAATGTCCATCACGAATTTGGGAAGGTACGTCGCGAACGGCACCAGGTCCGTGTGGAATGAACACAGCAGAAGACTTGGAGGCAGCACCGATTTCTTTCATGGTGTCAAAATACTGAGTGACAAGGACCATGTCCATGACATCTTTTGCAGTTGTCCCTGGTACATTAACTGAGAATCCAAGCACACTGTCCCTCAAGCCATCCACAGTGGCCTGACGTTGGCGAGCAATACCAAGCCCAGACAGATATTTGGATTCAGCCTCACCCTCAGCTCGCTTAATTTGCAAGATCTTCTCTGCCTCGGCCTTCTCATTAGCTGCCACCCTCAATCTTGCAGCTGATCAAGGACAGAAAAACAATAAAAGAAAATAAGTTAATCCATGAACAAAAAAGATACACTTTTTTCTCCCACTGTGTTGGCATATAGCAGTAGGCAGAGAGAGAAACTTCAGCACTCTGTAGAGGAATGAGTTAAACTACAAACAAATAACCATTTGGAGTCCCAAATGACAACACTTATTGAATAACGTTTTCTCTATGATTCATTCAATATCCACCTAATACCTAATTTGTAAAAGACTGAGTTGATATAGTGAAGACTGCATCAACCATACTATAATGACTGTCTACGGGACCCCAAATAAGGGAGGAAAAAAGAGAGTAATGCCTATGAAATCATTTCATCAAAAGAATTAGATTTAGGATTTACTGTAAGGGGTTTTCCGGAAAGTACCTTGACTTCAAAAGGTATCTCCAGATCAAAGGGTTTTGTCTTAAAACTGATAGTGAAAAATAGGGATATGTAGGAGTACATGGACCCCGAATCAGACAAGGCAAGAGCATCGAAAGAACAAACTGTAATGATACCTGTGAGAATGGAATTGGATGCCTGAGCGTCCTGGCGTGTTAGGGAATATAAGCCGGGGACTCCTCCTTCATTAGCATTTCGGCCCTAGAGTTTCTACTTCTCTGCCCTCCATGGTTTGGACCCCTGCCGCTAACACCTCTGCCTGCTAGAGCCATGGACCCACCAAAGGTTCCCGCTTGAGTCTGGGTGGTTTGGTTTCCTGAGCGGACGGACCTTTGATTACAAGTTTTCTAAAAGGTTGGGACAATCTCTTTTTATGTGGCCTTCTCTTCCACACTTGAAGCATCTTGAATTGCCAAACTGGCAAGGGCCAGGGGGACACTTTTCGCAGGTGGAACAATTGGAAAAGGAGGGTATCCGCCCTGAGAGTTGTGCCTCCAACTATTGAATTCCTCTGCTCTGTGCTAAGGTGGTTAGACCGATTGGGGTGGGCTCTAAGAAAGTAGCCCGCCTGAGAAAAATCCGCTAGGAACCCTCCTGACTTAGGTCCTTCCAATCTCCGTCATGCTTGCTTCATGATAGGTCCATGATTTTTTTTCTATCGGATGTCCCCAAACGGACCATGATAGGTCCATGATGTTTCATAAAAAATCAAAATTTGCATCACACTATTCGTTTGAAACAACAACAACATATTTCTTGAAGGAGTAATGTTAAATACTTCTTCAAATTTTTCTACCATCTTCAATAAATAATACTTGATATTGTTTGCGAAAAAATAAGAAGAAATTATTAAATGTCATTTATTAAAAATGGTAAGAGAATTTATAGGATGATTTAGCATTATTTTTTTTTAATAAATATTAAATCTTCTTACAAAATCCTCCTACCATATTTAATAAATGACGTTTGACATTATTTAGGAGGCAAAATGGAAAAAAATAACACTTAAAATATCTTTCAAGTAAACAACAGACACTTTGATTGATTATGGAATGCATAAAAAATAAAATTGGTTTGATTGGTGAATTAAGTCTTATATTTAAAAATTCAGGAATGATTAAATTTCACAAATCTCAGGTAATTTATAAATTTAATCATTTTAATTTTAAATCGTCTATGGTAGGGTTTAGTAATTAATTTAATTAGATAATAGATTCTGTCATGTGAATTTTTCACTTGAAATTGTCATGCTTGATCTCTCATAATCAAATGAAAAAGTGAGACCTATAGATGACATTAGTAAGAGAAAAATTAAAGGTGAAAAACCTATACATCACATGAGAGGATCCACTCTCAATTAGTTTTGAGTTTACATTTAAATCAAATCAAATTACTTTTTATTCTTAATCAATTCAAACAATAATTGTGTGATGCCTATCCCTATAAAAGGGTCTTCAATTGTGGTCGGGTGGGATGAGTTGAATTCATGATAATAAGCTCAGACTTCGGTAGTACAATCGAGACAAAAAAAAATTCAAACAATAATGAATTTTTTCAAAACATAATATATAAGTCCTATATAAAGTCAAATTGCATTTATATAATTGATTCTAAACCCAAAATCTAATTTATAAATAAATCAGTTAAAGTCAAATCAAATTAATTTTCATTTTCAATCATGAGGACCAACACAATTGGCACTTAACTAAAATTTTTAAATATTTAGTCACAAATTTGATCTATAATAATGTATATGAAAAAGACTTTCTCAAAAAAAAAAAATTATATATATATATAT